>JAOTQP010000304.1:9992793-10009080 GCA_026413545.1 Cichladusa arquata | reverse complement strand
TTTTGTTTTTTTTTTTTTTTTGTTTTTTGTTTTTTTTGGTGTGTGTTATTGCATATTGCATGGTAAAGATGAGAACTTACTGGCTTTTAGGCTAAAACCAGTAATGACAAAAATGTTGTGTTCTGTTGCTTCTGTAATCAAGCAAGAACCTCAATTTTAGCTGAGGTGGGAGAGGAAACTCCTGCTAAAATGTCATGGGAAACAATGCCCTATGTCTCTAAAAGAGGAGCAAGACATTGTCACGTGTCTAATCCCTTGACAGAAATGAGAGCAAATCAGATGACATAAATCTGACAAAAAGCCCCCAACTATTTAATGCTGGTTTTCCTCAGAGGACTACATCAGGATGGTTAAATAATCATACCAGGACTTTACTTTGCATAGATTTTATTTGTCTGGATAAATTTTATGCAGCTCTTAGAAAAGGTCTGTTCTTTGTGATTCTTTAGCTCTTTGTGGGATGTTTAAATTTTTACAAGGGGCAAATGTTAGAGGGCCTTGCTCTAAGGCAGCAAACAGAGTTCATTTGGTTGCTCAGTCTGCTGGACCTGGAAATGCAAAAGCAGAGATGCAAAGTCTTCAGGGTCTAGTTTTCCCTCCCAGCCATTCACTCAAGCCTTGGGTCCATGTGCTCCCCATCGTGCTTGAGCTACACAGTAGCTGTTTTTAACATAGAGGATGCACTTTTTACTAGTAATTCATTTATTTTCCAGTTTTATGCAACTCTTCATCTATATATATTG
This sequence comes from Cichladusa arquata, assembly GCA_026413545.1. Taxonomy (NCBI): domain Eukaryota; kingdom Metazoa; phylum Chordata; class Aves; order Passeriformes; family Muscicapidae; genus Cichladusa; species Cichladusa arquata. The sequence goes on along the minus strand of JAOTQP010000304.1, from coordinate 10,008,337 downwards.
AATACAAGCGTAATTATATGCATTGAGTAAATTTTTTCTTGGAGTAGGGGAAATTACACGTATCCTTTAAAATGTATTTAAGTTTATTCTTGGAAGATTTTATTTTGCATTTATGCTTTGACCTGTCTCCGGAATTTATAACTTTTATTCATGGAAGGAAAAAATCTACAGTTGGATGCAGGAATAAAAAAAATCAAGGCATGAGCAAAGAGGTTAATTTATAAATAACTACATAAATAGACAGGATCACTGTGCTATGTCTTACTAATATGAATATGCTAATTTCTTCAAGTTCCGGGGTACCTAGCTGAGCAGAAGTTAAGTACAATTACTCTAAAATTAATGCAATAAATGAATGAGTTGGAATATTAAAGGAGATTGTATTTCCTGCTCTACATGTTTTAGTTTTAATTTGTTTCCTATTTAAAAATTAAAACCAAGGATTTAATGAATAAAATTGGTATTTGTTAATCAGGCTTAAATTCGGTATCTTAATTGTTTCTGCAAGGAATTTAATGTATCCAGTTATTAGAAAACTGGGAAAGGAAGCAAAACATGAATTTTCACTTTTAAAATGCTCTTTTAGTGCTTCACAGTTGGACCTTGTTAAAAGAGATTATATTGTAAGAAAAAGAGTAGATTTTAAATGTTAAAAGTAGTGCAACTTCGACACCTGTTTCCTGCTTTGAAAGCTTGCCTCCTACATAATTCGTGCATCTCCATTCTCCTCAGAATCACTGATCAAGTGTACATTTAGCAGGAAACGTGTGCACCACGCGTGGGACAAGTGATGGGATTGTGCCTCTCAGAGTGTGGTGGCACAGCCAAAGCAGTCCATTGCCTCAGAGGGCACAGCATAGCATCATTGTGCCCAAAAGCAGCAGGGGACACTCCCTGCTGGAAGACACCTTCCTCCTCTGGAGTGCAGAGGGAAGGCACTTCTGGGAATGGCCAAGTGTGGCAATTTTCACCTCTGTCACTTCTGAAACTCATCTCTTCATCTTAGGAAACTTGACCTTTCTTAGAAAACAGTCTCAGAGAACTCTTTGGAACCTTTCAAGAAACTGGTGTGAGGTTGAGGGTGAGGGGAAGCAACTTTGGATGTTTGTGTAAAAGACATAATTACTTGTATGAAATCTCCTCATCTAGATATATTTTTGTATAAGCTATTAGGGCTGTGTGACTTGCAAGGTTCCCATGGATGCCTCACAACTCCAGGAATGAGAGTGTTAAAACCTCTAATCTGTCCCCAAAAGCTCAGCCAAACTGAAACCATGAAGAAGAGCCATTAATGGTCCACTAATGTTTTTTTAAATGTTATGCCAAGGTCACAGCTTTTCAGAAAGTAGGAGGAAGCTATACATATCTAAATACAGGTAGCTGTTTCATATGTGTTTCACTGTAACAATCAATCATATGCTTGGAAATTCAGGCTCATGGAATCTTTTCTTTCAAGAGACTGGCCTAAAGCTTTTAGTGCCAAAAAAGCAGCTGTTGAAGGCAGCTTTTTTTGTGACAACCTGTTTTGATTTTAGAGTGACATATGGGAGAAATGGGAGTGAGATGGTGATCTTGTTTCCCAAGGAACCAGCTGTGTGCATGCTCCTGTGCTGGAGGTGCCACTGTGATGTATTTCCCCTCCATCAGAGGGTTTTACTGGACAAATTGCGAGGGGTGTTGGAAGTGATAAAAGGAATGCATCATTGCATATTTGCTTTACAAGCAAGATACATAAACAGACTGTTCTCTCTCAGCCACTACACAGAAGTATCCCCAGTGCCTTTATAAAAATTGATCTGCCCTTTGAAGCCATGTGCAGTCTGAAATGATGGGATTTCAATCTCCAAAAAGGGGATTAAGGAGCTGGCCTCCTGATAATGCTGACAGCCCTCTAACACCATTTTACTTGACTGTAACAACCAGTACCAAGTTTTTAGTGCTGGTACTAAACAGAGAGGTAATAGATCAAATCATCAACAAAGACACAGTGATTTAAAATACATATGTGTATAGACATTTCAGAGCTGCATAATTCATAATGAGGTTTAATTTTCTAGGGAGTGATAGAGAAAAGTCCATGGTGACTGAGCACCTATTGCACCAGGAGGAAAGAGCAAATCCTTTTAATGAGGAGTGCCTTAGAGACACTGAACTAACACTGAAGTAGTACAAAATCTGTGAAAAACTGAGTTGCTTATCCAAAACTACACTGCAACTCTCTACAGAGTACAGGTTTGCTCTCAGCACTGTTGTATAATCCTGCCCTTTCAAAAAGTAGTCTGGAGCTGTGAAATGTGGGTACATTGAGCAGGAAAGACACCAAAGGCTGAAAAACACACTAATCATAAATGCTGGAATCTTTATTTCCTGGCAGCTTCTTGTAGCTTCCTGCTTTCACTTAGAGGGTTTTATCTGCTGGAATGAACAAAGAAAAGTTATATTTATCAAAGATTCTTACGCATTTTTCACAAAACAGAGTCCAAATATCCCTCCTGTTATTTTGACAGATGTTATTTTAACTCTTGTTAAAGGGAAAAGTAAATTCTACTTAAAAAATCTGCTGGATTAGGATACCTACAGTAACAAAGAGATCAGTGCAAACAGTAAACATAAATGTCATTAAAATACATATTTAAGAAATATTTTTAACTATTCTTCTGAAGAGTTTAGTTTTAGATTTTTTTTTAATTTGGAAGGAGTATTAGACAGTATTTTGTTAAAATAAAATCAAATGCTGTTAACAGCCTTTAGTAAAAATGTGGGAAAAATATCAATACAACAACATTTTAGTAACAGATGGACAGAACTTGAAATAATATGTCAAGCAAACTTCCTGTGCTTTTTTTAAACTAGAATCTTTCAAAAATTTAAAGATGTTACATGCTTAAACACAAAAATTTTCTTCGAGTAAAATTTAGTTTACTATATTTTTAAAAATCAAGTCCTCCTTTTCTTTGCCCACTTCCATTTTCTCCTGCCTACAAAGCATGGTGGAAAAATAATTACAGTAAATTTGACATTGGGAAACATAATTAAAATCTCACCTAACTTGATTGTTCTTTAAGGAACAGAAAAATCAGTAGTGGGTAGATATACATTTATAGATGTGTTTCTCTTCAGAATCATATTGAGTTCAGAAGAGAAGAGATTTTCTTGCTCATAAGTACTAGAGTATTAATAATAAACATTCTGCTGAACAAGCCACAGGAGAAATGATAAAGATTTTGTAAAAATTTAAAAGCTGGTCTTAATAAGAAATGTTCCCTGAGTGATATTTTATCTCTGAAGCTGCTTTATCACATTGGAGGGCGATGGTTCTCTCTGAAAATTTCTCAAGCAACTTTTTGAAGACATCTGCAATCTCACTATTTTTCAATGACAGAAAAGGTATTAGTTAGAAAAGATAAAGACAAGAAATTGTCCATTTGGCTTTGAAGATGTCATGTTCAGGATTAAGAAATACCTGGCAGCCCAGCATATTCTTGAAGAAGGATGGTCCTATTTTCAAGGGTCATCTGCTTTCCATTCTTTGAATAACTAGGTCATTGTGACTTTCTTTAGGAAGTTATCTCACAGTCATAGCAGATCTCATTATCAGCAAGTTTACTGTGTTATTTAACTTACTTCCTCAGCCTTATTTCATTTTTCCTAGTTTCTGTTATCTGTGACAGGATATGTAGGGCTTGCAGCAGACAACAGTGCACCAAGAGATAAAATGATTTAAAGTATTGTGACTTTACCTTGTCAGCAAAACTGCTGCTATAGTTTCTTTAGATTTTTTTTCTTCACAATGAATATAGTTTTATGTTTCTTCAGGATCCTGTGGTTTAAATCCTGATGAGGATCCTCAGGATATTAGTAGAGTTACTTCTTAGGATAATGGTAGAGCTTCCTGCTTCCCCTGTCCTTAAGAGTATAATCAGAAATATAAAACCCATTACATACTGACAGACATCAGTAAGGGATTAAAAGCACTTTTTTTTTTCTGCACTCTTCTTCTGGGACTTCAGAGAGAGTCATACAGAGAGATGACCTTACAGTTTTGCTGTTTGGACTTTCCTCATTTGTTCCCAGCTTTTTGGCACAACGTATTTTTTTTACTGCAATGTATGCAAGGTCTGGGTCTGCAGGTAACCCCCAAGCAGCTTTGCAGCTGACTTGTCAAACAAAACCAATTGCAGTAATGTTGCAGAGAATGTGTAATCCAGAGTATCAAGCCAAATTAGAACCTAATTGATGACCTAATGATGAAAGTACCACTTCTCATTGACTGTTCCCTGGGGCTGGTTGTGTCAGGTGACTGGATTTCCACTGCTCCTTTTGTAAAGGACAAAGAAAAGAGCAGCCATTGCATCATAAGCTGAAGCAATTGTATAATAAATTGGTACAGTTGGATTATTTTAGATTTATAGAGACAAGACTTCTGAAGTGAAAGTGAGATATACTTGATAAGGTAATCACAGGAGGAAATCTTATCTAGCCCTGTGTATATCACTGGGGAATAGGGGGCACAGAGAAATGGCAACTCTTAAGCTCAATTCTTTTTTAGTCTACTCAGCCATAACGCTCACAGAAGTCAAGTCAAACTCATTCAAGCATGCCCATCTTGTGTTTATGTGACTTTGATGAAGCAAATGTATGTGGTATTTTTTCCTGCTGTATTATCATAAAATATGTGCAAAAATAGGAAGCTGAATATTAACCTTTTTCCTATTATCCAGCTGTTTCTTATGGAAATTCATGTCACACAAAAAAATAATGAAGGGAAATTTACAAGGAAATTTTACCCACAAGGCCATCAATATTTGCTTATTTTTTACCTGCAAAAATGAACAATTATGACTCACATACCTGTTCTGACTATAAGTATGGCCTCCAAGTCATTTAGTGTTGTGCTCTGTATGGAGTCAAAACTTTTCTTGGGGAAGTTTTGGAACTCCTTCAGCACCCAGCAAAAGTAAATCTGTGGAATAAGGGATGTTCACTGCCTGCACATAATGCTGTAATATGATCTTAAACCACAGATGTTTGTATCAGCTCTGTGAAACACTTACTTTGGCCATTAATTCCTTTAGTGACTGTTTTACACAACTTGGTTTTCATGATTTTGCCAGTCTTATTACACTTAAAACAATGCTGCATGGTTAATTACAGTGAATAGTTCATTATTTAAATATTAGGGCTATTAAATTAGCCCTAAAGATAGATTACACATGTTGATCACACATAAGGATCGAATGTCTGTGAAGATCTTTTGAAGAATCTAAATTTATTCCCCTTTGAAAATGTGAGTAGCCTTCAAAGCTGCTAAGGAATTATGTGACATGGGAAGTTGCTTTGATTGTTTCCCACAGGAGAAGTGGGTGAATCATTGAATTCAGGGAGGTTACTTGATATTATGCTTAATTTGATTAAGCATGACAGAATTTCTAAACAAATTAGTGTTCAGCATGACAAAATTGGTGTTCTAGCTGAGACATGCACTAAGATGTCCAGATTATTGTGATAAATCAGCATATACTTACAATTTTGGAAAAGACACTGGCTGATAGAGCTGGAACATGGGAGCAAAATGTTTGCCATCAGTGCACAAGTACTGAATTGCACTTGGTTCAGTGTGTATGGGACTCCCACATGAATATCCCAGAATTTCAGTGATGGTGAGTGGCTATTTGCTTTGGCAAAGAGACCACTTTAATGAAAAGCACCAGAACCAGAACAGTAAAAAAGAGCTCCTGATAAAGATAAGGGCTATCAGGAGAGTTATCCAATTGATTCAAGATGGAGCATAAGTTTAAAAGATGCTCAGAATAGGGCAACTTGTGCTTTGCATCAACGTTTTGTTACAGGTATAGGCACATGTCTCTCTTTAGAGTACAGATGAGATTTCTGAGAAAGCCAAAAAAACTCTGAAGCTATTTTGAAAACCCAACTGCTGTGTTAACAGTGAAAGAGGAAAAAAAATCTTCCCTAGAAATCATTTAAAATTCAAGTCTATTTTGTTTTAGATGAAATGTGAAATGTATAGAAAGAACTCTTAAAACAAAATTATCTCAGAGATTTTCAACCACCTGAAAACAATAATTTTTATTCCTAAAACTGTACCTTTTATGAGATTAGAAGCAGGCATCTAGAAAAAAAAATTACCTTTAGTGCATAGACTATTTATTTAATAATCTTTAATTAACAAACTAATGAGCCTTACATTGTTTCATTGTAATTTACCTACACAACTAGCGAGTGGTTCCACCTCTTGGAAGACCTCCATCCATTTATTCCTCATATATTATTTGACAGATGACCCCATTTGATCCTAAGCCAATGTCAGGTGGAGCAGCAGGAGAGCTCCCAGCTGTTCCAGGGTGACTAACATGGTGGAAACTGGCAAAGAACAGCATGAGGATTGATTTGCACATTAAAGTGGGATAGGAAGTGAATAAGTTATCTTCATACTATGACAGGGTAATCCCTTTCTTTTATTCTTCATTTCTGCTTGCTTTGGCAAAAGAAGAAAAACACCAATTTCTCACAGCAGTTTGAGTTAAATGCATGCTGTGTGAACTTCCAACTCTCTATCCCCAGAGTCTGGACACTGTTACTAACTGCAGGGTAAAAAGAAAGTTGACATACAATGATGCTGTGTGCTGTTTTCATTTTAGGATTGAATTTTAATGTAAACCAGAGATTTGACAGCACAATGCAATTTTTTTTTGCAATCCAGATTTTTGCAATTCATTTTTATGTTAATCTCTTATCATCTAACTGATATTCAAATGCTAATTTTTTATTATGACACTGGTGCACTCTTCTAACATATAAGTTAGGGAATTGGTGCCATCTCACAGAGAGGCATTTAAAGAGACACAGAGTTGAGTTTGTATCACAAAGAAAACACAAAGCCAAATGCTGCTCACACATATTTGCATTAGTTAGTATTAGAGAAACTCCTGCTTCTCTGAAATTCTTGCAGTAGGCAATATGAGGGAGTAGTGAGGGGTAATGTCTGCATCCTCACAGCTGGGCAGCCTCACCAAATTCATGTCCTGTGGGACTGAATAGAACCTCCATGGCTTACACTGGAAGGGACAGGATGGATGGATAACTGAGGCACTCGACTCTATAAACAAGTAAAGACCAAGAAGGGGAAGGGAAGAATGAAATGGGTTTAGTGGTATCTCATAGCAAAGGACTCAACACTCTTCAGCATCCCAGGGAAGGGGAAATCCAGTGCAACTGTCTCTCAGAAGTACCCTGAGGTTCCACACTCTTATAGGGTGTTCAGAAAGACCTGAACTGAAAGGTGAGCAAATATCTTGATTTTTTGAATGGTAATTTGTTTTGTATGTAAGCAAATTTAGGCTACCTTGTGCATAACAAGAGCAAGATTATTTTTCCTTTCCCCCCGCCTTCCATCCTCTAGCATTGTAACTGTTTTATTTCAACGTACATTACTTGTAGGATTCCAAAGTTTGTGCTGGAGGAAGGAAATTGTTGCAGATACAGATCTTCCCAGTGTTAAGTTTTTACAGAACTGGAGAGACCTTATTTGGTGTTATGGCTTTTCTGTTTGTTAATCCTGTGTCCTGAAAAATGTTTATGGACTGGCATGGGCTCTGATGGTTTCACTATTGCCATTCTTAGACTCTTGCTTTCCCTGTAGGGACTGGAGTGAATGTGTAAGACAGGATGGTGGGAGGTGAGAATTTCACACACATCCCACCCCATCCTCAGCCCTGCCTGGGAGCTCTGCCACCGCCCAGCTCCAAACACCGCGTTCGTTTGTCATTCCTTCTTGGATGTGCGTCGCATGATTCAGAAATGTCTATTTATAGTCAGCTGCAGCTACTTCTAATTTGTGTCTCCAAATACTTACTATGGCCAATACCATTACAAAACAGAGCTTCATAAAAGCTGTACATATTTGGGAGCATTACTGCTGTGGCACGATGTGTGAGTGATGTATCTGCTGGGGTGGCCCTGCAGGTCAGGCTTCACACTACAATTGGCTTTAATCAAAAGCTGTTTTATTCTCCACATGCATCAGAGAAGCAGTCAGAAAACTGAAATTCTGTGCAGCCTCTGTAAACACGAAAAAATGTATGGGACATTCTGCTGGATTAAACTAGGAAAGGGGAAGCACACTGAGAGGAAAGCACTTTTGTAAATTTTAAATGGCACCACAGTTTATACTTGCGAGTGGTCAGTAGAATACAACAAATATTTCTCTGTTGAGAAGGAGAGGAGGAAAGATATTTTAAGCAGTTTATTCTGTTATAACTCTTGCAATGATTTTTAAAGCCTTTATTTGCATTCGTTCTGTGGGTTTATGAAGACCATTATCATTCTCAAGTCTGGGACTGAGGACTGTTCATAATGGTACTGGTTGGGAGGGATGATCCCTTTTCATATGTGACTCTGCTCCTATTCAATTAAGGATGTCAGTGAGCTCACTCATTCAATATTACTAACAAGCTAAAGCAATTTATTTACTAAATAATTTTTTTCAATTTTTTTTTTTTTTTCAGCTTTTGTAGCCAGAGAATTGAATTTTACTTGGTTTTCAGCTGGTAAACCCTTCCTATCAATTCTCAGCCATGCAGACTTACCTAACCCATTTTTTGGTTAAGAGATTCATAGAATCACAGCACTGAATACACATCCAGCTCAAAGACACACTTGTAGGGTCTCTTGCAGATTAGAGAATTCCCTCAGATGATGTCTCCCAGCACAGAGATACTGGAGTCCAATAAGGAATGTGGACCCTTGGTGGTTTGGAGGGAGTTTTGAAATTGTTATCTCAGGCACTGGTAATAGCAAAACAGGACTCAAAGACAGGAATATTCCTCCAAAAGCTACTGAGGCTGTTTTGTAGACCTAACCTGTAAATCCCAGACTCTTGCTTCATGTAGAGAAACTAAAGTGGTGGAAAAATACTTACAAAGCCAGGAATGCACTTTCATACAGGGAGTAATTGCTGCATGGGCATGTACAGTAAGCAAGGAAAATGTGGGAAAAAGACCTGAAAACAGCCAAACTTCTTGTAGTATTAATCATAGAGTACAGTGTTGATTTTCAGCCTGCTCATTCATGAGGGAGGAATATACATTTTAGAAATGTCAGAGTACACCGACATTATTGCTTTTTAATGTAGCAAATTCAAATCTAGACTAAATTAACAGAAATTGCCATTAGTGATGGCTATTCCCCAGTGTATATAAAATAAGCCATTTGAGGCCAGTTGTCCACATTATGATGTCATTTTGCCACAATGGCACCAACTGGCAGCACTGCTGGCAATCATATTAATTCAACCAGTAATTAGAGAGGCATGGCAAGTGTATATCTTCTACTAGCAGTGGTGTCTCTGCAATTGTACTGAGTCACATTTCTGTGGGCGGTGTGGGGAATCTTACATTCATCTCTGGCAGTGCTAAAACTACTCTGTTGTGTAAAATAATGTAGTGTACATAGTAGTGTATTTTTGTAAATGTAAAAATGCATTGCAAATAATGCATTTTTAACACATTTTTTTAGGAAATGTGGAAATTACATTTAATAAGAGTATTTACAAAATGTATTCTTGTTCTTCCTGAATACAAATTTCTGTAAAACATTCAAGGGAAGAGGGAAATGTAAATGTAAAAAAATGTAAAATATGTGTCAACCAGTCAAAATCAGTAGATCCACTTACTTGAGTATCTGTAAAACAAATCCAAAATTTTTATCAAAAGAAATAATCTAGGACATTTAGGCAAGTCTACAGTACAATTTCATTTTGTTAGAAAAATTAGAGGTTAAGAATAGAGCTGATCAGAAAAAAGATGTTTCCGAGAGGATTTCAATATTTCATAAGATTCTGATAAGTCTGCTAAGACATGGAATGTATTTATCCTGTCTTTTGGAAGGATGATGACGAGGTCCTCCTTTTCAAAAATTGGTCACCTGCCCACCTATTTGACTTACAGCATGGTTCATCCATTTTCTCTAATTTATATTACCCTGGGTTTGCATCAGAGACTGTGAAATCCTCAGGAATTTTTAAATGGTCTACAATTTTTTTTTTCTATTAAGGGATGTAAATTGCAAGGGAGATAGTAAATCCTTCCATGGGAGTTGGATGTATCTTTTATTATAGAAATTATTTAGTTTTATTATATAAATTATTTAGTATTATTTGAATGACATGGATTATATTAAATCCCCCTCTATATTTTTACTTATCTCATTTTTAGAGATAGTAGTCCACCATGAGGAATTGTGAGTTACCCTCGAGAATTAACTTAATTCTGTTTCTGTTGTAACTAAGAAAATTTAAAAGGCAAAAAAATTAGCTGAGTTAAATTTAATTCTTGAGAAAATGTTCCGGTCAGAAATACTTTATTGGAAATTAGAGTGGATTGCTTAGCATGAAACACTGCTAAGTAATAAAGCTCATATGGTTTGTGAAAAAGTGTCCTAGCAGACACATCAAGTTGCTCCTTCCTGTATTGTTTTAGAATGTTGGTGATAATCTTGTGTTTGGGTTTTCTTTCTTTTGTCTTCCAATGGTGTGTTGTAGCTTGCCTTCCTTGGAGCTCTTACAGTTGCCATAGTATGTTGGTTTGTGACCTGTGGGGCTGAATATACAGTGTAAATGTACTGTGAACTCTGCAGGAGCAGAGAGGGTAAAAGTTTTATGATTGCTGGGACCTGATCCAGCTGTCAAACACCTGCTCTCAATCAACCATGTGTCCCACAGCCCCTCCAGAGCTGTGCAGTGCTTATCCAGGACATGTGGAGTGACTGGGCCATGCCCTAAATGCACAGGAAGAGGTGCTGGGGCTTTAGGAGCTGCAGAATTTAGGAAGTCTTTCTGCTACAAAAATGTTCCCTTTCTAACTGAAGGGTCAGACTTATTCCCTTCTGTCCTGTGTTTGAGAATTGTTTCCATTTGTATGTTTAGTACTTCATAAGGCAGGAGTCTTTTAATCAGCAGTGTATTTGAATGCTGTATTGTTGGTATCAATTGCTTTTAAGCTCATGAGGGACTGCAGAGGCAGTAAAGGTATGAGCCTGCTGTGTCAGAGATTTCTAGCAAATCTTCTAAAGAGAGATACAGCTAATCAGCAGTACTGAAAGTCAGTCCTTATAGGTAAAACCGTTTGTATTCACAAATGCATAGTCTTAATCTATACACTGGGATTTACTTTATTTATGTATATAAATTAATATATAAAATATATTTGCTAAAAAAAGCTTACAATTAGTTACTTTTTCCTTTTTGCTTTATTCTTTCTATATAGCTCTTAGTGTCTGATATAATAAAAGGCTTACATTGCTGTCACAGATTGCAGTTAATAGTTCAATCCATCCTTTTTTACTTCATCTTATTACTTTACAGACCAAAGGAGAACTGGACTTTCAGAGGTGTTTCAGAGGATTGCCATGATGGGTGGTCAGTTCAGGTATTTCAGAGGATGGCTGTGATGGGTGGTCAGTACAGGTATTTCAGAGGATTGCCATGATGGGTGGTCAGTTCAGGTATTTCAGAGGATTGCAGTGATGGGTGGTCAGTACAGTTGATCTTAGGGATGTTCTGAGATAGAAGCAGTTGTCAGAAATCTGGACCTCCTTACAGTGAAGGAGTTTATGACTGGCTTGCTGTGTACTTCCTTTCATTAAATTCCTATTTGAGTACAACAGCTACTGAAAGCATGACAAGAGAAATAATTCCACATAAAGGAACATTGGAAGTTTAATTTATAATAAAGTAATCCAGCTGAAAAATTGCACAAAAAGATGTGTTAGTAAAACCTATCTGTATGGGTGGAATATGTAGGGATTTAAAGCCTCTGTCCAGGTAGTCCCCTTCAGCTATGTCCCCTTGTACTATGCATTTTCACTAGAGTAATTTTCACATGTGACAACTTGGAAGAAGGGCACAAGGCAAAAAAGGGACTGCAAAGTTTGCAGCATGAAATTCCATAACTGCTTGGGAACACCGTCTCTATGAATATCCCCTCAACCTTTTTCTTCTTCTTTACCAAGCTTTACATGCTGAGCATAGCACCATGTGGAATGGAATATCTCTTGAGTCAGCTGTTCCAGCTGTGTCCCCTCCCAACTCCATGTGCACCCCCAGCCTCCTCACTGTGGGGTGAGCAGCAGAAAGGCCTTGGCTCTGTGCAAGCTCTGCTCAGCAACAACAAAAACATCTCTGTGTTATCACCACTGTGTTCAGCACAGATCCAAAGCACAGCCTATAGCAGTTACTGTTAAGGAAATGAACTATACCCTGGACAAAATCAGCACTCTCCAAATGGTGGAAATTATAGTATAACTGATTCTCAACTCTGCATTTTGTTGTGATCAAATATTCTAAGCATGGTTTCTATGTATGCTGAGTATCAGCACTTGAAGCTAAAAATTACCCTGGAGTGCAGCTAGAATTCACAGAAATCTCCATCCTTGTTGGTTTGGTTTGGGTATTGCCTGCAAATATTTACCAAACCAGACTACTATGGAAGCTCAAGCTGTAGCAATGCTTGGCTAATGGCTCCTGATGGAGAGAGAGCCTTTCAAAGCCAAACAGCTGTGAAGATGCATCAGGAAAGCTTTTTTGGAAATTATAGGAAAAAAAAAGAGAAGCATTTTCAGAGTTGAAACTAGGTGGGTCTTTTCAGAAACATGTAGGCAAAATTTAGATGCCTAAGGCTCACTAATTTATTTACTGGATTTAGGGGATAAAATCTCACCTTAAAACTGATAGAAATGGATAACTCTTTCAACTTTTCAGACAATGAGAATAAATTTTCAAATGTTTAGTGACTGAAATACCTAAAGTTCTTTCTTCTCCCTCAGTGGAAAATAGAGTAATTTTTCTTTTTCACCAGTAAAGTGCAGCAGAAGCAGTTCAGTAACACTATATCCCATTGGGATATTAATACAGGGAACCCAGCCATTAGGGAAATATAAAAGTGCTTGGCTGTATTGAACTACTGCACCCCACAGGATATGAAAAGAAGAAATGAACTGGGAGAGAAATAAAGTTGTCTAGGCTGTCTAAGGAATCAGTGATTCTTTAGGAAGTAGAGGTGTCTTTAGTGGAAATAGGTTCTTTTTATGTTATTTTAGCTTTTGTGGCACAGATGTGTTATATGAAAGATACCTTTCATTCTCATCAAATTGCCTTGATCTCTGAAGACAGCTTTTATTTCATTTAATTTGAGGCTTTGAGATTCCCCTTTACTTATTATCTATTAACCCACTCAAAATCTAGTGCTAAGTTAAATGCCTGTTATGAAGGGGGCACGTAACTCATATAGCAGTGCTAAATTCTGATAGCACATGTTGAACACAGATTAATTTAAAGTTCAAGGAGCTTGATTATATTTTATATTAGACAAAAAAATTGTCTCTCTCCTTATACCTGCAAGCATTTAGTGGCATTTTGCTGTGCATTAAATACATCTTGTTTTCTTTTGTACAAGATACAGAAATCATGTAGATAATGATTTTTCAATTGTTTCTAATTTCATTCTGGGAATTTAGCAGTGGCTAAAGATTGGACAGTACTGCAGCAGATTGAATATATTCATTGAAGTCTCGTAGCTTATGCTGTGGTGCTTTTCCATGTGTTTATTCTACTGAAATTATCAAGTGGAAGGAGGCTCTGACCAAGGCCAGTCTTGATGTGCAAGAAGGACAGTTAATGTGCAGGGCAGAGGGAAGAGAGCCTGTGCTCTTATGAGATCATGTCTTCCCACCAGTGCTGGAAGAGATTCTTGAACAAGAGAAATTTAACCATACTCTTATTATTGTTTTCTCATTCACCCTATAAGGAAGAGTCAGCACCCATTATTTTCCCCTGACAGGAGCTGTGTTTCTTTCCAAGTTGAACTCAATACACAGCAAAATGTTTCCTCCTGCCCTCTTCCCAGTGGGATGGATCAGAATGTCTAATCCCATCTTCTTATGCCTTTAATGAATACTTATGACAAACCTGGTGCTCATAATTCAGCATCATTTCTGGTGCTGATGGTGATTCTGGTATCCCTAACAGAGCGTTATGATTTTCATACAGGGATTAGGTAGCAAGAGCAAAGACATTTAATTTTTTTTTCTCTCATAACAATTTCTAAAGAAGAGGAAGAAAGAAAGAAAGGAGAATCAGCCCAAACCCACTCTAGTTCTGTTGAAAATAGGATATGTCAATAGAATAATTTTTGGATGTATTTTCACAATTTTTCAAATCACTTTTTAATCCCTAGAACTGTTTTCCAAATCAATTGAACAAACAGGGAAGGAACTAATATTAACCATCAAGCAGTTCAAGTAATATGAGAGTTTTAAACACTGGTCTGTACAGGAATAGCAAATATGACATAGAAATGAAGAGAAACATCCACGAAAAAAAAAAAGTATATTATTCCCTTCATCAAATCCCTTCCTGCTTCTCAACTCCGTGCTTTTCACAGCTAATGACAAATGTCTCTCATTTGCATAAAACTAAAGAACCAACATGAATTAAGGGAAGAGCTTGTTAAGGGACATAGTCTGAAGAGAGAAATTAATTAGGCCAGTATATGAAGGAGTGAGGTAGTCCAACTAAAAGCCTAAATTTATTATGTGATATTCAGCTGTTTTGGAGGGTGAAAACTGCAAAAAAAGAGGAGGAAATTTTGTGCACACACATACACACACATACACATATATACACACACAGCTATAGTTTCTACTTATCTACTGTACTTAAGAAGGGACTCTGGCATACAAAAATATTTAAGGCATGGGAATTTTAAAGATTCCTTGCTGGGAAATATTTATCAGTGAAGCAAATCTGAAGTTTTCAAAGGAATTCAAGGCATTTTGGTGAATTAGATCAAACATTATGAAGAAGTTTTGCAACTTACAGAGGATATTACACAAGTATCTGGAAAAATGGAAGAATGTGTGTGTATATATATATATATATATATATAGTAGTTGATAAACAACTTCAATGAAATTAGGTAATTAATTAAATTTTAGAAAGCATCTGGGATCAGGAATTAGGTTAAGGACCAATGAGGAACACAGATGATGCCATTAGTGGAGAAGGGAATTTTATAAGGAATCACTGTAGGTGGTGGCACTGGGGGAAAGGCATGGTCCTCTAAACATTACTTGCTTCAGCCAAAATGTAAAGCTTTCCTTGAAACCAATGGCCATATAACTGACTTCATAATTTGGATCTACTGCTGATCACTTCTAACTTCCTCAGATAATTTTGTTCTTCTGCAGTGTAGTCCCCACAGCAGCTTTAGGGACAGGCAGGAATCTTCTAATGCCTGCTAAGTGAATAACTGAGAGGTGTTTCTTGAGTCCTCATGAGTGAGAAGGGTGAAGTTTGAGGTTTGCCCTCACTGTAAAGCCTTCCTCTTTAGTAGGATAGGTATAAAGGTGGATAAACTGCACAACAATTCTCAGTCAAAGCCAGCAAAATATTGAAAATTAAAGTTTAATTCCTCATCTAAAAATTGCCATCAGCATGTCCGCTGTATTCATGAGTTCTAAATGAAAATAG
>JAOTQP010000304.1:9946947-9992693 GCA_026413545.1 Cichladusa arquata | reverse complement strand
TCTAAATGAAAATAGCAAAAAAGGAGATGAGCCCTTTTTGGGACTATGGAGTTAGATAAGCAAACTTCTATGTTACATATGCTTATGGTGCATTATTGTATTTTGTAATCTACCTGCAGGAAGTTCCCAGTTATTGATTTAAACCCTATTCTGGGACTGCAGTTTGAATTGCTCCTAAACTTTGTGTATTATTTCCCTTCTGGAGATAAAATGTTATATTTAAAATAAGTTATCAACCCTTTTGCTTAGATTTACTCTCATATTGATTAGTTATTGGTGTTCTTTAGCTAATTTAGCAAAAACGCCCCTAGCAGTGTATGCTGGATCTCATGCCTGTTTTTGAGAAAGGTAGCTCTCCTATGTTGTGGTAGAAAAATGCAAAAGTTATCATTATAAAAATAGACCTTTTTTAAAATGTTTTATAGATCTTGTGCTGATTTGTAAACATCTATATTAGATTAAGGTCCATAATTTGAAGTCACTGAATATTAAAGCTCAACTTTCAGAGGAAAAAGAATAAACATCTGATTTTAACCCATAGAAAACTGTTCAGTATTTTACTGTCCTAGTTTTTCCATTATCTTTTTTTATTTATTTTTCTTTTTACAATGCATTACTTATAATATTGGTATTATAGTATACTAATACTACAATACCAATATTATAGTATTGATAGAATAATACCTAACACAAACCAAGGGGGTTTAATGCTCAGTGGCTGCTGTAAATTGATGAACAGACTTTCAGCAAACGCTTTTGAAGCGTTTGTGTGCATGAGTTTTTGCACCTGCTAAACTAAAAGCAGTGACTGAAGTTCATAGTTTGGTGAATGCATATTTCAATTTCATTCCTACTATAGAAACAAATTATACAGATAATTTAATCTGGTTATTCAAACAGAAGCTAACATTGGAACCAGAGTTTCATCCTGGGAGATCGTAAAAGGGTGGATGATTCCACTCTGGGCAGCATGAGAGGGATGTGCAGATAACAGCGGGCTGGGGTCTCTTTGGGGCAACCTGTGTTGTTTCTGACAGACAACTTTTCAGCCTTGCTCTCTCTCTGAAGTTTTCAAGAACTGCAAATGAAACAAGGCTTCACTTCACTGTTAACTGTCTTCCTCGCCTTCTGTTTTGGACCTTCCTTCATGTGTTTTAAACCTAAAGCTTGTTGTCTAATGCTAAATATAGAACAGGTACGTCCATTCATCTCTGCATCTCTTCCACATGTTTTTAGGACTGTTAGACATTTTGTCTCCTTTCTTTAGATTAATTAGCACTAATGCATTTTGTCATTCATCATTATTGCCTCCCAAGCTGGATGTGTTATTCCAGCTGAGACCTTACCAAAGCTAAACAAATTATGCTCTCACTGAATTGAAATTCAGAGCATATGGGAGGTGTTTCTTTCCCACAAACCATTTGCCCACACTCACTAAGAAGGCAACAGACTTCAATGTAAGTAGAAATATGAAAGTTGATTTTTAGTGCAAAAAGGGTTTTAAAGCCTGTACTCCTAGAATAAAGAGCTGTGTGGTGCTTCTGTATCAGAGCATACTCTGGTACCATGAAAAGGTTCTGGCCCAGGAAGCCACAGAGTTTAGTAAGCCTTGGGACACCAAACCTTCTATCATGATCTGGTAGGGACTTTATTAAACTTGATACTCTGTGGTACCCCCAGAGCAATTTATCCCACACAAAATTGGGATAAATGCAGCAGCAAAATGCATTTTGTAGAAAAGTTTATGTTGTGAGAGAAGGAGAGAAACGGATTCTATTCAAGTAAAAATTTAAAACTTCCTGCAACTGAATTTTTCCTACCTTTCAAAATATTCTCCTTTGCTTTCAGAAACCTACCCTGTACTCTGAACTTATACAATACACCTATATTTAATATTCAGCTTAAAAGTAAAAAAAGAAAAAAATTTATATACACTGCTGGAATAAAATCGGGGAAGTGGTTGGCTTTTAAGATTGGAATAGAATAGGGATCTGCTTTTCAGTGCATAGATCCCAATGAGGAGACAGGAAACAACCATGTAATCAGAAGCAGAATCTTAGGACCATTTTTCTATGAAGCAATCCTCTGACTGAGGCCCAAATAAGCAAACTTATAAGGATCTAAGTGTCCCATTAGGGATGAATGAAAAATCTTTCACTACAAATATTTCTCTTGCCTCAAGTGGGGTAATTAGTATGTATTATAATGCTCATTTCCTCTGAATTGCATTTCAAGAAGCAAAGCAAAGCAGGATATCTTCCTGGCAAGGAGGTAATCTGTGCCATAACCCAAATGAAGCCCAGGTGTCCTGATACACAGTCCCAAAAACTGTCCCCTAAACTGTTCTTCCCACAGAAGGTTCTTGTTACAGACTGCACACATTTTTCTTTCTACCTCTCAGCTTTTCTGCTTTTCAGAACTCCACTGAATTCTCTCACAGAGCCGTCTGTCTTCTAGGAAAAGCTGACACCTGTCTTACACTCACTTGGGTTTTGGAGATCAATTCCAGAATTAGCTACATTTTACTTTATAAAAAAACTGAATTATACTAAGTTGCCATGTTCTCAGCTTCACCAAGGGCATTGCGGCTTTTTGTAAAAAAATCTGTCCAGTGAATTTTGCAATCAGCTTGCCCAGGATGACTTGAAGAAAAGATTTTGGGAAAGGAGAATGTTCCCAGCTGGCCCAGGGACTGTTCTCTTTGTCTGCCATTGGAGCACATTTCAGCTGGATCTCTGCTCTTACTTCTCCCTGGGAAACAGAAGCTGTTGCCTTCTTTAATTTTTCCACAGCATTTGCCACTAGCAGAAATTTTTCTGTTGCCTTTCTGGTGTCTGACACAATGTGATCTAACCTCACAAGATAATTTTCTTTGGAAAACCGTGGCCTATTGGTACAATGGTTCCTGAATTGGAGAGTAAATTAAACATTACCATCAGTATCTCTGGCCTGCATAAAATTTCTTGGTGGTACCCCTTTGCTTGACTGTCTCTTGGTTCAAGCCTGCAAAGTACTGCCTGTTTTACAGGTTGCATTTTAGTTGTTTTGTCCAGAAATTCTGTTCTTAGATGTCTTAATTTGCTAAAACATAAAGCCATCTTTACTGAAGCAGAATGTCTGGGATGTCATAGGGCTGTCACAGGGACTCTAGATTTGGGGAAAAGGGATTTTAACACTTCAGTGCTTAAATGTTTGCATTTTTAGGATATAAAAACACCATTAAAATGCCAGTCAAAGTTGGTGTTACTTTTCACTGATTCAATAGTTTATTTTTGGGGATATTTCAAAGTTTTTTCTTATTTTGGAGAGGTTGTAACCTTTCATGATTCAGTACTGTAACATCTGATTTGAGGGGTGCTGCTCTGTCCTGGCCTCAGCAGTGTGCCATAAAGTGGAATTAACCACGTTCCTTATACATGATCTCTCTGTCAATATGAAAAGCAGTATCTGCTTAGTTCTAGATATCAGTGTCTGTTAGTGAAATAGTGTGTTCTAAAAAATGCTGTTTCCACCTCTTGCAGCCATTGGCACATTTAATGAGAGCATTATTCAGTGTTCCTTCCCATGCATTTTGTCCCCTGTCTGTGGGTTATACAGTGGGGAGCTTTGAAAGAGTTATCCTTTTCTTAACAAGTTCCTTGACTACTTTCTTTTTAGTGGAAGAACTTTTGGAAAAGTTTAGAAAGAAGGTAAAGCAAGATTTGACCATGATAACTACTTTAATAAGTTGGATACTGTTTCTTTCTGATTGTTTTGGGGACTAGAGGAATTAGGTGTTTAAAAAAAAAAACAAACAAACAAACAACAAACCTAAAAAACCTTTGTTTTTATCTTCCTGCAGAACATGGAGATATTGTTATTATTTCCAAAATGGAAGTAGTATGGTGTTCAGGTCAGATTGTTACAGTAGTTTTCAGTAAGTGTTTCAACACAGAAACACCTACTCAAATATTTATGGCTCTGATCCATCCATGATTTATTTATGTGCTCATCTTGCTTTTGTATGACTAACTTTGCATGATTCTGTGTTCAGAAAATATTATTATTGATACAGGCAAGGCCTGTCCACATGTAGATTTAGCTGTTCATAGCCAAAATTGGTTGCTCTTTTCTGGTTCATCAAATGGCATCTTCCTGGCTAGATGTGATTAAGTCTGTATCAAAGATATTTTCCAAGTACACAGGTTGGTTTTCTTTTGTTTGGGGTTTTGGTTTTGGGGGGTGTTTTTAATGTGGAAAAGTTAGAATATAGTTTTATTTATAAAAGATTTCTCCTTGTTAGGTTTTTTGTTTGTTTATTCATTTATTTATTTTCAAAGCTGAGTATCAGTCATAGTTTTGCCTTTCAAAATTGCCAAAGCATGACACTTTACCTTATCAGAGTTTCAGAAATTCCATGTCCACATTTACAGAAAAGAGAGGTTAGGCCTATGTTCTGACATAGTTTAAGGTAGATTATGTGTATAGATTGGGAATGTCATCCTTACTTTTTGAGTCTTCCTGTAAAGAAAGTCACGTGAGATGATAGAGATATATTTTATAAACATTCTATGCTAAATATTAGTTGTTTTTTTTTTTCCTCCACTCATTAATCTAAATACTTTGTTCTTAGACGAATTTCTGGAATTTAAGATCATAGACAGGATGAGCTTCAAAAAGCCCCTATCTTAGTAGCTGGATGGAGAATTTTGCTTTCTTTTCAACAAGGAGCCAACTATGTGACTAAATGTCTCTGTCATATAATGAGATATAGAAAAACCTTAAACTGATTCTCTTCTTATTTGTAACCAGGTTAATTTGTGAGTAATTCCACTGATGTCATGTTAACGTGGTTGGGTCCAAGAGAAGAGTCAGGGATAGGCAAGAAATATCTGCTGGAATGATTTGAGAATGCCCCTGTTAGCAAACAGTCACAGGGGTTTTATCCTGGGACTACCCCAAATTGCCTAGTTTCCCTTGCAATGAAGAAAAATTCCTGCTTATCACCTGCTACCAAAAGTCCTAATGCCTGAACATTTTGTCATAGAGATATAGCTGTCAAAAAGTTGATTTAAGGTATTCCTGTTGTGGATCCCACATTTACAGGCAGCTGTGTGTAACCACAGGGACCTACAGGCTTACATAAATATTGGTTTCTCCAGTGCACCTCGTGTTTTATCCTCAGCAGTGCAAGCACAAAAAGACCTACCCAAGAATCAGAGTTCTCCTGAGAAGGGAATTGGCTGCACTGAAGACATTTGTCACTTCTTTCTAGGTAGTTGGTGTATTCTGTAGCACCTGTACCTTTTTTATACTGGGCATGCAATACATAAAGTAACAAGAAAAATCTCTTAGGGGTCAGTATACAGAACTGATGAACTAAAACACGTAATCCAATTATGGGAGATTAAACTGTTTGTAAAAATAGCCCCTAATGTAGCTGCCTATTTCTCCAGAATTCCTTTTTAATGTTTTTCTTTAATTATGTGGGATAAGTACCAATGCTGAACCTCAGGGTGTTCTGGGTTTCTTCTGACAAAAGTTTTTTCTTTGTATATTAGTCTTCAGGTGAAGTTACAGCTTTTGGGAGCAATAAATTAAATTGAATGAACTGAGCAATTTGGTCCAGTTCTGTGTATTATTTTTATCTTGCATTTTAGGAAGGTTTATCAAACTGAGATATTCTAGTTTAAAAAGAAAGCAATATCAACACATAGACATCTTGACTGGAACATTTCCAGCTGGCACTATTTCATAAGGTTATTAGTTTGTTATCATGGATTGCCAAACTGCTTCTCATATTCATAACTGAGACATTTAATTCCAGTTGTAAAACAGTAACCAGAAATTAAGAAGACTAAATGTTTTGCATGAATCCTGAAGTCCCTTTACTGCCTATCCCCATCTAATTTTCTGTAGGACACATTACTGTTCCTGCTGTCCTGGGAGAGAACATTAGACCTGTGATAACCTTCAGTGTGGCTGGGAAGGAAAGTGAAATGAGGTTACTTGCCAGCTTTGCTGTTGTTCATTTGCTACTGTCTGTGTTCCCCGTCAAATCCTCTGTGTCATGAAGATATTTGTCCAGGATGTGATTTTCTAAAAGAGTAACTAAGTCTTTGCTCTCTTCAGTAGCTTGTAATTTATCATTGTCAAAAATATGCAGGCGTTTCTCTTTGCTAGATAGATGAGAACAGAATATAAATGCAAGTGTGTGAGTGACACTTTGAGCACTGATGCCTAGGGTGGCAATCCATCACAAAGGGCTCAGCCAAGCAGGGTTACTGACGTGGTGTACTGCAAACAAGCAGCATTGCAGTGGGTCTGGGCAGCTGGGGCTTTTATTGGTGGCATTACTGGGATGATCAGTGTATTGCCTGCCTTACATGCTCCATGATTGCAATGATCCTGGGAATGTGCCTTGGTTTTACATGCACACGTACAGCTCAGGACCTGAAAGAGGTTTATGCACTGATAGTACAAGTTAAGTTCTGAAATGGATGAAATTTAAGAAAAAGGAATTGGAAGACATTCCTGAAGTAGTAGCAGACTGCTTTCATGGATGACTCTAAGGGAATTACTTTCCCACTTGCCATAAAATGGGAAAAGACTAGAGAAGGAATTTTTTTTCCCTGAAAGCTTTTAATTTTTCTTATTCTGAATGCTTATATGTAAAGGCAAAGACATGCAACTCATCCTCTAAATACCACTGGCTCACTGTGGCTTCATGAAGGAATTAAATTGGAAGCGACAAAAGAGGTATATATTAAGTTGGTCACTTTTCAGTCCAAAATTTCCCCCTCTCGATAACTAGGAGGGGGGTGAGCTGTGTCCTGATTGCAGGGTGGCCAGAGCAGCTGATGTGTGGCTGCACTGCTTTAAAGGAATGGAGAGCACCAGCATGTGCTTGCAGGAAGGTCCCTGGAACTAAACCAGTCAATTTCTGTGTAAACAGAAGGGATTTTTCTTGGACCCTATTAATGGATGGTAGGAGATGTGCTGAGGAGTGCAAAGGAGCACAAGCCAGGAGCTTGAGTTGTGCTCTAAAGGGAGCAAAGGATTTCCACATCTTAAGCAGAAGGCTTGTGATGTACACAGGGATGATAGAGTTGCCATGCAGACTCTGAGGTGATTATCTGCCTGTCCCTGATGTTTAAAGGCAGGTTTATTCTGCTAAAGTGGAAAAACTCCTTAAACCTTCATACTAAACAAGGTGAGGTTAAGTATATCCATGCTACTTGTTTTGTGTTCTGAAAAGAATATACAATGCATGTTACACAACCACTAAAAATCCTCAGAATTTAAAAATAATGTATCAGCAAGTAAAATAACATTCATTCCCATATAATGCTCCTAAACTGGAGCACTACTGCAAGAAATAGCCCTTGCTAACAAGCAAACTGCAGGAAGCAAGAATTATGGTCTGTGTAGGAATATGATCTTTCCAAACAACAGGAGATCCGAGTGCTTTTCACAATGTTATGCAAAGGAGACTGCACTAACAGAAACCCCAACACAAATATCCAGACTGTCCACTTTACTTCATAATTAGTTTCTTGTGGCATGTTATGAAATGTTGTTTCTCATTGCTTTTGAGACTGACAGACTATATGCATCACTGAGTCATTTTGTGGGAGAGAGCCACCCCAAGTTTCTTTTCAGCACGTTCTGTTTTCCAGTGAATCAATATCTCAGTGAGTTTGTTCCTCACTGCTCTTCCCCTTGCAACCAGAAGCCATGCAAGGGTTGTTATTACCATGACACAGAGGCGTGGGAGCTCAGACTTGGTGCTTTTTCCACACATTCACATGCTCTCTGGACTTCTTACTTTTCCTTTACCCACTTCATGATTCAAGGATAAAATTTCTCTTTCAGTAGGTGAAGCTCTTTGTATTATCTGCATTTCTTTCCAAAGAGGATAATATCAGGAAGAAGGGCTGCCTTTGATTAGTTCAGCTTGTCCTTGATTCTGAAAATGGCTTTGGAATCCTTGCAGTGGTAGATATTTGTTGAATATAAGATTATCATTATTGCTGAATATGTTTTCAGCAAAACTTATTCTCCACTTAGATAAAAAAAAATACCCTTTGAATTTCCAATACTGAGAACAGTTCATTAGGCTTCTGATACTAACCCAGTCTTTTCCTCTGACTTTGTTTTTTACTGCATACTTTATTTTGAAAGAATTTTCACTTTTTCATCTGCAAAAGAAATATATTTTGAAACAGGCAGTGTAGAACATAGATGGGCTCGTGGTATAGCGTGAAACCAGAGCAAGAATGGCAGAGAACAGTAGTAAGGTAAATGAATATGTATGTCTTATTTCTATTTGCTATTCACAAAATTTGCAATGCTATTCAATTTACATGAGAGCTATGAATATCTAGAATTAGTGCATTTAAAATATTTCACTTTATAATGGCTGCCACTGTGATGAGCACTTAGCTTTCAAATCTAATCTTTGCTTTGGCGTAGAGGACAAAAAATATTGTTCATTTCTGTGAAGGACAGAGAAGGTCACTGCAATGAAAGAAGGCTCTGATGAGATCCTGCCTGCCATTCATGCCAAAAATACAGTAGACATAATTGTATTTCTCTGCATAGTAATCTGTAGATGTTATTGGAGGAACAGGAAAGCAACATTTTGATCTAACAGATAACACAATGGTCACCATAGATGCTAGTTAAAATTCATATGCATGTGACTTTTCACTATTTTGGATGTATAAATATGAAAATAGATATCTATATATATGTATATAAATAATGTTGGAGTGCAGGTAAGTGTCAAGCATGTTGGTTCTGTTTTCAGTTGAAGAATATAAACCAGAGAAAATGGTGACTAAGGAAACACCTGAACTGTATTTATTTTCATCTTTACAAATTACTTGTAAATGTATTTTAAAAAACCAATCCATTCACTCTTTTGAAAACATAATACTATAATATTACCTTTTCCCTGTTGAGCACTTACATGTGATTTACATTCACCATTGATGCAGTTCTCTATAAAGATTGTATTATGTTTATTCTGTCCATTGTTGAATAGAAAGTAGAAAAATGAAGGCTAATATTATCGGGGATCACCCACACTACAGCATTAGGAAAATTAACTGGGAGGTTCCCCAGAACACACGAGTCAGACATGCCCTGTGGCAGCCGTGAAGGTAAAATGACAGGAAATATATTATCTGGGGAAATCCACATTAGCACATACATTTAATCAACCTTAGGAGGGAATTAATGAAGGGGTGAAGCATAATAAAGTACAAAAACTGTCCACGTGTCCTGAGCCAGTCTTTCTGTATTTGAGACTGTCCTCCCCAAATGCTGCCAGATGTCATGGAGTATAAATAATTGGTTTAGAGTGCTTGGCCAGGGAAGATGAAGACTGAGACAGCAGCATGTTTGTTAATAAATTTCATCCCTGCCACAGGCCTCATGGAGTCTTTCTTCATTATGTTATAGATACAGATCTGTGCATCTTAAATCCCTCCTGGCCAAGGTCTGACTCCTGCTCCACTCAGTGGTGTCTGAGCATGGATGAAGGGGCCAGAGAAGCAAATCAGCAGACAAGTGACCATCAAGGACCTGTTGTGGTATAGAAGTTGTGGGAGAATATATATTAACCTTTTGTTAATGAGCTGATGGATAGCTGAATTACTGCATTTTGAAAAGAATTTTTAAAAAACCGTAAATGAGAGGAAATCCACCAATAGCTACATTAGCTTTTGATATAGGTTGAATTATCTGGGGTAGCTGCACCTCACAGATGAACAGTCTCAGGCTTAGTTCCTGGGCCCAGTTGACAAAATCCCCACAATGATTATCCCTAACACTGGTATAAAACATTCTCTAGTCAGCCTGGGCTTGAGACAAACTCCTCATTTCTGGAAAGTATGATTCCATCTAGTCCTCAATTTTTGTGCAACACTATTGTCATTACCAAAATTAAGGGATACGTTTTACATTCTGGATACTTTCAGATAGCGTATATTTTAGATTAAATATCTATTAGCAAAAACAAAGTCAAAATATCTGTGGTTTAAATATATGTATGCCATAGCACAAATATTTCTCACTTTATCTCCTTGTTTGAGTACAAACTGAGTATAGAGCCTACCACTTTATTTCTGCTTTATTTTATTTTCAATATATATGTGAACTTCTGAAGTTTTCAGAGAAAACCAAAACCCATCCCCTTAAAAAGAGGAAATGAGATAAATTACCAATTTTCCAAGTAATCAGGGTTTTGTGGCAATTTCTTTGAAGGAACTGAGAACATGGGTGACTGTCAGTGATGGAATAGCTCACAGAAACAAACATTGGTCTCAGTTGAGTGCAATGGGTATAATGCTCTTCAGAATTTCATCCATGGAACCCTGATAGTGTAAGAGATTAGGTACTGTGCAAAAACCAGAATACAAAGAAAAGAAAAAAAATATACAGAAAAAAATATCTAACAAATGATAACACAAAATCTGTTTCTGAATTTTGAGTTTGATCTAGAAAAGGCAAGTATTACAACTAAGGATGGTTTGTATGATCCAGAATCCAGCATTGAAATGGAAAATCCAGAGCTAGGTAGGATTGATTGCTGCTCAGTCTGTCAAGCTCAAAGTAGTCTGAAGGTGGATTAGTTCCTGACCTGAGAGTATATAAGAAAAGAAATTAGCTGTAGCTGTATTAGTCAAAGCTTGCTTTCTAGATAAAAATTCAAATGAAACTCAGTGACTCAGAAAATGTTTCTGTAGAGTTAGAGACTCAGTATACCATACCTGCATTTTTACCTTAATGTGCAGTATTTTCATCTTTCCCTTTGTAACTCTCCTGCATAGCCTATCTGTCCTTCTGGGGGGTTGGGTTTCTATTCAGCTTGTAGGTATTTTGCTGTTAAGAAAACCTGTGAGAATAATGCAGTTGGGAGGCGTGAGACAGATTTTCAATTTTTTTTTCACCTCAGAAAGGATTGTCTTCTTCTCAGGCACATTGCAAACACAGAGCTCAGTTCAGTCATTCTTAGCAGAGCAGGTTGTTCAGTCTGGGGATGTTACACCCTGCTGGATAAACCTCATGCAGAGAATTAATGTGCCCCTAGCTTGATATATCACACCTCTTCAATCTACCAACTTCTGTTGGATGTGGTGAAGAGGTAGAAACTGAAATTCTCAGAATTAGTTCAGTTTGCTTTGTTCTTAGACAGTTATGGGAATTCCCTGTGGGAAAACTAAGTTCTGTCATCTTGAAAGCTAAAAAGAATTACTGAAAACTTCTTAAAAAAACCTCCTGAAATAAGTAAAAAGTGTGAAAATATGGTTCCAAGTGCAAACCCACATGATTACCTAAATACAAGAATGGTGTGTATCCTGCTGTGCAAAGAAACTCCAGTGATCCTGGACCTTAGATGTATGTTCAGCAAATTTTAAGACTCAAAGCTCAGTGAAATACAAAACAATTAAGAAAATTTCATAAATACCTTCTAATTAAATATTTAAGGAAAACTTTA
This sequence comes from Cichladusa arquata, assembly GCA_026413545.1. NCBI lineage: Eukaryota > Metazoa > Chordata > Aves > Passeriformes > Muscicapidae > Cichladusa > Cichladusa arquata. The sequence goes on along the minus strand of JAOTQP010000304.1, from coordinate 9,981,208 downwards.
ACCATCTCTTCTCACCTCAGAAGGCTTGCTGGCTTGTATACCAGTGGAAGAATGGCAGCAGTGGTCTCATTTTTAAAGGAATAATAGGAAGTCAGGGAGCAGTTGTGACCTGCAATCCAAATACCCTTCATATGTTTGCAGCTATCTCTACCCAGAACGGAGATGTAGGAATATGTGACTTGGATCAGTGGTGCCATGTAAGTCATGGAACAGTGGGGCTGGATACTGCTGTTACCATCTTTTGACAAGAATAAAAGATCAGAAAGTTGTGCCTTTTTTCATCTTAAGAACTTCATGTAAGTTTAGCCAAGCCATCTCGGTTTCATACCACAATTTTAAATAATTAAAAAAAAAAAAAAAAAAAAAAAAAAAAAAGAGAAAGAAAAAGCAGGCTTGAAGTTCTGTTGCAGATGTGAATTTCAGAATTGTTAAAAGGGTTTTACTTAGGATTCTTTTAAAACCTAATTGAAATCTTACAAATTACTTTGTCAATCTAGTGTGAATTGAGCATTTTTGAGTAATTGGACAGACCTTCACTGTAAAAAACTATAAACCCTGATTTAGATTAATCACATATTGGAGTGTGAGTCAATGTGTATCATTCTATGCTGCATGCCAATGATTCTGTGACTTGATTGTGTGTCTATTCTTATCTCTGTTGAATGAATGATATGCTCTACTTCATGGTGAATTTTGATTCTTTGTGATATACAGACAACAAGAAAACAAAAATTGAACACATGGCAGAGGTGTTTTTCTTCAGTCTTTGCTTAAGGAGGGGAAAAGAACAACCGCCAACATATGAGTGCTTAGCTATAATAAGATTTCCCAGTAAGGGAAGGGAAACAGTAGGGATACAAATTATAAGATTTTCCTGGTAGCTGTCAATCAAACCATGATTAGAACTCAAATAAAGAGTCGTCTCCTGACATATAAAGCACCAAAATAAGGTGGTCTTTCTCCAGGGGGAAGCCCTTTTTGGGTGGGGGAGATGGAGTGTTCACACTGAAGCATGTCAATATGAACCACAGGTACTGGTAAAAAAAGAGGATAATATATCACTTCTTCCAGTTTCAGCTTCACAAGAAGCCTGTTTTATTTAATTACCATGGTAATTAAGGGCTTAATTGGCAGGAACTCCAACCCATTCTGCCTCGTGTGTAGGCACTGGATAGGAGGCTGAGCTTAGGCAAATCTTCAGATTCCTTATGCCTCAGTTTTTCCTCCCAAAACAAGTAAAATACAGTTTGCCATTTTGAGGGGGAGAAATAAGTCTATTAATCAGATCCTTTACTGATAGTAGGTTGAAAATATCTATAAGTCTGGATTAGGCTGTGATGGGAATGTTCTTGTCCAGGAGCCAGTCACAGTTACACTGTGGGTACATCACCCTCCTGCATACCCAGGAATCTCTGTACAGAGATGCTTGTGAATTATTGAATGAAATGAAATGAACCAGCCAGAATTCTACATGAATACTATCAGTAGACAATGGCTTTCTCTAATAAAAATTATAAGATACCAAATGAATGATATGTATTCTTGTGATTGAACCTGTGTGGACACATACACACATGCCTGTGTTTATACATTTATACTCTGATGCAAATAAGCATCAAGGTGAATATTTTCCCTCTGATTATAAGAAATAATGAGGATGCTAATAAATTTATAGGTAAGGATATCCTAGCTGATGTCAAAATAGCTGAAACACAAGACAATATAATGAGATCACGTGTGTAATTAATGTAGCACTTCAAATTGAATCAAAGTGATCATTTTCATTGGTGTTTTGAAGAGCTACACAATTTTACACTGTGGGAATTGTCCTCTAGATATCCCAGTAACAAAAATTTTGGCATAAATAGGAGAAAGAAATACAGGAAGAAAGTTGTTTATATTTGGAGTGGTGATATTAAGAACAGATATTAATCTGTCCCCTGGCATCCTTCCAGGCAATTATCAGCAGAGTCACTGATGAAGAGATATGTTAGGCTATGACTGACTGGACTAAAATATGATAACAGTTTATAGCACCATACCAGGCAAGAAAAACACTGTGAAGCATGATACTCCCAAGTCTGCAGGGCACTTAATGAAAATGATACACAGGTAGTATGTTTGGATAGCTAGAAAATTTGTATCATTCTATAAAAAGCAACTTTGCTGAAAGGCTCTAGTCTGGGCTTTTCCATATTTGATTGACAGAGCATACAGGAGCATATAAGAAATCTCTGATTCTCTACTTGGATTGTCACTCTCTCAGTACTGACCATGCCGTTGTGGTGTTTAGATTCCTGTGCCTGTGAGAGCCACAAGCACAAGATGACAGGTTATGTAAAGAGCTAGAGCCTCATCTGTCATAAATCAGGGTAACCAAAGTGGATGGGTACAGTGCTCATCTCTGCTGGTGACCTGAATTCTCCTATTCCTGCTACAGAGACCTTTTATGTGGAGACTCATTTCACGTTTGCTTTTGCCTTGTAGTTGGAAAGGCTGGATAGTGGTAGGAAAGTCGTTTGTGAGAGGTGTGGGGTGAAGATTTTAATAAATTACGTTGCCACAGTCTCCACAAGTCCTGTACAGGCAAAGCCATTTCCTCACTTCCATTATTCACTTGATGGCTGCAGTATGAATAAGTGAATTTCTAAAGCCTGTTTGTTTTAGCTGTATGCTAACAGTGACATAAAGCAATATTAAATGCTTCAAGCATAACAGAGCCTAGCAGACTGCTACCATCTTCCCTTCAGGTTAAAACACCAATGCAGTTGCTAATTCACATACATTGAATAGATTCATTATGGTGGGCACTCAGAAGAGTAATCTTACAACTTGAACTGCTAAGTTGATGTCCAGTTTATGCAATGTTGGTAGTCAGCCATGAGGAACAGTGGCTCTATGTAGTAATTTGCATGACAGATTTTTATGCTTTTATGGAGTTAATGTCAGAACTCCAGCCTCTTGCCTTCAAGAGCAGCAGTTTCTATGTAAAATATTTTCTTTGAAAATAATTCCAACACAATAAGGAGGTACACAACACAATAAGGCAGCTCCAGCATGTAAACCTAAGGCAAGAATACAGCACAAAAGAATGTCAAACCATTGTGCAAATACAAGGGAGAAGAAGGAGTTGGGGTTGCACAGAGTATTAACACTGCCTTATGGCCACTTTGTTGCTGAAAAATCCAGTTTGCTGGTACCTGCACTTCTCTGACTCCTTTTCCCCTGTACTAAAAGTGAAATACTAAAAATTCATAATGTAATCAGCCACTATATAGCAGTATTCCTGCAAATGTCTTGGAGCGCTTTACAGTCATTAAAATCAAATTAAAATACTATCTCAATAAATGGAAGAATGTGCATAGTAATTCTCATCTGAATATTAACCCACTCTAAGTACTGGCTTCTTTCTGGAAAATTCTAATAAAGAAAACAACTGCTTACCAAAACAATTTTTCTTCTTTCTCTTGGAACTATTCTGAAAGAGCAGTATTCTCAGACTAGGTTCTGCACCAGCCCTCATAACTGCATAAGATCATCACAGTCCATAGAAATACTCAGGTGCTTAAAGTTATGTTTAAACTTTACCAGTGTCTCAGGTGGATTTTACTGTTGCTAAGATGCTCTTGAAATAATGTGAGCAAAATCAAAACAGTTTATGCACTATTCACAGAAATCAACTTTATTAATGGCTGCTTACTGTATACTGCATATGCAAAGAAACCATCTCTATGTGTTTTTTCTTTTCTTTTCTCAGTCCTGAGGCATTTGGTGTATTTGTTGCCTGGCAATATCTAACCACATCACAGCCATGAATCCCCTTATTTCCCTCGCTCTGTTTATCTCCTGTCACACAGAATGTGCAGTAGTACTCACTCTGGGGAACTCAGAAGAATCCAGCTAGTCTGGCTGGTTGTGGTCCATGTGGCCATCTCTTTTTTCAGAGCAGTATCTCACTCACTGGTATTTATAACTAGTGTTGGCTGTCAGTCTGCTTCTTATTTGTTGGTGACTGCATGTGCAAGCTAGAAGGCAGCAGCTAATGGTTTCCAATTTTCATCAGTATAAACAGCACTCATTTTGCAAAATACTTTCTTCCATAGTTGCTCAGCTGTTCTGCAAGAAAGCAGGTGACATTTGACTGTGCTTGGCTGCAAGTAGGAAGCCTTCATGTTCTCTGAGCTGTGCTTCTTTATTTACTATCTGCATTATGTATTAAATTATTGGCATGCATTCATCCATGACCTCTGCTAGATTGACTGAACATTTTTTCCCCTCCATTTCTCTGCAACTCTATATTAAAACAGTTTTTGAGCAGAAATCAATCAAATGAGGAATGTGTTTTTTTCAGTGAGTCTCTCTTGATACCTCTGGGTGAAAAAACTAGCAAAGAAGTGATTATGTCTGCTCACCTAATTTTTACTTATTGAGATTCATCTGCTAAAGAGAAGATTCACACTACCAATTTTAAAAATATTTGGGGCTTTTGGGATTTACTATTTTTAGTGAGTTTTCCTTTAAACCCCAAAGTTAATTCCTTTTTTAGAATCTGCCACCTAGTCCCAGTTTTTCATAAAAAAACCAAAACCGGCAGCAAAGAATTAGTTAAAAAAAAAAATAGAAAAAGCCAAGGTACTATCAGCTGAAATTAAAAAAAAAACCTACAGGTTCAGCATGAATCAGTCATTTGAGTAGAAGCTGATAGCATCTTGAGGATAAGTAACATGGCTCTATGGTCTATTGCTGTGTTTATTTTCTCTGCAAAGCTTCTTCTTGAGGTCTCCTTACAGAAACACCATCTGTGGTTTAACTGGGATTGTTTTCAGCCAGGAGCAGCATTGGATGAGGTGAGATTCCATAGCTTTACAGTGTTTTGTCTTGGAAACTCCAAACAGGGGAGGAGCAAACAATGAACCACTCCTTTAGGGCCTGCTAGCAGTGTACAACAATATTCTCACACTACAGGAGATTAGGGCTGATACTTCATAATTAATGGGAGGCAATCCTAGCTGCAATAGATGCATGGTGCCTGGGCTGAGTTTTCTCCCCATATTCCATATTCAGGTTCCAGAAGCTGATATGGTCTCCTCTGTAATACCCTCAGAATCAACAGTCTGCATGTGCAGAGAAACATGCCCTGCTCCTAACCACCAATTTTCATAAGTTTTGATTTTATTTTTTTTTTAATTGTACCAGGGAGTATTCTAAACTTAGAAAGAAGTGGTATTTGGCAGCTCTCAGAACAATTTTTTCGGATGACTGCAATATTTTCAAGGCTCTAAATCAAAGCAGAACTTGGATGTAAAGAAATTGCTAGTGACAACAGCAAACAATCTGTTATGATGATGAAGAAAGGGAAAATAATCATCTTATGTCATTCCAGCTGCCTGCATTTTAGGTCATGAAGACACTGACCATCTTCTGAACGGAAATGAAGCATGGGTTTTTTGGTTTTTCACATCAATAAAAAGTGAATCCACCTCTACTGAACTCTGCCTTGAGATTACAGATTAATGCAAAAGTCCTACCAGGCAACCCTTTATTCATTTTCTGGTAGAGAATCTAGTACTTTTAATTTCTGTTGTGAGACTGTGAAAAACTTGTGACAATAATGTTTAAATCCAGAAATAGTTTTACATTGCTTGCTGTAAAGGAAACATTGCCATATGTACAGAACCTGTGCAGATGACTCTGAACAAGCACAAATATAGGAATAATTTTGAAAACAATGTATAGGTGTTTGAGGAGACAGATGTTTACTAATAATTAAAACTGATTGCAAAGTGTCTATACTGCCACTATAGAGAGAATTCTTACATTTTTGGGGAGATTGATATGAGGGCCCTAATCTAGCCTGAACATATGCTTAGCTTCAGGAGCAATGACTAATTAATGTGAAGGGAGCTGATTAGATGCTTTCACATACTGATGGATCCAGATTTGCTTTCTATTTCCATACAATATGAAAGAAAGCATGAGAAAGAACATGTTCAAAAGAGCACAATGAATCTCTAGTTCACGTGCTTAGAACTTCAATTTTGTTTGCTTTCACTGGGGCTGCAGCTCCCAAGTCACTTTCTGAAACCATTAAGTAGAGCAATAATTATCAAATTGTGTGTGTGTCAAATTCTCTGTATATTATCATAGTTGAAAATTTCAGATAGAAATAGCAGATAGATAATTCACTTGAAAATGTTAAAATCAGTCTCTGAGATGCTTTTAAGATCTCATCTATGTCCCTTAAAGACAATGTTTGCTTATTTTGAATCTTGATTTTATTTGGTGGTCTGTGGGTACTTGTGATCTGTGACATTTCTCTGATCTCTAGGTGCTCTGTAAGCTTGCAACAAGACTGTATTGAAAATAAAATAAACCTCAGTATTCTTCAGAGATATATAACAAAGATCTGTAGTGAAAATGTTCTGAGTAAAGTATCTGTTCTAAACTCCTGGAGAGCCAGAAGGCAAGAGTTTGCTAGATCTTACCCATCTGCAGGTAATTTTTTCTCCTAAGTTTATGCAGGCTTGTGGTACTAATAATCCTAAATTTTTGAACCATGATTTTCTTAGTGTCGGAACACTTAGAAAACAGAGTTAAAAGATGCTCAGGGCTCCAGTCCACATGCAAGATATTAGATCCCAAGTTACGTCCATTTAAAATTTCCACTGTTCAAAAAGTAGGCAGCCCAACATGAAGTCTAGCAATTAAAAAACTTGCTGGTTTCCTAATGTGTAAAAATAGCGGTTATGATGTATGTTTCAGAGCTGAGTTCAAGATCTATATGAAATATTTATGGGAAAATTTTGCATAGGAGTGTCTTTTTTACAGATAAATATTCAACCAGCTTTAAAAATTAATTCCTTTCTGCAGTGTGACACTAGTTTAGGCTATCTGTAGATCTGTCCTGGGCTTAATCAGGTGGCAAAAAATGAAATACCTTGTGTTTTCCTATTCTCTTTCTCCTTTCTTACCTAAATCTTATTTCAATAAAGAAGTTAGATTATGAAATGAAACATGCATGTTTCCACAGTAACTTATTTCAATATACTCAATAAGAAAACATGTTCATAAAGAGGTGTAATAGAGGGTTATTTTGCAGGTGTTATCCAAACTGTTATTTGCCATTTCAGTGTGACAGCATGAACAACTGAGCTGAAAACCTGCTCATCTTTAAGCCTCCCTCATATTCTTTATCAAGGCTTTATGTATTATAAATACACTTCATATTTTAATAGTTAGATATTTGAGGTTTTCTGAGCTTGTATTTGAAGTATTTACTTTAATTGGCACAATTTTGATCTCATATTTACAATATTGCAGAACTGTGCTGTCTATTTTTTAATGCAAATACCAACTGGGACAAACAGAATGAATCCTCTACCATTTTATGTCTATTCACAGTGGGTTTTGTGATGTCAGAGTGGCTTCACCTTGCTTAGAAGAGAGGAATAAATTTAAAATTCCTGCCTGACATGATGCATGCCAAGTATAGCTGAGCTAACCAGTTTTTAAGAATGTGATGCAGCCTTGTGAATGAGATAACTACAGATACTCAGAAGCAATGCACGCTGGAAGGTGTTTTAGTTTATTTTTGCCCAGTTTAATGATGTTTGTGCCTTCTCCTCTTCCTCATTGCTTTCCTCCTGCCTGCTTTTCAGATTTTATTCTTCAGATATTAAAATAATTGCCAGCTTCTTTCTATCCAAATCAGCATCTTCTGACTGTTTCATCAGTTGAACTAAGAAGGTCCACAACTGTGTGATTTTCTCTATTCTGCTTGTCTTGAGACCAGCCTGGCTGCTTTTTCAATGGAATCCTTCTTTCCCCTCTTATATCACAGCTTTTAAAATTCTGTTTCAAAGGAGACAGCAGCCTTAGAATTCATAGTATCCCTTCCTCCTAAAATAAGCCATTGAGAAAATCAAAGGAGGACATTGATAATCCATTTAAAAGATCAGAAGGAGAAAAAATGCTTTAACCATCTAATTCACTACTTTCTGCAGAGAGAGAGATGAAAAATCACTGATGTTTCTGGGCTAAGTTAGTCTCTTTGCTTGGTTCTTGCATGCTTTGGGTCACACTATCAATTAACATGTAGAAGTGAGAGTAAAAAAAGTTTAAAAAGGAAGATATTCCCACTACCCTTTGGATCCTTTCTATCAGGCTGGGCTGCCAGGCCTTAGGACAAGGCATTCAGAGTGCTGTCCAATTAACAGTGAGCTAAATGAAACCTGGAACAATCCCCACTGGGAACAGGACTGAAGTGCCTCGTTCTGCCCCCATGGACAACTGAGGTAATTTGCAATGCTGACAATAGGCTGTGAGAGCTGAACCACAGATTTTGGACAGAAGGGAAATGATTGAAAGTGGCCTAGGATGATTCATTCCTTATCACATATCTTTCAATATTAATATTTTGCTGTTTATCTGTAGGCAATAAGACAGGGAGATAACATCTCTTGTCTCATGATTGCTATGTTTTCCCCTTATTCTTATAAATTTTAAAAGAAGATGAATCTCTATTATTGTTTAGAAAAGGAATAAACAAAATTGATCAAAACAGCAACTTTGTCTCTTTACTCACAGCTGAGACATTGTCAAGGAAGTGAAGCATAAAACAGGAATTGTCAGATTTAGAGCTGCTTGTGAAGGGATAGGATGAATATATTCTAATTTTCAACTGGGCTTGAAGCATGAATATAGACCTTCAGGCAATTCCTGGTGGACTTTAGTTGCCAGTGGCCACAGAAGGAGGCTGAGGGAGCTGGTTTTGCTGGTCCTGTTCTTGCCTTGAAGGTCTGATACAAAGTTCAATCTGTCATAGATTCGATTTTCTCCTTGGAAATTGGCTTTCACAATGTTATCACTGTTAAGTTACAAATAAGGTTTCCATAGTTCATGGAAAGCACAATTATTCAGATAGTGCCACAGGCCCAAAGAACAGCCCAGTAATACATTTTAGCAACTGAGAGACTGGGTTTAAAAGTGGGGGCTTTTCACAAAGGCTGTAACAAAGATGAAATGCAAGTGATGCTTTCAAGCTAAGTTACAGTTCACTGTAAAGTGCATGGAGGCAGTTTGAAGACCACAGCAAGTAGGATGGAGGTGATATGAAGGGTCTCTGAGGCAAAAGTAGTAAAATCCATGACTTCTCAAAAGGAATTGGCTCTGCTTAAGACCTGGGAATTTAAATAAAGTATAAAATGAGGTAATCAGCTGTCATGAACAAAACAAAAGAAGTTCCTGACCTTACAGTGCCAAGGAACAACATTAAGGAACAAACAAACTACACAGGAATGTGGTTTCCCAAATGGCAAACACAAAGACTCCATCAAATCTCACATAGTTGTGGGTGCAATTATTTGTATTTTCTGTTATTTAGTGTGTGTGGTAGCTATTGATAATATTCATTGGGTGACTGGTGACATATGTCACAATATTTCTATTTTGAACTGCTATGGTAAGTCAGATGTTTTCCCATGTTGAAGGGATTTCTCTTTGAGCAGTGATTTGTAGAATTTTGAAGGCTACAGCTGTGAAAAAGAAATGCCACATAATGCAGGCTGCAATAAAGTATACAAATGATCTAACTACATGACCTTCAAAATTAACAGCTAAATTAACTTCCTTTCCTCTCCTGTAAACTAGAATGCTGTGTGCTTGATGAAGGCTGAAAAAAACTCACAGAAATTCACAATACTACATATATAATATTCTGTATAATACATGCTGTTTGTCTTCTTAATTTTTTATATATAACACTCTCAAGGAAAAAAAATGTAAACTAAATCCAGCTACATTTGTTAGAATATGGCATCCAGCAGGTCGATCATGACAAACAGATCCAACTCTCCTTTTATTAGTCCTTTATTTCCTAACATTTTTATGTCCTTGGAGTCTGATTGAAGAGTTCTTATTAGATACTAAGCCAGACACCACCTGAGACCTCTTGGGGACTTGGGGTGGGCTGAACCTGCAAGAGACATCTGAGAGCATTACATACATGGTGTGCTTCCTGTGAGTCACCTCACCAAAGAGCTAAAAATGTCCAAAAGCTCCGGGACAAACTTCATCCCCTGTCTCCAAAGCCTCTCAGTGGAAGGCAAGATGGATCTCTCAGGGCAGTGTGAGTGATGAGGAGACAAATGCAGGGGAGGTGAGAGCACATTTTGTCCTCCCCAGCTGCTGTTCAAATGCAACATCTCAGTATCTTCATAGCTCCTGGCTCCACTGAAATCCCATTTTTAGGGTGACACAGAACGTCAAAGGAGAGGTATGTGTGGTTTTTTGTAGGTTTACAGTGTCGTATCAATTTTTATTCACGTGTCATTTTCACTAATAAGAACAAATAAAACTATCAAATTCAGTATTTAAATTGCATAATACCACTTACTAAAGGATTCCTTTGACATCAACTTGGGAATTTTTAGGCAGTGTTTACTTTTAACATGTTACGAGTTCCTACTATTTCAAACTGAACTCTCCCTACTTAATCTTCAATCATTTCATGTCTACTTGAAGAGAAAACTAAATGTTAGTAGTAATAGATGCTTTTAAATTCCAGCTTTATAAATTTTTGAAATATATTTGAATCATGCACAACAAATTAAACAAAGATAACATTCTTATCACTGTATTGGGGTAGTACTTGGCTTGCCAATGTGAATTCAATTTCTGCATGGTATTTGGTTGTTTCTCTGCTGTTTAAATAGCAAAGGTGTGACTATACAGAAGCAGTGTCAGTACAAATGCCTTTTTGAATAATATCGATGAGAGCATTTCTGTTTCAGCATACCTTAGATATTGCAGCTCCTTGCAGATATGCTGGAATAAAATTGGTACATTTCCATATAATCAAAACCCTTAAGAGATCTAGAGGTAGCTGGAGTAACACAAATTTTAACAAGATTAATTATAGAAAAGCAATTTGGAAACTTTGGCTAATTTTACTTGTTCTTTAAATTTGCACCTCTTTGGGGAATTTTAGAGGGCAACATTCAAAGTACAATGTTCCACTGCCATTTCCAAACACTCTCTATCATTGATCTCACTACTTTGGGCACAAGGCAGGTGTCTTGCAGGGAAAAGCAATAAGAACAAAGGTTATTTTTAAAAGAACAGGAACTGGTTGATACAGTTGGTTACTCATTTAGGAAACAGGGCAGGTAGGGGATAGCCATTCTTGAAAAGCACTGTGCATTTTATAAACTCGTGGCATCCATTGTAACTGGTCAGATGTCTCCTTAGATCACATCTTTTTATGATATAATGAGTTAGGACAAATGTTACCTGCTATAGCACTTAAAGGCAATGCTAAAAAAAAAAATTCATCTGCCCAAGGGTTGGATGTCTACAGTTACTAGGAAAAAAAAACAAAGCAACTTTGAGGAATTCAAGACTTTGGAAAATTAAATAGCATCTGAGACTAAAAGAATAAATAAAAGACCCCACAAGGTGCTGCTGATTACACACTGCAAGATGAAAATATTGATAGGATTAGTCAGCAAGATGCCAAGCGTGTTCAGGAGCTATAAATGGATGCCTGTAATGCATGATCTCCCTGTAACAGAGGAAATGGCATAAGAGCAGATCTTATTACTGGTCATGCTATAGACACAATGGGATTAGATTAGAGCAATTGTCAATGCAGTCAGGCATCATGGTGTCTGCCAGTGGGAAATGCATCCCTCAGAAAATAAAAAAAAATAAAATAAAAGTGAAACCTTTATAAAGTCTTGAACTGAAAAGGTTATTTTATGAGACAAATAGCACTTCCTGACCTGAGGCAAAAGTCATGTCATGACCTAACCCCAAAAGTAAAGTATTTAATAGTTCTGTATTCTCTAGGAAATGCTCGACTGCAGAGTCTCATCTTTCCTTTGACCTCTCCTAAACCACTTGTCTCAATGATATCTTGTGATAGCAAGTTTCATGCAAAGTTCCATAGCACTGTTTTATTTTCTTCACCTTAAGTTTTTGGGGTTTTTTTCTGATCTGTCTACAATGTGTCACACTTCTTTGGAGTGTTTTTATAATTACATTTATCATATCATAATCAGATTTTGCCTTTCATACTTTCTCCTCAAATTAGACAATACTGCTCAGTGCAGTCACCACTGACTTTTTTATTTATTTATGATGTAGTCCTTTCTTGAGCTGTGCAGAAAGCTCCTTTTCCCATAATACTGTGGATTGGCTCTGTGCATTGCAGATTAAAGTTTAGGACAAAGGCACTAGAGCCATCACAGTTGTTGCAGGATTCCATGAAAAATTTCCTTGCCCTATTTTGGAGACACTTGGTCAAATGTGAGACTCTGAAATTCTCTATAGAATTTTCACAGGAAAAATATTAAAATCTTTTAAATATTTGGCAAACTAGGCAAAAGAAATTATAGTGCATCTTTTTATAACCAAACTAAAATGGATTAAAAATTGTCTTAAAATCCTTTGATTGTCAAATTGTCCATATACTCTTTTAGCATATATTTTTATAGATGCCAATGAGAATTGTATATCATTAATTTTAAGGTTATGCTGTGATGTTAATTTAGCCATAATGACAAAGTAGATGAGAACCTTATTGTTTACTTTGATTTTAGAAGTACATGGCCCGTCCAGCAATCAGGACTTTTCCTAGATATTGGAGTGAGATGGCGCTTTTTGTGCACTATTAACCCCAATCATTTTAAATGTCCTCCAAAACAGGTGTGCAATCACATTCTGTAAGTACGGAATTTCTTTTTACAGAAGAAAAAAAGCATTGATTAATTTTGCCAGATGCCAAAATTTTAGAAGCCAGTGATGAGAGGTGACTTGCACTCTTCAATAACAGGGGTTTTGTTACAGATGTGATCGTACATCTCTGTTTCACTTTTTAAATAACCCAGATAGACTTTTCTAACAGGTGAAAAGAGCCAAAGTTCTAATGAAATGTTAAATTAATTCTGTTGTGATTTGTTTGTCTTGTGAGAAATTAGTTTATTGTCCAGAAGGTACCCATAGCCAGTTAAATTTCCCCAGTAGGGAGCAAGATAGGCACATCAGAAATAAAAAGTGAAATGGAAAATCATCCAAGCTACATTAGCATAGCAAAATTGTGATAATAAATTTATACTAACCTAATTTCTACCAAATTTCATTCTGGCCATTGAAGAGCTGTTCTTCAGGGGTGATAAGAACCAAAATTCCTAAGTAAAGCTTTTGAAAGGTCACACATCATAGCACCTGTTATGACTGCAAGAATGCCTGTGCTGTGCAGCATTAAAGGGTGGACCCAGCAGACTATAAAGTGATGGTGTTATTACTAATTTTTGGTGATAGCAAAACAAGACAAAAAAACCCCCCAAACCATAAAGAGAACCTGTTTTGCCTTCAATCCATTCTCTCTCCCACACTTCCACAACTCTCACTGGTAGCCTTATGGCAGTGCAGTCAGTGCAGCTGAACTCCCTTCTAATCCTAAGGATTGGTTGTTGCAGTCAGTAAAGATTCAAATAGTAAATTGAGGTTCAGGATTACAACTTTTTTTCAATATCTGCTGAGAAAAGGTGTAAATTCTTATCATATACATATACATATACATGTACATGTACATATACATATACATACATATATATATATGACAAATATATATTTATATGTATATGTCACAGGAGAGGGAGAGGAAAATGAATAAACAATTCTTATTCCTGTTATAGTTCCAAGACTATATTCTCATGGTCCTTTAAGGATTCAGGGCTCATGTTTAAGCAGCTGCATACCCCTACCATGTGCTACAAGAAGTGGGTACTCTGCATTTTTAATCTAGTTTTTTGATTTAGTGGCTAAACCCTTTCCCACAAGTGCTTAATGTATTTCACCTCCAATGAATGATAGCTAAATGGAATTTTAGAAAAAGTATCTGCCAGTTTAATGAAGTTATGCAAATATTAGGTTCGCTCTAAGCACTTGCCTTTATTTTTTCTTTGACAAGTATTAGGGAAACACTGTTTATATTTTCTGCATTAAAAAGGACTTTATTGTTAGAATATTTATGCTCCTCTGGGTTTTGCAGTAAGAATAGGCTGCTTTCTTAGCTCATCTTCTGATGCTGTAGTAAGGATATGATTGTAAAGCTAAAAGAAATCTTCCTGTCCATAGTGATTAGTGTCAGCCGGAATTTGCCATGTGCCATTTTGAAGTCAGATTTTGCTTTACTTCCTAATTTAAGGAGCTCTAAGTTATTCTGATCTCGTTTTGAATTAATAAAGAATTTAAAGTCAATAAACTTAAACTTTTAAAGGAAAACCACAGAGAGTAATTTAAAAATGTGTCATTGTGTATATACATACATATTACATTTTTTTTTTCAACCTCTTCTCTCCCCTCACACCTCCCAAGAGTTTTTGGACATAACCAGATACTTATTAAATTAGTTAACTCTGTTTCAACCAATGTAAAACTGCAGGAATAGATAAAAGGCACTATTATATAAGACTGGTATATATTGCATCAGCTGGGGCTGAGACATGAGCATATAGTGCTATAACACCTATCTTGATCTTGCCCACCTCTTTAACCATGTTTTTATTTAGAAATAACCCTAGATAAGAAATGTTAAATAGTTGATAATAAAGTACAGTTGGATTTTAAGACTGCAACATGAGATAGCAAAGAATTCAATAATGTATGCAGAAAACAATGCTTAACCCTTGAAACCCCATGAGCAGCACTCAAATGAAAGTTCTTAGTCACAATAAAATTGCTGGTACTGCTGTAAAGACTCCCTATTTAGTTGAATCATGTATATAACCAGATAAACTGAGAAAATTACATTTTGTAATGCAGATAGAATGGCATTACCCTCACATCTTCCTGAAGAAAGGACATCTCTCTTGGCAGCATAGCCAGGCTACGTTGAATGTGGTTCACCTATGAATAAAACCTGAAACTGATACAGGGTGAGTTGCAGTCCCTGGAAATGCCCAACAGGAGTTATGCAACAAGATTTAGACTAGGAACAGATTTTGTCTACAAGGCCTTCTAAAAAGAGTAGAGAAGTTCAAAGCAGACTTTGGAGATGAGGAAATGGTGGTGCTCTTGCATTTTCCTTCAAAAGTTGTGAGAATCCCTTAGCACAAGCTAATTTAATCCTGAAGCAATTAATTTCCATCAGTTCAGATCTCAGTTAACAGTCAGTAATGACCTGCATGCATTAATCCATTGAATGAGTCTCTTTGAAGCATTTTTAATCAATTTATGAGCAGATGTACAATATGAGATTCTTTAACTATAAAGATGCTTTACACTGAAAAGCAAGAACTGAGTCACCACGTGGGGGAAGTTTAATGACATTGAGTCAAGTTAGTGGGCTAGTCAGCTACTGGAGGTGGCACCTGATCTGCTAAAATGGCATTTTTGTCTTCAGAGAGGTGAGACACCCTATAATTTAGTGGGAGAAATGTCAAAACTAACTCCTGAATAGCATAGGTTTAGACAAACTTCAGAAGAAGTAACTGAGTTTGAATGGATACCACAAATCACTCCTAGAAATGTAATGTACTTCAGCAGGAAGGGCTTGTCTCTGATAAGGCAGCTACTGCTGATGTGTGTATATTTAGAAATTTAAAAGGTAAAAGAGGATTTTCCCCAAAAAATGATAATGCATCAATTAATCTGATAAAAGCATCTAACTGAGGAGCCAAAAGCACCTTCAAATCCCTCAGAAGTCTGAAGAATTTGAAGCCAGATCAGGCTCCATGTTTCTAAAGTAAATCAGCACTTAAAACTGCTAGAATTATTTATACCAAGCAGACCTGTATTGGGTAACAAGCACATTTTCTGCTCACAGATATGACTACAGAGTAGGCTAATTGCTGATATTCTGCACAGCTTTGGCAATATCACCTGTGGTGACAAGTGCTATAAATTCTTATCCTCAGAATAAATCTTTTTAAGAATTGACACAGTTTAACACAGCCATCATGTTCTGGGAGAAGGGTTTGTGTGCAATGCATCACAAGTTCAGAAGTCCTATACTGCTGCCTCTAGATTTGTGAGCAAGGATGTTGGCTACCCATGAGCTTGACAGTCTTTTTTTCAGTTTCAGTGAATACAAGTTGGCTGGGAATAACTTGCAGCTGGTACAGCTCTATTTTTAAGTAAGAAATTAAAATTAGCCTTTCTGCTTCCCCTCAAAATTCCATCTGCTACAATTAATATTAACACGATTTCTAACTTGTCCTTTTAGCTAATTATATTTTTAGAAAGACTCCATAAAAGGTTAGTGTGAAGAACTCACATTTTGCATTTTTGACAATCTGCTTGCAGAAAATGTGATCCTTCATAATAAGATGTAGGTCAAAAGGAATTTTATTTTAAACTTTCCAGCTAATACACAGTACAGGAAGCACCCTCAAGCATGCAGTTGTTTTTGAGATATTGTTCAGGCCTTCATCCCCATTGCACAGTGGATCCCATGCTGGCACTCTTAAGGAGCCTGGAATTCAAAGATAGCTGAAAAACTGAGCTCAGAAAAAATTGCCCACACTTCATCAATAATACATGTCTTCATCATCTACGAGTGCTACAAATATAAAACAATAATTGGAAGTACAGAGCAGCCTTTCAAAGATATTGTTGCTTTTTGTTCCTGATGCTCCTTCGTAAATTAGGCCATGACCTGTGTTAAATTTTCTTATTTGGAAAATATTGGCCCTAACTCCATAAGGAATTTAATCTAGAGACTTCTAGTGAATTCTAGTTGTAGATTTGTAGATGAAATTGACAACATTTTCACCCAGAAATGATCCCAGGAAGCAGCTGACTGTAGGATAGGCTGCATTGGGTCTGTTTTGTGACAACTTTGTGCAAATAACTTAAAAAATGCTCTTTAATGCAAACATTACCTTGTATATTTTAAGGACATGTAGATGACTTTAGAATTTCAGTTACAGTGCACTTTTGAATGCTGAATAAGCCAGGTTTTGCTCTATTTGAAAACAGAATTCTTCAGAATAAAATGTTGGGAAAATTGAGCTTAATCATGTCATGTTGTCCCACTTGAATCTCGTGGACATCAATTTTGCTGTTCATTTTTAGGATAGGACTCATAGGACAAATGCTATGGGTTTTGTTCACCCTGTTGCTTAAAGCACAGATCTCAGTGCTAATGCAGCACTAAAAACTTCACTGTGTGTTTTTCACAGGTGGCTCTGCAGGCACACACACAGAGCAATATCCATTTACACTCAGTTGCACAATTCTACACTTACTTTCAGGGCCAGTTTTATGCTGCTGCTCAATACACTATCAGCAGTAATTGATTCAGCAATCTTTTCCTCCTGTCAAATGATAACCTTTTTGGTTAATACCTGACCTCAGGAATGATAGCAGAGGATGAAGGAATCAGTATTCAAGCTGTGTGGGTACCTGGGTATTGCCACTGCTGCCTGGGCAGTAGAGAAAGAACACAAACCATGGTGAGAGAACATAGAAAGGCTGAGGGCAGAGGTCCTGAGCCATGTTGTATTTGCCATCTGCAAACCATAATAAATTGAAGAAACCAGCTGTTTATCTTTGAATAGTTTGGATGTAGTTAGCAAATTAAATTTGCAAGCTCCTCACTGTCCTCTTTGCTGCCATTCAACTCCATTCTGCTGTGTATTGAAGTAATTCCAGTAAGTACCTTAGCTATTGCTGAGTAAATAAGTGAGTAAACACAATTACTGCTATAATGAGCTGAGATCACAGTTCCTAGTTTGACAATATTTTAATAAAGGAGAAATTCATTAGCACTCACTTAATGACTGTTCTCCTTTGCCTATGTTGAAATTACCAATCTTTTTAGTTGGTGGGAATTTCCTAAACAAAGGCACCAGTAAAGTTAACCTGCATAATATTATTTTGATGGCCTCTATTTAATGGTACTTTTAAAATAACTTTTTGATTTACATTATTACAATTACCTTCTTTGTTGATTATTTATTGTTTTGTACGGTTCATATTATCTGTCTGGCACAAATGTTGGCCCTGGTTCTGGAATTTATGTATCTAGTGCTTAACTTTAAATATATACTTAACTGAAAATTAAATCAATGTTAATTAACAGTAATGTGGGAATCTGAATAAAGTTATTTTCCAAATAGAAGAATGTGAGGTAGAAAAGTAAAGAGAACTTGGAGGGTTAAAAAAAGAGTACTGTCTACAATGAAATGAAGCCCAACTGTCTTTCTCAAACAGTCTTTTTCAACTGAGTTGACCCAGAGTGGTTCTGTCTCTGTTTTATATCAACAAGAACTGCCAGCTTCAGTTAGAGAAGTAAATATAACATGTCTTTATGCAGGCATGCAAGCCTTAATAAAGTTTAAAGTAAAAGCTGTCAAGGGCATAGTCTTGTTGTAGAATCACCAGGTAACAGCAGCATAGTGCACAGAAGCAGTTATTGGGCTCAGAAAATGAAGGGAATCCACTGCTTGTGTGCTGGGAAAATTTTGTCAGATGCTAGTTTAATACAGGAGTCTTGGATGCTGCCAAAGGACTGGCCTAGATTGCTGTAAATTCCTGCAGCAACCCAGACTTCACATCTCTCTAGAAAGTCCTGGGAATTAGAAATTAGAGATGTCAGAAACTTCTGGGCAATGATGATGCCCATCTCTGTTTTGTCCAAGAGACAGATTCTTTTAAAGTGGGTTTACCACTCTGTTTCCTTACTAAGTAAAAAGAAACACTCTGCAAACCCCTCATTGCTTTATCCCTCCTACACTTCTACACTCTGGAGTCTGAAGTCTGAGTCTTCCACAGTCCCTATTCTATTATTTTGTTGTTGTTGTTGTTGCTAAAGAATCAAATTATTCTTTATGGATTTGGGCAAGGGCAGTACTGGTTTCTCTGGAGGTTTGATGACAAGTGCTCGTGGAAGAGGGCAGACAAAATAAATATATTACAGTCCATTGTCTCTGCCTCATGGCACAATAGTAAAGGAAGCCTGGCTGCAGCCTTGCCTCTGACATACCAAAATGTAGTTATATGGCATTCTTTAGGAAGCCAGTTCTGATGCCATATACACATCTCAGAGCACCAAAACTTAGTCTAACACAGGACTTCTTATGAAATTTCTAGAATTGCAATGTCTGACTGGTGTCATGATAATCTCAAGGAGAAGTAAACTCCTTTAAGGACATTATTAAATGCCTTTATTTCTGTCAGGAGCTGAGTTCTTACAGTCAAAAAATGTCATTGACATAAACTTGCTTCCTGTAGCCGAGCAGTTTTCAAATATATTTTCATTTCATCATTCTTTTTTGTACTTTGAAATTGTGTGAGAATTTGTTTAATCTAGGGTTTCTTTTCAGCTTTTTACCATGACTATTACCTCCATTAAGAATTCCTTACTTATGCATCGTTTGCTCACTTTGGTAATGTAGGATTTTCTGTAAGTCCCTTTGAAGTTGGATGTGCAAATGGCATCCTGAAGTTCCCATTTAAGTTTCATTCTCTCTGAATAACATCGTCCCTCTTGATCATGCCTTATTTTTAATGTTGTCATTTGTGCAAGTCTTCGAAGTGCCATTGCTGTGCATGAGCATGAGTGTGATCAGTGTATGTTTCCTGGAGAAAACATGGGGTGAGTACAGAAGGAATTCAAGATGTCAGGAGGAAATGCTTTTCCCATGAGCATGCTGTGTTGGGGGAGGCAAAGGCACAGCTACAACACAGGCAGGCCAAAGCACATGGTTCTGTTCCACAGAACTCTCATGCAGGAGGAGTGAGGTGCCATAAGAAGGGAAATAATTGACGTTCATAACTTTGCCTCCTACTGTGTCTTGTTAAATGTGTGCTTTCTCATGCAAATGGCTGCTCATTGAGAGCTACACATTGTTCCTGTGTCTCATACCCACTATTTCAGGCTTCTGATTCTTGGTGACACAAGTCTTTCCTACATGTTTGACAAACACAAGTATCAAATCCACAATTACTTTGGAACCATATTGAGGTTATTTACAAGCAAACAAAACCCTTAAGTGTTCTTTCAGCACAGAAGTCAAACACTCCAGGGATAGATTCACTCCCCATAAATAAACTAGTACCTGTAGAGCAAGCCCTCAGAGGCACAACTTGTCCTACATCAGAAGTGTTCTGTCAGGCAGCAAAGGAGAGACACCTAAAAATACAGATCATTGTGGACAAAAAAGGTCTTACTTCTTATTAAAAACAGCAAACTTCTCTTTGCTGTGTGAAAATAAAAGTCTGCTAGAATTTGAAGTCATATTTCTGAATTTTGTGCTCTTGTGTTTAATCCCAAACTTGTTAAGGTAACGCCTTTGAGAGCTCAGTGGTGCTGAATCCTGCTCACTCTTCCTGTTGAGAGAATTAACCTTACTGCTTTAATTTACATTATATTTTTGCCTGTTTTTACAATCTTTATATTATTTTTGCTCAGATTATTGCTTGTTACAACAGATTTCTCATGAGCAGCTATGCAGGCATCTCAGGAAATTACATAAGACTGTGATAGCTGCAAACTTAACTCACCCCAGCAATTTATAAAGCAGTTCTGGAGATGATGAGAATTAGAAGTGACTTACAGAAGACACTGTGCTATGTCATCTCTCAATGTGCTGCAAGGAAGTCTGTAGTTACTTTGGTAGCACATCAGAAGACAAAACAATCTCTTCAGTAAATATCATTTATATTCACAAGTGTGTTTGCTCACATATCTCTCTCCAGCACACAAACAAATACAGAAACAGTCAGTGACATGCAAAATACACTGAGTTTTCTACTGTTTCACTAACCCTGAGAGAGTGAAGTAGATGAGGCAGCAACTGCATTTTGGATGACTAAACCATTTAAATGTATCTTCTTGTGAGACTAATGAATCCCTAGGCTTTGGTCTCTATACAGCCCATAATGAATAAATAATATTGATGAAGTTAGTTAAAGTAGTGCTACTAAGAGGCTGAAGAACTGTGCTGGAACTGCCTGGCTGTTATGTGTGTGGAGAACTGTTAAATCTCATAGCAGCTTGAGGGGGAAATCTGATTCTCTCAAAACTGAAAAGAAAAAACTTCCTGTAACTCCAGGGGGTTTCCCTGGAGGGAAAACAGTTTCATGTCCAAAATTAGAGTTAAGAGGCCCATGTAAGCACATTATCAGTTATCACACTGCTCCTGCTTTGGGAAGCCACGTGGTGTATCTCACACACCAGTACTCAGCCTGAACCTTTTTGTGCCATTTCCCTGAGTGCTCAGCCCCAAAGCTCAGTGTCAGCAAGGCCCCATGTGCTCCTTTGACAGAGTTCAGATCATGTCTTTATCTGCTTCAGAGCTGGTCATGGGTAATTTCCTAAGATTGTCTTTGTGCTATCAATAAAATCTCTTGTGTGCCAGTGTGTTAATTGTTCTTGTGTGCAAATACAACCTTATAATAGGCTGTAAAGCCTTGAACAAATGCTTACACATCATCAGTTTTCATTGTTCACTGAATAATAAAAGATCATTAAAACATGTTAGTAATGTGTAGCAAATAATAATGTTTACTGAGGCAACCTAAAATAAATAATATTAATGAGCGTTCTCATACTATGATATTAGTACAAATATGATCATTAACTTACCCTTTCTATACTTTTTATTGTGTTGTTGTTAAGCATCCAAGAATGTATTTTTAATGAACTCTTATTTACTGAGCGATGAAATAGCTTTGTTAATAAATTTAATTAGCCATGCAAAAATGTTGATTAGGAAAGAAAAAGAAAAATGACATCTGCCTGGAATCCTGCTGCTGCTGCAGGTCCCAGCCAGCAAGGTTGCCAGGACCTGCTCAGCTGCAGGGCTCACAGACACTCAGGGCAGTGCTGGGGCCCCTCTACAGGACTGGGAATGGTGCAGGTGCCAGAGAGGGAGGCTGAGCCTGGCCCTGGGGGCTCTGCAGCCCTGAGGCTGCAGGGATTCACTCCCTGCTCCCTGCACACCTTGGGACAGCTTCACAAGCTGTGTCAAACCAGCTCCTCTGACACCGCTGCGAGGTTTGTCCGTGGTGGAAGAACTCTCACATTGCCTATTTCCAAACTGACATTATTTCTTAAGATAATATTTTTAAAAGTCTGTGAGATTTATTTCGCTAGATTGTCCAAATCTTTTGTGTAAATTATTAGAAGACACAATGTAGGCACAGTTTCTACGTGGCGTTCATTAGAAAACATAAATTCTTCTTCTTCTAAATTAGGATAATTGGATCAGGCAGCTGGATGTGAGAGTGCAATACTAACCATATGTTAATGCATTTTTTTCTGAGGCTGTTTTCTGACTAAAACACTCTTATCATTGGATTTATCAAGGAAAATTCAATGCTGTAGACGGTGGGAAACATATCTTCTTGTTTGACAGATGCCAGTACACTCCATGCAACTCTTTTCTGCATTATCTGCATGCAAGTAAATGTGATTTGTTTGTTTGTTTTGTTTTTCTGTCCTCAGAAAATGGAAAATTGGAAGGAATGATTTCTCCATGAGGAAATCTTTTCATAGTGAAGTTTCTACTGGATGGATTGAAAGTTTATTGATATTAATTGAGAGATTTCAGGAGTTTAGCTCAGGATAAAGATAAGCCATTCTGATTAAATTAAAAAAGAAAAAAAACCCAAAAAACAATCAAATTACTTAAATAAATACATATCCTGATTATACTAAATTATACACTCTGCACAACAGTTTAGTACATTCTGCAATGTGGAATCCACTATTTTCACATGGTTAGTATCCATGTTTTCATGTTCTCTCACCTCAGGTTATATTTACAACTTTTGCCATGCTTTTTTAAATCTTCATGTAAGATATAAACATCTTAATTCATTTCATTGACTTCCAGATGGCAGCAGTGACTCACTTTGGAGAATGGTCTAGCTCAGGATAATCATACCAGTTAGTGCTCAAAGAAACTTAATGTCATTCATATTTGTCACACTATACCTGAAAAATGGAATGTTGCAATCTAAAAATTCATATGAGAAGGTGAATTTCTATAAATTTTCTTTAAGTGTCTTCTTTGAAAACCTTCCTTCCATTTACTGTATCAAAAATAAGTGATGGGTTTTGGCTCTTTTAAAAATGCTTTGTTTTCGTATTTAAATTAAGTATGTCAAGTACAATATTTAATCCTGAATTTGCTTTTAATCCTGATTTCACTTTAAAGTTTTTTGTTTGTTTTTTTTCTTTGTAGTACAGCTGATTAGGGGTGAATTTTTAGAGTTCTCTGCACATTTAATGTAGGTAACATTTAATTTCTAAAAGATGGTGTGTAGTGTACTCCCGCACTTAACGTAATAGCTTGGCTACTAATGTTAATCATCAGCACACTTAAAAATGAGGATAATGCAAATGTACACACAAGTAAATTCACATTATGTGGGACTTGTATAACATTTATAATTAGGATTCATTTTAAAAGTGCATGAAAACGCCGGGAGGAAATTTAAAGTGACATGTATTACTATTATGCAAATGCAGCACTTACTAAACTCTTTATTCTCAGACTAAATTCTGCTATCTAAATAATTGCTTCACGACTGAGAATTATCACCAGCAGCCAAATTCTCTTCTCCCTTCCAAGCCTTCCCTTGATCGTGTTTATTCAGTAACACAAGAGCGTTCAGCGGTGTTGATAAACACACTTAGTGTTCATTTGGTTAAGCCTCAGTAACACGAGCCTCTGGAATTAGCAATCAGTGGTTACAAGGATACAACACACACTGCAGTATGTTTAGCTGCTCTACCAGAACCTCACCTGGAAGAGCATGGAAACATTTCATTGCTCAATTGACATTTGTTACTTTTTTCCCTTGGCAATGTCTGTAGCTTTTACATCTGCTCATAAATCATTTTTAGCCTAATGTGGTGTTGAGGCTTTTTGTTTTGCAATAATAGCCAGGGTTCTGCCCAGCAGAGGCAACACAAATAGATACCCAGAGTTAATTATTTGGACAGGTAATGGCAACTTTGCTTCCTCAGCAAGGGAAACAAAGTCATCCAGGTGTGATAATGGAAAAAGATTCATTTAAGAGGCAATTATAGATGGGGAAAGATAAGTAGAGAATAAACTCCAAAACAAAGTTCAAAAATATCAGACAAACATAAGATTAGTAGGCCAAGCAAACTCTGTCTCACTGTGGCTGAAGTCAGAGTGTTCCTGTTTCTACCTATAAAAGGTTGATCCACCATGTTCTGTACAGGTCCACAGCACATACCTGGAGCAGCTCCTGCACAGTGAAACTTCCTGTATCAGCCACTGGAACCGAGCTACTGTGGCACTCCTGGGCCAGTACTTGTGGGGTCTGTTGTGGAGACAGAAATCCCATTAGAATATGACTATGTTGGGGTGGAAAATTTGCACTGTTGCTCCAACTCTTGTGTTTGGTGTGAGAAATCAGAAAAAAATGAAGAGCTGCTCTAGTAGAAAACACTATTTACTCAGAAAATTAACATTTAAGACTTTAAAATATATGATTTTTAATTTTTTTCAGCTCCCTTACATATGGGTCTATTAGAGGTTTCTATAATGATGTCTTGAAGTTTACCATTTAATATTTTCTTCATAAGCAATCAAGAGCTGATTTCATTTGATATGGATTTTAGATTCAATTTGCTTGACTCTCTTTCTGGCATTTGCACAGTTTTCATCTGAATGCATGCAAGATTGAACAGTAACAGCATATTTTTATGAACCACCAGTGGGCATTTTAGTGGAACAAGTATTGGTGGCAAAGTAATTTAGGAGCAGATTTTACCATATGAACCCTCCAAACAGCTGCAGGTAAATATTCCCAAAAATGAACTCCCTGTATTATCTTAGATGAAGTGTCAACAGCAAGACTGATTTTGAGACATATTTACAAAACAAGGGATCATATTTCCAGATGGCTGGGCTGGTACTGATCCCACTGGTACCAATGCTGCTCTTGCATCTCTGCTGCTCTGCCTCACACACCTCCTGCTGTTTTGAGTTCACCACATCCACTTTTGTAACTGTAACACCAAAACCAAGAACTTTGTAATGGAACTGTGGTTACATATGTGAAAAGGTGCAATTAATTGGGTGAAGCATGCCATCAAGCACAGGAGATTGGGATACAACCTCATCTACTGGTTTGGAAAATTTTCATTCTCTCTGATAAAAGACAGAAATTTTTCTATCACTTAAACATTAAAAAAATTGAAGGAAGTATGAAATATATTAAATAATTTATTAGAGTTATTTAGTTTAATTCTGTCAGAGAGACAAACCCTTTGTATTTAGATTGAGTCTATACTCACCATTTCTGGATATAGTCTGATGCTGCAGTTGCTCTATCTGCAGAAGCTCAGCACATCTGCTATATGAATCTGGAATGAAAAAATGTAGCCTTGCAATTCCCAGAAAATACTAGCACTTCTACCACCTCAGTGTGGAAAAATGCCATAGATCTGGATTAAATCTACTTAATGCCAGCTAAATGTAAGAAGACTGTGAAACCAGTCTGCATCAGACATTTATGTTTTGTCTATAGCCATGGAGATAGGGAGAGAGAGAGAGAGAAACTCATCCTATCACATCTTGGTGCTCAAGATGTTTTGGCTGCATTACCTGTCTAGGCACTCTTTTCTTTTTCATTGAAGTGGAGCTCCAGCTCTCAGATGAAGCACTTGTAATGCTGATGGCTACAGCTGGAGGGCCTGACCAAAGAGTGCTATGGGTTTCACTCAGGACTGGAAAGAGAAAGATGCTAACCACTCTCTGTAAAATATGGCCCAACTTGTATTTTAAACAGTAGACTTGTTAGAGGGAAGACACTTTGCTTGTAGCAGTTTTGTCAAGCTTATTTATAGAGGAATACCATGCAGCATACTTTCATTACTAAATTTTTCCCCCTGGAAGCAGAAGACAATTTCATAATTGCTTAAAAAAATTGAAAACAATTTTTTGCTATTTCCTTATTATCTTGTTGCATGTTAGAACTCTGCTGGGAGAAGGGACCTAAAGGAAGAGCCACAGAATTTGTCATCCCTCCTGCTAAGGGTAGCAATAAATGCAAAGTGAAAAACATGACAAAAAGCATGGTCAAAGCTGTCTGTTCAAGAGTTCTAAAGGAAAGTACATGCCAATCAAAAGAGAAAAAATGAACAAGCTGCAGCTCAGCATTACTTCTGCTGCAACAAAATTTACCCTCCTTTCTAAACAATATAAATAGTAAGGATTCACTGACAGAAGGGAATTTCAGAAGCTAACAGCATCAAGACAGTTGATTCTTAATGGCACCAAATGGAGCTTCAGTACAAGTTGGTCTGCCAGTTCAGAAACGTCACATGATGCAAACCCCTCATTTTCTCACAAGAAATAAAGAATGAATCACTGACTTCTGTTAGGAATCAGATTTTAAAATATCAACACTGCATGTAACCTCCGTAGAAATTCAAATGTTTTTCTACATTTTGGCATTTAATTTCAGTCTGCATGGTTTACAATCAAATGTTTGTGCTGATGTAATTTAACTTTTAACCCAACTTCTTCCATAATTGCTTGTACTCTGGGTGTGTGTATATCTGCCTGTCATTTTTTCCAATCATTTTTGAAGCTGCTATCCAATTTTAGCTCAATTGGATAGAAAGATACAAGTCTGAGATAAATTTAGCTCCCACAAGATTTAGAGGAATATCTAGCTGGAGAAAGTGGAGGGGAAAGGAGAGGGACAGATCTTTGTGGACATTCACCCCTGAGGACAAAAAGCATACAGGTTTCTACAGAACTGTGTGTAATACTGAGCTGGTCAGAGTGGAAATAATAATATCTAACCAGAAAGTAAGACATACTAATAACTAATTATGAACAGGGTCCTTGGAAAGGAGAACAAGGGCAGGGATGGGTCAGCCTGTATTCATAGGGTCTCTTCACCTTGTAAGAGCATGAATACAATTCTGCTTCATATTGATGGATGTGAGAGTCCCTTTAAATTTCCATGGTAAATATACACAGCAGTCTATGACACATATAACATTGCTTATTTGACAAGGAAATTGCCAGAAAGAAAATCAAGCCAGAAAATAATAATCGAGACTCTATATTAAAAATTATATGCTGGGTATATTACTATTAATAGAACATAAATGTTGGAAAAGTTGGAAAGCTGTCTGGTTAGTTGAGGGAGAGAAACAGTCATAAATAAGGTAAAGTGAACTTTTTGAGCTGGAGATTAATTTAAAAGAAAGGACTACATTGTTATCATCCTAGAGAAGTCTGTCAGCAATTTGGCACTTGCAAATTAGAGGCACCTAAGACCCACATGACAATTCTTACTGTGCACATACATAGGAGGCAGGTGCATATAGAGATGTGTGCAGAAGGCAGAAGCCTTGCCTTTCCAAAGGCATGAAGATTAAAGGTAGACTATTAGCAAGAAAATGGAACAAATAAAGCTGTGAGGGGCTATTATTTAGCAGATAAATGAGGGTGTTTAGAAATATGGTAATAAGGTTTGAAAGAGAGTGGCAGTGTTTTGTAGCTGATAAATTCACAGCATAACAGATCATTATTTCATAACTCAGTGCAATCCTAAGCATGATACTTGTCTAATGAATGTAAAATTATTTTTACTTAATTTTATACCCCATAAAAGTTGCATAAACTATGTTATGTTTGCTAGGGGTTTATGCTACCCCACCCATTATGGTAAACTACTTCTTTCCTTTTAATACATAAACAAATTATTCATATTAAAAATTAATTTCAAAAAATGTACTGAGTTACATAACTTTCATATTTTCTTTCTTCACTGAAAGCAACCATCAAAGACCGTGAAAAATACCAGTTTTATGAACAAATTTATGAGTTCAGGACATAAAAGGAGTCAAATGTACCTAGGACAATAATATTTCTCAGTAGTCAATATATTAATGATGCACATTTTTCACTACACACTCAGAAAACTTTTTAAGGTACACAGCATAATGACAGTTTATAAAACAGTGAGAAGGGAAGTAGTAGTTTGAGTAAGTGAGAGCTGTAATTATTCCCTGTAGCAGGTGTGTTCCCTTACCTTTCTGAAAAGCTGATGAAGCTACAGTAGGACCTCTGTGTTATTTGAACTCAACAATGCTGAGTCTCTCAGACATTTCAGGAGTGAATGTGGAAAACATGCCAAATCTGCAGTTCTGAATGGGGCTGCTGATCTTGGCCAACGCAGTCATTCCCCCTGAGGCATCCAAAGGCAGCTCTAAGGAGCTCTGAGGCTTCTCTCAGTAATGCTGACCACTGAAATTTGAGAAACATTAAAAATTTGAATCATGTGTTGGAAAAGTGCCATGAACTTTAAACTATGCTTATTCCTGAGCATCTTACCTGAGACAGTCTGGGAAAACAATGATTACAGAATCACAGAATCACAGAATCACTAGGCTGGAAGAGACCTACAAGATCATTGAATCCAACCCATGCCCTAATACCTCAGCCAAACCATGGCACTGAGTGCCACATCCAGTCTTTTATTAAACACACCCAGGGATGGTGATTCCACCACCTCCATGGGAAAACTATTCCAGTATTTTATCACTCTTTCCATAAAAAACTTTTTCCTAACATCCAGTCTGTATCTCCCCTGGTGCAGCTTGAGACTGTGTCCTCTGGTTCTGTCAGTGCTGCCTGGTGATAGAGACCAACCCCACCTGCCTACAGCCACCTTTCAGGGAGTCACAGAGAGTGATAGGGCCACCCCTGAGTCTCCTTTTCTCCAGGCTAAACACCCCCAGCTCCCTCAGCCATTCCTCACAGGGTTTGTGTTCCAGCCCCTCTCCAGCCTTGTTCCCTCCTCTGGACACACTCAAGCATCTCGACATCCTCCCTGAACTGAGGGGCCAGAACTGGGCACAGCACTCAAGGTGTGACCTCACCAGGGCTGAGGACAGGGGAAGAATGACCTCCCTGGTCCAGCTGGCCACACTGTTCCTGACACAGGCCAGGGGCCATTGGCCTTCTTGGCCACCAGGGCACACTGCTGGTTCATGTCCAGCCTGCCATCCATCAGCACCCCAAGTCCCCTTCTGCTGGGCACTGTCCAGGCACTCTGTCCCCAGCCTGTAGCATTGCAAGGGGTTATTGTGGCCAAAATGCAGGACTCAGCACTTGGATTTACTAAACTTCATCCCACTGGACTCTGCCCATCCATCCAACTGTTCCAGGTCTCTCTGCAGAGCCTTCCTCCCTTCCAACAGATGGACACATGCTCCCAGCTTAGTGTCTGCAAATTTACTGATGGAAGACTCAATACCCTCATCCATGTCAGCAATGAAAATACTGAACAGGACTGGCCCCAGCACAGACCCCTGGGGGACACCACTGGTGACTGTCCCCAGCTGGATGCATCACTGTTCACTCCCTGAGCAGGGACCCATTTCCATTCCCCTTCGCCCACCAGGTATTCTCTCATTTCCTGACAGTGGGAGGTTTGGGAGTCCTGTCACTCCTGTTGGGCCTCCCTCAAGGATGGGAGAGCAGAACTCCACCAGTCTATTTCCCTTTCACTTTCCCTGATACTCTTTAGTCTTTCAACTTCCTCCCTAAGCTCACCCACAAATGAGAGGAGATCGTTCACCTGTTCACACCACAGGCAGGCTCCTGCAGCACCCCACTGATGTACCACTGATCAGCTCAAACACTCCTCACAGGAAGGGGTCTGCACAGACTCTGCCTTTTGGGAGGGCTCTACTTGGCTACATACTCTTGTACTAACTGCAGGTTTTGTGTAAAAACCACTACTAACAAAACACCCCAAACCAACCAAAGCACAAGAAACAGACTAAAAGCTGCAATAGCAGGAGGAAACCTGCAGCCCTGCCTGCAGAGACTGCTGTGCCCTCAGAGCCTGCAGAGCCCTGCTGAGCTCCCTCTTCTAGCCACCCCACCACTGGAGGGAGGAAAGCCCTGCCCTGCACCTGAGAATGATGCTCACCACATGTCTACAAAACTCTGTAGAACTATAAAGGGTTATCTGTAACAGAGCTGGTTCAGCTGCTGCTGAATTGGAGTCCTAAACAACAGGAAAATCCCAGTTTTCTCACATCACCTCGAAATTCTATTTCTCCTCATAGTTTCTATATCAATATCAAAAAGAACTGAAGAAGCCATCAGAAACTTTAAAGAAGTACTGGTGGGGAAAATTGCTAAAAAAGTGTAATTATTGTTAAAGCTTTAATAATTAGGTACATACATAAAAAGATAAAATTTTATTTCCTGATTTTGTGTTTCTTTCTTCATCTGTTATTCTTTAAACATAAAATCCAATTGTCATAGACAGAGAGCAATTATGTTATCACCCAATAACTCTGCTGGGTTCTTTTCAAGCACCCAGGCAACAAGCTTAGTAGAGTTTCAAATATGAGTTAGCATCTTAATCAGCTAAACAATTATTCATATGAGCTGATGCTTCTATATCAGTTGAAAGTCTTCATTAATAGAAGTTGAAATTAACAGAAATATTGAGAAATTATTGCAGACTGTGTTACTGCCTAAAGGTGTAGGGTTTTATAAGTGCTTAGGAAGACAGGTTATTTCCCAGAATCAAAACCACATGTTTAATATATTTTCTTTTACATTTAATATGTTATTAACTTGTTGATCTGGAGAGGAATTGTCAAGGAGTTATCCTTCACTGTCCCTGCAACCATGTAAGAGTATAATAGCATAAGAGCTGGCTAAATTTGAGTTTGGTTGTGTAACAACATCTCAGGGAAAAAAGATCTAATGCAATGATATTAGTGTATCTGTACATATATTGTGACAACTGTAGCCTCAAGGATGCATTTCTGCCACATTAACTCATTTCAGATTTCATTCACAATGTGGAGAGCCTGCAACTTGTGCTCTGAAAGGAATGTCCTAAAGCTAGGACCTATCAGTCTGGATAGCTCACCTTTTTCTTCTTGAGTTAAACGAGGATAAACAAGGAAAGTGTCTGAAATGTGGAAGGAACCTGTAAAACAAACCTGGTTTCTCTCTCTCTCTCTCTCTCTCTGGATCTCTCTCTCTCTCTCCCCTGTTATTTTGCCTTAGAAAATTAGAGAAGCATCATTTAATAACAATAAATCTATTTAAATAATTGGATGTCAAATACTCGCCTAAGAAACTTTACATTATGTGCCAGGAAAACAAAATAGCTATCGTCTAGCACTGTGTGATTACTGTTGTTGCAGTTCTGCTATTAAATTTGTGGTGTGATAGTATCTGGTTCAGAAAAATTAACAGAAAAAAGAAAAACAAGGAGCTGAATCCTGAGCAGTATGATTCAATGGCATCTGATGAAAACAGATTTAACATCACAGATGATCTGACCCATAAAATATCTGGAAATCATGCATCCATCTTTGCTTTGGAAAGAAGCAGTATTAGTGGGATTTGGCAATGAGGTCTTCTGACAAATATTGACATTTTCTAATAGTAATTACTGTAAACTCTGAAAGCATCTGCAAGAAGGATCCAAACATGAAATGCTGCCAGGATTTGACAATAAAGCTTGTCTTTAGTAGCTGTAAGTTACTGTGGCTGGTGTGGATCTGCACTAGTGGCTCTTGAGTTTAAAATGAGAGACTGTGCAAAGAGCAGAGCAAAATGGCAAACTCTGAACACTGTAGGGTACCCATATTGAAGTTTATTCCCACTGAAAAAATGATTTCCTGAGACTAAAACCTGCAAATCCTGGCTTCTGTTTATGCAAATGTTTGTACTGAATAATTTATTTCATTTCCAATGAAGCAGCACCAGGGAGGTTTAGATTAGGCGTTAGGAAAACTTCTTTCACTGAAAGTGAGATCAGGCTTTGGCTACTCAGGGAAGTGCCAGGGAAATCACCATCTCTGGAAGGTCAAAGTTGTGTGAATGTGGCCCTTGGAGATGGGGTTTAGTCCAAGGTAGTGTGTGTTAACAGCTGGACTTGATGATCTTAGATGGCTTCTCCAATGGTAATGACTCTGAAGTCCTGCAGAATGGCTTCATAGCTGGAGAAAAATCCCAAAGAAAGATGAAGATAACAAAGAGTAATTGATAAACCCAATTGCAGGGCAATTGCCTTTATAAGTGTTCACAGAAATCACTTAAATATTGCTTAAAAGCCAAAACTGACTGAACAGTGGCCTTGGACTGCCCTGTTTCCTTCATGGTTTCAGTATCTTATCTGTAAAAGCATTTTTCATGAAGTTGCTTTGTTTGCAGTTTTTCTTGTCTAGCTTCTGCAGCCTAAATGGATCTGTGACATTTGACAGCATATGCAGAAACCTGCATGTGTTGCACTGTAGTATCTGAACAACTACAAATACATCACAGTAAAAGAATGAGTGACCAAATCACATTGGTGTTGGGATTGAACTATTTATTCCAAGTTTTTTGCTAAGTGGTAATATACACTATAGTGTATACAGTGACCTGCTAAGTCAGAAATCCTTTGTAATACATGTTATCTTCAAGTAAGTAAATTTTATATTAAATATAAACCCCTCCATGCATGGAATAGCTAAAATATTCTGGTCAGAGTGTGTTGAACTCTTATGGCTTCACATAAAAAGAAAAAAAGTCAGTTTAGTAATAGCTGGCAAAGCTGGGAAACTATGTGAATTGATTTGTACAGGATGCCAGTGAGGTTAAAAGGTTCAATAGCATTCTGTATTTCACTGCACTTTTGAAGTAGCACAATTTTTCACAAAGTTTAAAGATAATATTCTTCTGAGTCACTGACCAAAAGTTCCCTTATCTAAATGAGCTAATAAAACAAACCTGGCATCAAAAGTTGCAATTATTGTTTTGGCAAATGAAGGGGAAAGTGAAGCAGATTTAACATTTTAAAATGTACTTTGTGGTTAAACACTACACTTTCCAAGTGTGAAATGGAGGATTAAATTCAGTATTAGGGCTCAAAAATAAGAAATTTTATCAAATTACTCCTTCCATCTAAAGGGTCAAGTAAATCCAGTTTTATTTTATTTCTGAACTATTTTAAGCTTTATATGGTTTTGGATACATTGGGGAATTAGTTAGAAGGATGGTGCCATCATTCTGTTTCTTATGTAGATCATGACATTTTTATGGTGACCAGTCTTGCAATAACGTGGCTATTCTGAATTTGTATTGAAATTCCTATATGTGGACTCTGCAAAGACTACTAACTCCAAGTAAAGAAAGAGAAAGCTTTTGAGACAAATATGTTAAGCTGGCATATCCAATACCATTCATTGGACAAAATTAGCTGGAAAATACAGGATACACTCATATCTAACTATGGAATACATAATGTAAATCACTGTTTACAACATAGTATGGCAGTATTTTCTTAAGAGATGTAAATATTGTGTGTTGCTGTTATTGCTGCTTTTGTTTGTTTGAGTTGGCTTGGTTTATTTTAACTGAAAATAATCACAGTGTAACACTAAAATGTTGCTATTGTTGCTCTTTTCAAAGTAAAAAAATTATATGTCATCAGTACCAGGACAAAGTATCTCAAAGCCTTCTATGCCAGTCCATTGAGTTTTGCAGAACTGCCATCATTCTAAAAAGTCAGCTTTGATGACTTTGTACAATAAATTGCAGTCTACATCTGTGTGTGCACATTGCCTCTTAGGCTCTCCAAGGTTCAGAACTGCATGGTTTTAATTCTAGACTCTGTCATCTAAATTTGTATCGATACAAAATTAGGGATGATATATATGTGCCACTATTTATTCATTGGGGCCTATATTGGAACTTTGCTTGTAAGTGCAAATTCACTTCAAGTACAGCTAACAATTTTATTGCCCCAGAGCAACTTGGCAATTCCTGCCCTTTCCAAGCTGCCAGACTGCAAATATAGCAACAGTGTCGTTCTCCAATGTCCTGTGCCATGTCCTGGGAATGGGACACTTCTGGTGTAAAACTGAACTGTTTACACTGCTCATCTGAGTTGTCTTTCTCTCATCTGTATGTGGCTATGCCTCTGTTAAAAATGTTTTTCCTTGTGCTTTACTCTTTTGAGATAAGTACTATGTGCCAGGGAATGAGGGACCTGTGTCCCCTTACAGGCATTGCCTGTTGCTGCAGGGACAGGAATAATAATAAGGAATAATAAAGGAATAATAAAACACAGATTTAAGTATTTTGCCATACATTAATGTATTTACATCTTTTTTCAATTAGGTGGGACTGCACACAGTAAAAACACTTCTAGCTTTTAGTATATTTTTTTTTTTTTTTTTTTTTGGCTTTTGCTTATACTGGAGTGCTGATTTTTTTTTTGATTG
>JAOTQP010000304.1:9917680-9945382 GCA_026413545.1 Cichladusa arquata | reverse complement strand
AGCTCCATTGGCATGATAATGGGAAAAATTCTTCAAATTGACACAGTAACAGAAAAAACACTCAACCCCCAACATCCATCTTCTGGGTATCAGGCAGCTCGTACATTTGGAAACAGAAGCAGTGATTATAGTGAACTCTTCTATCCCTTCCTTTTGTCTTTCTCTGAGTAGAATTGAAGGTCAATCCTGTCAGAAGAATGTCTCTATCTCTAAATGACTCTATCTCTAAATATATATAAAAAAGGACAGGAATAGAAAATCATTTACAACTTAAAACAAGTAGGAAAATAGCCATGCTGGGTGTTAAAACTTCAATATTTCTAATAGACTATGGACTTCGACTTAAATTTAGCATTTTAACATCTCTGTAACTCATAAATCATTTTTCAATGCAATATATTTTCTGAAGACCACTACAGTTAGTCTTTGCTTGGTATTACCTTTTAAATTATTGAGGCAGTTTCATACAATGCATCACCTTTATTCATTATTAAGAAGACAAGCCACAGAACTACCATATTTTCACTTGGGTGCTATTAATAACAAGAAGGGAGCTAACCAAGGAAGGACAAGAATAAGGATTGTACAGAGAGAAAACATTTCAGCTGAATTTTCTTCATTGCAGAAAAAAGGATAAACATTTAAGTCAACATAATGAAAATATTGGAATGAGTTATCCTAAGCTGCAGCTGTAATTGAACTATTGATTATTTTGTTATTTTTAGCTAACTTTTTAAAAAATACATAAATGCTAATGTGCTAGCAACAGAACTGATAATGCTTCTGTTATCCTGAATTATAAAATGTAATGTTGATTTTGTTTTCTTAAACAGATTAGATGAAAAAATAATTTCAAATATACATAGAACACATACATATTCGTGGGATTATATGCAATGTTTGTAGAACTTTTATTTATTTATTCACAATCTTTTATTTATATTATATTCCAAGGTAAAAGTCAAGAATACACAGAAGATAAATGTTTGCTTATCACCTTACCTTTTTATGTACTTTAACCCTTTCTTTTTCATGAGGCATTCAGAGCTCTGCACTGACATTAAAAGTTGAAAACTGTTTGCAAGGGTTGTTTTGGGTTGTTTTTGGAAATATTTTTTTCCTTTTCATGTTATCTACATCCTTAATATTTTTTTACTTGTTTCATCATGAACATTCATGCAGTGTTTTATTAATGCACCAGTAATCTTTCATGTGGACAAGAACAATTCCCATGTAGATAGTAGGATGCATTATTCACTTAAGGAGTGTTGCCTCCTTTTGAGTGAGCATCACTTTACTCAACCAAGCAGCAGAAGAAGTGCAATGGAATTTAGATGTTTGAACATGAGAAACTGGAGCAATAAGTTTCTCAAAACATAATGAAAGCCAAATCTTGAAAAAAGCTAAGGCTGAATTATAGCTTAATATTTCATTTGTCATAATGAAGAAATTTATAAAAGTATAAATCTGAATGTGAAATTACTTCAGAGACAAAAGGGGAAATATTAATTAGATCATCTTTCTTATCCATGTCTGCTGAGAAAAACCAGGTAGTGGTGGATTTATTTTCAAAATCATCTTATTTCCTATCTCAGGTATGGTGAAAACAGGTAATAATATGTAATATTTTATTAACCAATTCAGATTGTGCATTTACTGCAAAAAGTCTTTAGGGGAGCTAATACAGGCCTTGTTACTTGAGTGAAACTAGAGCATGACTTTGGCTGAAAGGTAAATTGAGCTTGTTGCATGATGGGGAGTCAGCATGAGCTGCCTAGTCTCAGATAAGCTTTCTCATGATTGCTTATGTAACATGTTGACCTTGGAATAATTTCCTGCCAGCCACAGTGAGATTGTTGACTTGACAGTTTTTACACAGTAAAGTTTTGCATGAAATTATTGAGGTGCATCTGGATGCTCCCCTGCTTTAATTTTATATTGCTGATAAAATAATCAGCATTTTAGACAATTCATGTCTTTAGCAGCTACATCCCTTCTTTGGAGCATTTGATATTAAGGAGCTCTGCTTTTCAGCTTTTCAGCTAAACTGAAACTGCCAACTCTGTAACTAAAGTGTATTGAAGTTATCAAGGTGCAACAGAGACATTTCCTACACATTTTGCTTATGTAGCAAGGATTGGTACAAGAGATAAGAGAGAAATTATGGGATTCTTCTGTCCTGTGTGTCCTTCATGAGTTTTGCAAGTCACTAAGCATTTCTGTGTGTATTTTTTGGAAGAAAAGAGAAAGAAAGGGAAATCTTCCCTTGCTCCCTCTTCCATTAACTTTTAGATAGATTCTTTGGGAACAACATTTCAATCACATTCATTTTTTTTTTTTTCTTGAACTACCATTAAAACTTCATGGTATTATTTTGTTATCTCTTATTTTTTTAAATTTAACTTAATTTAATTTAATTTAATTTAATTTAATTATTTTGTTATTGTTGTTGTTTTTTGGTTTGGTTTTTTTGTTTCTTTTTATTTGTTTTTTGGTTTTTGTTTTTTGGGGTTTTTTTTTTGTATTACCCATTAATACATTTAATTGGGTCAGAATTTACATCACCCTCATTTGATTGGGTTTTAGGACTTGGTGCTCTGCTGGAAAATCCCAAGATTAGAGGATTAGAGTTAAATGCTTGGGAAAAATGTGTCTGCAAATCCTAGACAAATCTATTTGCAAATCATCGGACGGAATTATTCTGAATTGCTTTATCAGTTTTACTGACACCAGTGAAGGTTGTTTCTCATGGTAAAACCCTCAATCAGATCAGGTGGGGTGAATGCAGCCCAGCAGAGGGATATCCATTTGTCCTTGTCAGGATCCTCATAGTCCCATGTTCCTGGGAATAAGTACAGACAGAGCAGCAAGAAGAAAACTGGCTGTGTTGCCAAATTATCCCCTGACACTGCTGCTGGATCTGCTGGGAACTAACATTGCTGATCAGCACAGCAGGCCTCTGATATCTTATTTTCAACCTGGAAAAAATGGTGTTCTATACTAAAGCTGACTGCAAAGCCAATGACAGCACAGCAATGGAAAAATTTGAATTACTGAATGGGAATACAGCAATGATGATGAAAGACTAAAATACTCTTAGAAATGTGGTTTGTATTCTTTCATAAATGGGGGGAGTTCTGCTGACTATTTAAAACTCTTGGCTTGCTCCTCTTCATTAAAACATATAAGTAATAACTATAAACAAATAATCAGCCCTTTATAATACCACAGAAGTAAAGAACAAACAGCTGCTGAGTGAAATAAGAAAAATGTGTGATGAGCATCAAAACTGAAAGAATATGGAATATGCAGGAATTACAGGGATTTACCATGTTCAGTAATGAATGTCAGGAATTGCTCAGGGTTTCCACCTAGATCATTCCATCCTATTCACCACATCCAAAAGTAAAAATCTTTCATTTTGGATGGTGTTGAAAGATGGATAAATTGGCTGTTGGTGTTTTCACATGGACTTCCCAGCACTCTGGGTGCAAAAACTATTGGATTGCCTGAGAAAAATTGTGACATGAGCAGTTCTTTTGAGGGAAACAATGGTAAATCATTTATTCTCGGGGAAACAAACGAACAAAAAAACCCCAAGCACAATACCTCATTTCTACAGAATATGCTCTTGTCTCTGGCCTGATATTTTGGGATCCAATGGATCTCTAATAGGGATGTAACTATGTATGGCTAATACATCTAATACATCTATGTGTTATGCTCAGATTGTGTATACTGAGAAACTTGATTTTAATTTTGATGGCCACCCTTATCTTCCTTCTGGGTCTGAGACTCTTGAAAGGACATGGAGAAAAGCAAGTTTTTAGACTTTAGGTATCAAGCACTGCTCCTAAACTGCAAGCTGTAACTGAAGGCCATCTGTGGAGCATGGGTGGTGCTTTTTGGTTGGTTTGTGCTCTGTGTAGTGGCTTGCACAGATGGCAGAAACAAGAATGAACCTTCTGCTGCCTGTCTGGGAAATGTTTCCCCCTCTCTCTCAGCAGCAGTGCCATGCACCACAGAAGGCCTGAGGATGTTCAGAAACTCAGGACTGCATCTGCACATCAGTATTTCTAAGGAGTTTCCAAGGGGGCACCAAAAGGGCAGCAAAGTCTGTGTCTCTCCATGAACTGTGTCTGACAGGAGTCCCTAAAAGCAAAATTTAGTTTAATCTTAGTAAGGTCATGAGACCTATATAACATAAAAATGAAAGTCTTCTTTTTGCTTCCCTCTTCCTGGCATGGGGAACACCAGGTTTTTAAACAGAATAAATGCTCCTTTTTTAAAAAAAGACAAGAAAAACTTGGGTGGGGAGTGGTTGAGGAGGGTTCATCCTCAAGTCAGCACGTGTAACACAGAACAAGAGCTGTTTGCAGATCTGTTGAGGCAGAAAATATCATTTACATAGTCTTTATCAAAGTAAAACCATGCTGTCAGAAGTAGTAGAATTTAAAATTTCAAGTCCATGATTCACCCAGTTGTTCTATTTTTCCAATCTGTTCAATGCTCTGCAACCCTCCATCTCTTATGGAAAGTCCTTCACTTACACACCCGTTTAGAAATGTTTTTCTTTCTTTGTCTCCCTTCCTTCCTTGTGGCATTGAACCACTTCATCCCCTGAGATCCCACAGCTCCCTGTGCTGTTAACAAACCCATTTGTGTGTAACAAACCCATTCCTTTACCATCCTGCTGGCACAGCACCCTCCACCTGCATTTCCCTGCTCCTGAATTCCAGCTTCCTCTTCCTATGCTTATTCTTCCTTAGCTATTGCCTGTAGCTTCCCAAACGTGCCCAGCCTTCTACTCTCTTTTTTCTCCCACCCTTCCAGTACCTTAGAATGCATTGTTACAGTGTGTTATACAGCAAATCTTGGTCTGTCATGGGAGCCTTTCATTTCCCAATCTTCAGTGACAGTCACCTGATCCAAATCTGTCCTATCCAAAGGTAAGGGAAAATCTCCACCAGCTCTCCTTTGTTCTGCTGCTAGCATCAGCCAACAGAGGCTGCTACAGGGTGGGGTAGCTGTGGAGGAGCCATAGTTCTGTCTGCTGTGGAGACTTCTCAGCATTTCATTTTGATTAGCTAGTCAAATCCAGGATGCCTTTTTTACCAACTATGGCATGTGTAACTTGGTGCTGCAAAAAAGAACACCAGTTTGTGAAAATGGAGCATAAAAGGTATTTCTTTTAGTCAAAAATATGATTGCCTGCTTATTAAACTATCACAGGTTTGAACTACTAGAACAGATTTTAGTCTTTCCTTTAACTGAAGTAGATTTTGCAATGATGACTTAGAAAAATTTAGTTATTTTCATTATAACAGTCCAGTGTATCCAAACCAGGGAACAGCATTATAAAGAGTCAGGACTGAAACAAACCACAAATGCTATCAATAGAGACCTGCTGCCACTGAGAATACTGACTGAGGTGCCTGTTGGAAACCCAGGCCTTAATCTCAGGAACCACTTTCTAAGCAGGCAGCCAGTCAAAACAAACTGGGCTGCTGGAACAGCACCCCAAGAAGATGAATGCCCAACCATTCTGTTTAATTTAAGCTTAGCTTCCTAGACAAGCTCAAAGGACTCTGACACATGGCTCCCAGTAAAAGTGAGTCCCTGACTTCCCTAAGCCTTATTGAAAATCCTAGCATGAGGTCATTGGAAGCCTGGCTTCTGACTGTCCTCAGTGTTGGTGCAGATGTGCTGCACATTCTCCCTCACTGCCTCCCCCTGTGCTCACTGCCTCCACACTGGGATGTGCACAAGAGATGGAAATGACCAAACTCTGGTCAGAGCTACCTTGGGGAAGAACACCTTAAATAAAGATACAGTTTAAATGGCAAGTGAATATCTGATTTTAAATTATTTATTTTAGACAGGGATTTGGGTGCCACTACTCATGGATTTGCTTCATTTCAGTGGATTATTTGTCATGAAAACTGTCACACTGACAACTTTTGGATAAGTTTTACGTGTCCATCCCATTCTGCAGGGATGCCTTTTAAAGGAGAGTAGCTGTCAGAAATAAGTGCCAGTTGATGGAGTGGGGTTTGTTTTTGACATCTGTTTAGAGAAAGTCCCATCATCTCATCTGCCACCAGGCCACAGGCAGCAATGTGATTTCTTTTGATACCTGCCTCCCTGAAGGGAATTCCCTTTAACAACTGCAAGGTTGGACTGGTCCTTTCATGTTCTACAGGAGCCTGGTTCCAGTCAGTGGGGACCAAGGGAGGCCCCAGGATGCTAACAGACAATAAGCCTCTGTAATTGAATTGCATTTTGGTCTTTTTTGGTTTAAGCTATGTTTTTATATTTTGTGCTAACACATAGTGGTTCTATTCTTAGAGCAGAATAAACCAGAAATCCTTTTAAGCCCTGTGCCTTTATTACCATTTAGGTCTGAGGACAGATGCATTACTTATATATGTTTCTAAGGGTCACAGTGTTTTAATATATGTCTTTTTAGGGAGGGGTTACATAGCACATATTACAGGGTCAGCTAGCTTTAAAATCCAGGACTGACTATTCAAAGATTAGGACTTGTTGATAAAATAACTACAAAAATAGATGAGACTCCTTGTTTTAATGAGGTAAAGAATAACACATGCACAATTAAGTCCTTTGCAGAATGTTGTAGGAACATACCTTGCTTCACACAATACAAAAAAAAAAAAAAAAAGTGCTTGACAGGCCCCTGGTTGGTGCCAGATTAGTTTAATGAAGCACAGTGCCACTAAAACTAATCCCTTTTCTAAACTTCCATTCAGTCCCTTAAAGCCTTTACCTTTTGCAATGGCTGGGTGTACAAAATCCTAAGAGATAAGGAAAAGGAGGCAGTGAGGCCCTCAAAAAGCTGCATGAGGCTAATCAGTGATCAGCTTTCAGTGGCTCCAGCTTGCCATAGCTGCTTTGTGGTGTTACATTCACTGCCTGTATTTACAGAGGTCCAGTTTTTAACTTGAGGAGCCTGCATGCACTTTTGAAAAGTTTAGAGATGCAAGTGAAGCTTCTTTCATAATTGCAGTAGGATTCACGAGATGAAAAATTACTTCCTCAGAATTGTTGTATTGTCTGGGTTTTCATAGTAATATGACATCTCCATAAATCTTCTCTCATTTTGCACTCATTCTCTTATTGTTTGAAATTGAGAATGCAATGAAGATACTGATGTGCTTAAAGCTGGCTGTGTCAAATCATCTCCAGAGAGCTCTGCATCTTGCAGGATTTAACTCTCTTGTAGCACAAATCTCTCTGTAGAGAAGTGCCCTGAGCTAATGATACATTTTTCATCCATATGTGTGTTCTGTCACATATGTCTGCATGTTTGCTGCATGACTTGATTTATAACTTGATTTTTCTCTTTATAAATACTCTCATGTTGATGTTCTGGAGAAAAATATAGTAAGATTCTTTTTTCCAGTGTAGTTGAAAAGACATTTGTTCAAATTCTGTGATACTGAATAAAATCACAGTTTTATTAATTGAATGCAAATGAAGGTCTGACATTATGTGTTAGATTTGAAGATTAAAGATACAAGTATTTAAGTTATTTAAAGAAGTGTCTAACATGCAATACATGTGTATTAGCAAGTCTCCCTCTCAGTTAAACTTCTATTGAAGAGAAACTTCATTTGAAGGTGTATTAAATATTGTGCAGGTATTGGCATACTAATTTGTAGTAGTATTATTGGTGTTGATGCTACAACGATGTGTTCTCTTTTGGAAATGCATGATTAGAAAATGTAAGTTCAAGAATTCGATGAACTGTGCTCTGGGTGTGCTGGTTAGAAACCACTAAATGGTAAAGGCTTTGGTGGTCATAAATTGAAAAAAAAAAAAAAAAAAAAGCCATATTTTTAGTGAGGTTTAGTGTGCAGCCTATGACTATTTTGGATGAGCAGTGAAGATGTTACTACAGTGTACCTACCATAGTAAATATATCTAGTAAAATAACAACATTTTAATGAGTTGTGTTGTAAGTGAAATTAAAGTAATTAAAGTAGCTAATAAGAGTTTAACTCTGGAGTGTTAATCACAACAGTTAAATTATATACTAGAAAATGTATATAGAAAGAGAAGCTATTTGGGCACTCTTTGATCTATTTAATAATGAATACAACATTACTGATGAGCCCTAGTTAGTGCTTGGGCTGTATTTAACCATGCAGTCCCTATATAGAGTCACACTCCCTGGTGAGTATCATCCTGTTTTTCAAAAATGGTAACTGAGTACTCCACTTCTGTGCCAAGTTAAGTAGACCAATCTCACAGTTTTTCTCAGTGCTGTGACTTCTGAGGATGTGTGCAGGTGGCAGGGGAGATGCCTGGTGGCTCTGCAGCACAGGAACCTCTCTGCAGCGAGCTGTGGCTCCTCTGCAGCCAAAATCCCAGAATAAACAAAGGACAAAATTCGAGGAGTTTCCACTGTGGTTCCTGCAGTTCAGACACAGTTTAAATGTCTTCATTTGCTCCACTTTGGAAATCTTTGCTTTAGTGTAATCCTGCTTTCAGCTTTGTTCTTTCCTCTCAGCTCACAAGAGAAGAGTGTGAGAAGCTTTGTGGGGCACAAGAGCATTGAAGGAAATCTAAGGGTAACCTGAAGCCAACACAGCAGGAGCACCTGAATGTCATTCATCTACTTTTTACAATTTCTTGTTGAAAGCTTCCAACCAGGATCAATTGCATCTCTGTGCATGCTCTTGCTGTCAGCACAGGGAATACAGAGTTTTGTTTTGTTAGACTTGTTCATCATGATTCAGGCACTAGATGTCCTCAGGAAAATTATATAAAATGTGTATTAACAATGTAAAAGCCTCTTTCTAGACTACTGCCACTCATGAATTTTCAAGGCTAACACGACTGAGGCCATCAGCAGATCTCAATAAAGTCTTTGTTCTTTAGATATCTAAATGAAGGGCAAGGTTTCCCTCCTCACCTCTTGTGTGAGCTGCCTTGCTCATGATGTTACCCACGCACTGTTTCAATGTTAGACTGAGTTCAGTCAGGTGAAGGATAGGCTTGCATTGCTCCTGCTTGAGAAGGTTTATTTACTTGTGCTGGAATTATAGCAGCCTTAGAAAGAGAACTTTAAAAGGTATATATCTGCTTCAGTAGCAGCTCTTTGTTGCTGCTGTTGTAGGAAGCAATTGCTGCAAGTCCAAAACGTTCCCAGTCATGCAGTAGGGTGTGCTGAACAGTGTGGGAAATGGAAAGATGCTGATCTAGCAAATGTTACGTGGCAGAAATCTGTAAGTCATGGGAAGGAGGTCGATGCTACCTACTCATATATTTGCAGAGCCTGCCTTTTACTTAATTAAGTCCATATTACTTAATTAGAATTGAGACATGAAGGAGGAATAGATATGTATCTCCTCTGAGATCAAATTTTGCTAAAACAAAGGGAGCCAGAGGAAGCTGACAGTAGTAGAAATTTATTAACAATTTTCCTGCTTGGCATCTACTAAGTAGGCAAAAAATTCTATTCACTAGAGTAAAAGCATCAGCCAAGGGCTCAGAACATACTTCATGGTGACAGGTATTTAAAATTTGGCAAGCAAGGCAGGCTTGGACTGAGCAGAGGGACTAGAAATATAGGGAGAAAGAGTTTCAATTTATTTACACTACATTAAAAGCTTTGATTTAGCACTTCCCTTTACAAAAAGAGTGTTAGAAGCATAAAATCATGTGTGTGGTCACTGTCCTCACAATATCACTCTTCACTTCCAGAATCACTCAAGATGGATCTCTTACTGAGGAAAGCAGAATTCTTCCTTATTGAAAGTATCCCATTATTGGGATTATTTTTGGATAAGAAGGTTTGGCCACACAAATTGGGGCCTGTAACATGTTAAACCAACTTATTTCTATTGTTTCTTTATACTTCCATTAATGTTAGGAAAGGTCTGAGTCATTAGATGCTTGAAAGACACTTTTGCTAGCTGAGGCACAAGTTCTCACAGACATGCTGTGAAGAAAATCTTTCAAAAGAGAAACAAACCATTTTGATGCTGCAAGAAATTGAAGGGGTTTTAAAATAAAAAACACAGTAATCAGAATAGCTGTATCTCTTTAGGCATTTCTTCTGACCTTGCTGCTGAATCTCCATACACTGGTCAGTGCTTCCATCCCT
Source organism: Cichladusa arquata (assembly GCA_026413545.1). Lineage (NCBI taxonomy): Eukaryota > Metazoa > Chordata > Aves > Passeriformes > Muscicapidae > Cichladusa > Cichladusa arquata. The sequence continues at coordinate 9,935,250 of JAOTQP010000304.1, read as the reverse complement.
CTGATTTGCTGTAGGTAAGGAGAAATAATTTCTTTAGCATGGTGCTTAGGGTATTTCCAATTAGTTTTCTGGTTTCACTCTTCTCGACACGTTGAGCATTGTTCCTGATGCCTCCTGTATTGGCTGTTTCCTGATCATCTTTACTGGTGTAGAGGGAAATGAGATGATGTTGCCAGTCCCTTTCCTTTGCTCCCATAGCAGGCACACACACAGACACCCCCACATTTACACCAGGCTGAATTCCTTAGTTTTGTACTCAAATCTATTTTAACTGTTCCCAAGAACTTCATCGGGGGGTGGAAAAAAAAGCATAAAATGAATATGCACTTAATTAAATTTAGAGTAGCAGATTGGAACCCTTCTTTGGACAGCTATTTGTAGCTAAATTTCAAGTAATTTTTACACTGATTATTTCTGGAGGTAGACAGCAGAGGCTGCATAATGACACCCTCATGATTAGCAAGTGAAGAGACTGCAAACTATATTTTACTGTTACAGGATAAATAATTAGAAATTAACCAACATGCTGATGTGGGTTTCATTTCAGTAAGTAGCATTTCATCAAGCCACAGTAAGATTTTAATTAGAACTCACTGAGAGTACTGTGGCATTCGGAATATAAAAATGAAAATGCTAAACCATTCATCAAATAGTTTAGTTCAGCCTTCTATCTCACAAATAATGTTTTTGTATTAGGGAAAGCTGTTTGGTTACTATCCTGAGAGTGAAATTTAGGTGATGACTTATTTTGGGTTAAGAAAAACCCATCAAAAACCCAAACTCTAAACTAAAATTACTGCCCACCAGAGATAAGCTTCTCTGACTGCATTTTTTCAGATTTAAAACTATAATGACACAATGAAGCTATTAAGTTTATCAAAATTTATCCAAATACAAAAAACCCAAGTAATTTACCAGCACTTTTCATGCTTTCATATCATAATGATCTATTTGTGACAGGGAAATGCATGGTATCATTACAAACAAAATCTGTGACTTTCAAAAATCCTAGTATCAGAGTTTCTTTTGCTAGTACCTATTTAATATGCATCAAATAAACACAGTTGTTGTTTATTTTACTGAAAAATACCTATGTAGACAATTTCCTCTTAAAGGAGTTACTTTTAAAACTCAAAGTTAACCCATTTTTTTAGCAATAATTGTTGGTATTGGATATAAAACATATAAGCAACCCCTAATCTATAGGAATTCCTGCTCAAGGAGCTGTGTAAATCTGCACCCTGCAGCCATCATTCCAAACACAAATAAAGGGACTATAAACGGGGAAACTGTGGGGTCTGAGCTGTGAAGCATCACACACCTTCCCCTCTGAGGGATGTCTGTTCCACCCTCTGTCCCTTCCCAGGCCAGGGACAGAAGATGCTGTGTCACTTTTTTGCCTAATAAAACTTTTCCAAACTCCTGAATGAAATTACAAAATGAGGGAATGACTGAGTGAGTGGTTTCTGAATGAAATAATGCTTTACTTAGGAAATAGTGGTTTAGGATTTAGAGGCAAGTCAAGGCTGTAGTATTATTAATCCCTACTATTAGACATCTGAAAAACAGACAACTTTCTGTTTGCCCTAGACCTTCTTGAAATCTAAAATAGTTGGTGACTTTACAGCTGAATAAGAATGGAGGATCTACGGATCTGTTTAACCTGGAATTTTTCCATAAAGTATATAAAAGTCAGAAAAATACCTCATCCCTTTCCCCAATTGATTTAATTGTTCAGCTCTGACTACAACAGAAAGTGTTAGCTCTGTCTTAGCTGAAAATAACTGTATGAGAATAAGTCTATAAATATGTAAATCATATTGTGTGCAAGGACATCTGATTTTTCAGCAGCCACAGTTCAAAGTACTTAAAGTGCCTTTGCTTTGTTAAGGAAACATCTTAGAAGTTGATCATGAGGCCAAGAAAAGAATGAAGGGAAGCAGGAGTAAAATTATAATATGCATAATAGAGACTAAATTCTTTTCAACACACAAATGTAATGTCCTCCCATTGTTGTTATAGAGAATCTTTCTTGTTCCACGGGTAGGTTTTCAAAAGTATTTTGATTTTCATTCATCCTCTCTCAGAGAAAACTAGGATTAGCTTCACCACACCCTGCAGAATCTCCCTGTGGAGCTGAGAGCAGCCTGGGAGCCCTCTCCATCTGCAGACCTGGTGTTTCAGTGCCTTGCAGGAGCTTTCAGGGTCCCCCACCCACTCCAGAGGGTTCATCAGCTGCCTCAGCTGAGCATGCACTTTCCACAATTTCTTGTTTTGGTTTTTCATTTTTTCCAGCCTCCGTTCATATTATTGTATTCTGTCTCAGGTTCAGTTCTTGTTTTCCTCTTCTGATCAGGTCAGGTGCAAATCCTAGAGCTCTTCCCCTGCTTCTGTGTTATGATGTAACTTATGATATCCTCATTTAGTCTTTTTTTGGGTGACCTCTGGATCTTTTCATCCAAGAGTTCACAGTTTAACCCCCTTTGGAGGGTATTCACTTTCCTATTAGTTTTTAGGCTTTTTCCACAACACAACTTGGATTTCTTTTTAGCACATCCTTTTAGCATAAACCCTGGTGAATGACAATCTGGTTCATATCTTATGCAATTTTTTATTTTAGCAAAATTTCATTGGAGATGATGTAGATTGGTATATTTCAATGAGAGATCACAGGCCACATTTTGAAGAGGGTAAAGTAAAATGGGTGCAAAATAAAACTTACCTGCATGAAGGACAGTCTTTCCTTTGATTTGAGTAGGTAGATAACTGATAAATAATACCTATGAAGATATGGCTATTACAGGAGCATTTTTCATACTTGCTTCTCCTGCTCTGAAAATAGAAGAGTCAATATCTTGTTTGTGTTATTTATATCTTATAAACTATGCATGTCTACCAGTTTCTGCTCAGAAGGAGGATGCTAACACCTATGTAGTCATTCAAGATATGCACCCTGAAGAGCTGTATGCTGTGTTGTCAGCCTCTCTGAATTTATTAATGTGTAAGATTATTTTCTGTTATGTAGTGTCAGTTTGAAAAAAAGGCAGATTGCTGGGTTGGAAAAAATTGGTCCTTGATTTGTTAATTAATTTCTGCTTAATATTTTTTTTATGTGATTAATGTTAAGTTCTCCTTCTGGTTTGAGGGTGCACATACTTTCATATAGCACAACTGAAAGTAAGGAAGCTAAAGAAATAATCCTGACTGGCAATTACATGTGCAGGTTGATTTAAGAGCAAAGAAACTGGATCATGCATTAGCATGTGATCCTATGAAATCACAAGTAATGAGGGCTGAGCTGAAGTTAGTGCAATCAGCTGAAAAAATAGTTCAATAAACTTTAATGACCTACAGATCAAACACAGTAAATTAAATGTTCTATGCTGAATAAAGCATACAGCTTCCCCTAAATCCCTCTTCGTGTCAGCACTGAAAACTTCTCTCTTTAAGGAACCAAATATGAGCACACTAAATTTCAGAATAGCTGAGATTAAGGTATAAATTTTGAAAGACCTCATATGGAGCAGATCTGAAGCCCTTTACTCATAAGGGCTGACATTTGTGAACACCCTCTGAAGCAAGACACGTGACATAAAAGCTGTTTAATAATAAAACTAAACAAATATTAGAGGAACCAATCAGTGTTTACCAAACACTTCTGTTTCTTTAATACTTGTGAAAACATGCTCTTTTAAACTGTACACTTTATTTAGCTTTTCTAACCTTAGGAGCACCCAGTAATTTAAAATTAATGTACACCTAGAGATTAGAAACTAACTTATTACAGTCGAAGCCTGGTAGGGAAGCTCAGTTATTCCAGGAGAAACACACCGAATAGTAGATCAATCCAACACTAACTTGTATGTCTCTTTCCAATTTTCTTGTCAGTGACATATCACCTTATGCTGCAATTTTACACTTTTTCTCCTGTCAATCGCATTCACTGGTGTGAACCAAACTAAGTCTGCAGGCTTCAATGGCATCACTCTCTATTTACCAGAGTATATCTGAGATCAAAATCCTGCACTATTTTAACATGCCTTCTTCCCAGTGAAGCCTTTCTTCTCTACCAATGAAGTTCCCAGAGTGCACTTTCTCCAGACTGATGCTTATGGTGTATAAATAATTTGGCAGGTGCATTGTATTAATATAAATGATCTGTCACAGCTCTGATTTCCTTGCAGCCCAAGTGAAGTGTGCAGGAACAGACAAAATGGGAACTGTGCCTGTTTAACTCTTCCTGCTAGTGCTGTTTTAAGTGGGACTAACCTTATTTGCAGCCTGTGGGTATTCTGATACTTTACTCATGAATTTTGGATGCATTTTGTTTCTGTTATAAACCAAGAGACCCTTTTCAGATATGGAGGCCTCAAGGAATTTGATCTCATAGCTACAACAGGTTAAAATAAAGGCTGAAATGCAAGAGGAAACACAAGTTGCAGCATTGATCATGGCCACTGATCATGGTACAGCACTATCCTGCTTATCTAGACCTAAACAGCAACTCCATGGTGCAAGCTCCTGTCCTGCCAGTTCTCTCTCCAAAGGGCCCTGTACGAGTTTCTTAGGTGCCCATGTTGCTGGAACATTACTTGTATGCATCAGAAAATTGTCATCCTGACAGTTCTGTCAGTTCCTTCATTGCTGAATTTGGAAAGCAGGAGAAACGCACAAAAAAAATCTGTACAGCTTGCTCAAGGTCATAGAGAAACCTGAGGCAGAAAATAGAATTTAAATACTCTTCCAATTATGGTTGCTTAGATATAAGTAATTCAATTCTAGAATATGTAAGAGTAAATATTGGAACTGAATAAATTATTCAGGGTAAGTGTGTTATTCTGAATGCTTAGCTCCCATGCAGGTGATTTCCAGATTGTTATAAATATGTTTATTTTTCCAAAATGCTCAAGCAACAGTCTCATATGTAATATTTGCTGAGATTTTTTTCTGTATTCACCGTTCAGCTGTTATCTGCAACCTGAATTTTCCTGGTGGCATCACTGATTTGGTGTTTTTGAGTCCTTTCAGTATTTCCAGGACTACTGTGGTATCTTTTTTTATTTAAGCACAAAGTTGACCAGACGTGCTTATGAGAATTGAGAACTTTTAGTAATTCTATTGACCTTATTGAAAAAGAAGGACATTTGAATACACTGTCATGAAAAAGGAAGATGCTCAATGGCATCATAGCCAAATAATGAATTTTACTCAGTCATAACTGTTAAAATTTGCTGTCTGATATCCAGAATGCATTTATATTCTAATATTTTGCAACTGCCTGTGACAGAAATACAGTTAATTAGGCATGCTGAAAGGAGAACTTTAGCTACTTCAATATGCATTGCTCCTGTCACAGAATGTTCAAACATTGGTGGTGAATCAATTTGAAAACTCCAAGTAGGCTGGTTGATATAAATTAAATTAAAAGCTCAAGGCTGCTTGATATGCAGTTTTTCAGACATTGGCTGAAATCCTGCTTAAAAATACCCTGCCAGAGTCAGCCACAATTTAAGAAACTATCATATTTCACCTCCCATTGAACTGTCCTGAACGTTTCTGTATTTGCTTTCCCATCACTGCTGATTACTGAGATATGTGTACAAACAGAAGCTCTCCCTTCTATTAGCATGCCCCTGGTTCATTCACTGACAAAACATTTCTGTGATATAAGATCATATTATTTTTTGCAAGAATGGTAGAAACATAGTGAAACAAAATTCTCCAGTGCTGCTTCTGTTGGCTGGAATGCATCCTCTCATCCTGGTCTACTGGTAGCAGGGAATTTGGCTCTGGGGTTTGGCTTCCTGGTGAGGGGGAAGCACAATGACAAGTTCCCTGCTAGCGTTGAATCCTACTTCTGTAGGATCCCCTGAGCAGAGGACAGAGTTTCAATATCAGGGGAGAGCATGATCACACTTTTAAACTTTTCTGCAGAACAGATATTTGAATTTCTGATAGCTTTTAAAATGCTTTTTAAAAAATATCCATATTTTGCCTGGTTCTGGTGTGTTTTCACGTATAGGTTTAAACTCACTTCTGAAAGTCATCATTCTACTGCACCTCATTTCATGTGTCATTGCAACATGTGTATAATTTTCAGAACATCACTAAGCCTATTATGAAAAAAATAGACTGAGAGAACCTTAAGAGGTCCCTTTTACTCGGATAGAATTAGAAGAACCTTGACAAGAATGCATCAAATTTTTTTTCTTTTTTTTTTTTTTTTTTTTTTTTTTTTTTGTAAGGAGGCTACAAACTTTACAAGAGGCAGAATCAGGTCTTTGTTCTCACTAAGAATGATTTTGGCTATCTTACCTGAACTTTTCCTTTTTCAGCTGTCCTATCCACATGGTGAAGAAGGCACTGCAATTCCTGTCAAAGAGTCTCTTGCACACTTTGTGCACCCCACAGCTGGAATCTATCCCAAGTTTACCCATCTCTTTCATGAGAATGACCTCTGGGACACCCCAGATAAAAGTCACAAGGTCGGAGCCTTCTACTTCTTCCCTATTTACAAAGTTTCTAGGCCAACAAAGAGTGTTGGAGGAAATCAGGCTGGTCTGACACAACTTATTCCTGACAGCTCCATTTTTGCTACTACCCAAGGCCTTGTTATCCCCAGATGTGAAAACATCTGAGTGATAAATAATACAGCATTTTCTGTTACTTGACATGTTTGTTGTTATTTAAGAAAACCAGTTATAACTTGAACTGGTCAAGCTTTTTTATGTTCTTCAGATAATAAATATTTATGGGTTTTTTTAATTGTGAAAATGTTTCACTTTGTTTTGAAAACTTGTAGCAAAACACAATTTTTACTTAAATTATTTATGTTTCTTGGCTCATTCGCCATTTGTCCCCTTCTCTATCAGACAAAGTGATAAAAAAAAGAGAAGCAAAATTATAAATATTACAAAAATTTGAAAACTAATCAAGTTTGTTATGTAATTTTGGGGAACTTTGAGTATATTGAGGGAGGTAGGGCTGCTTGTTGCAGTATGTAATATTGGAATGAACTATCATCTGCCTCGCTCCAGCTCATGCTCTAACAACTACTTTGACTCATTTATAAGAATAGTTAGAACATCTGCTAAAGTTCTCTCTCACCTATATATTTAATGAAACAATTATATTATAGGAATAGTCCTCCCTTGGAATAGTAAACCAAACATAACAATTCACAGTGATGCACACACATCACAACAAAAGTGAGACAATTATTCTCTGCAATCCTCTTTTTTTCACTTTTCCATTATAAAAATAGAATTATGTTTGTGTGAATAAACCTTGAAACATTAGACTGCATCAGTGTAATCTTAATTTGACCCTTGTGAATATGTTTTCCATGCTGTCTTAATCATATGATTGCATATTTTTTCTCTCATGAAAGTCCTGTCTCATTCTGTGCAGAATGAATGGTGTCCTTACATTTTCACAACCTGCTATTACGTGGATTGTTCCCCTTCCAGTCCTTGAGTTGTCTTAATCCTCTTTTAAAAAAAAAATCATCCTTGATGAAATGCCTTCCTGTAAACACTTGTTTTATCCATGAACCAAAGGACTTTTATGTCACTTGCCCTTCTCCATCTGTTTGCCAAGTACTGCAGTTTAAAATTATCACCAGTGTGGCTGAACACATGTAAGAAATATCCCTACATGGCCTCAATGTGTCTTACTACAATACAAATGCTAGTAGAAAACATGTTTTTCTGGTTTTTATTCCCACCTACAGAAAATGATGGTGTAGCAAGGCCAGCAGAGTGTGACCTCTGCTCAGCACACTGGTGGAATCACCTACAATTCTTTCACTGCAGGTGGTTTCCAACCTGACTCCCATTTCCCACCAGGGCACAGCAATAACCTGCTGCACAGCAGGGCTTGCCCACAGATTCAGACTCCAGTATTGGCAGGAAGCACCCATTTTCTAGGACTTCAGTCAATTAGGCAACTCTTTATCTTCAAAGCAGGCTCAGGTAATGTTCTGGCTTCTTAGTCTGTAGTGAAATTTCTAGCAATGAGGAAAATCTGCTCACAGATTCCTGCACTTTGTTTCGTGGCATTAGCTTCCAGTTTTTGCGCTTTTAAATATATTTTTTCTGCGTTGTTGCTTGCTCCTCAAACAAGGGAGGAGCTTGCATGAGGCATTCCTGTAGTTTCAGGGCACAGCTGCTTGAATTAAGCCAATAAAGCCACCAGCAGACACAGCACACTGTCCCTGTGGCTTTGCTCATCTTGCACAGGCCACCAAACCCTTGTAGCAATCAGATGAGACAGGAGGGAAACTGCTGTGCCCCTCTTTGTTGGGCTGAAAACTACCCTAGGCTGAGTTCTCATGTCAAGCAGGCTGAGGCTGCAGGGAGGGCTGAGCAGCTGAGGCTGTGCTGCTCCTGGCTGGGGGCTGCAGGGGCTTGGCACGGGGCTGGGAGCAGGGCTGGCACAGGTGATGTCCAGCACAGAGCCCAGGTGAGCTGCCTTCTCCTTCTGGTCGTTGTCATGTTGGCTGAGGAGTCAAGGTCTGGCCATTCTGTGGAGACTTTCAAAATTTCCCATGTGTGCATGTGTGTATCTATGCCAGCTTTGGTTCTGAAATAATTGTCTGGCTTTGAGAACTAGATAGTCAAGAATAAGTTTGCCTTTTCCCAGATCTATTTGTGCAGTGTCTAAACAGCATTATCATCATGTATTTCTACAGTGCATATAGTCCCTCTCTCTACAGGATTGAAAATGCTTTGTTTTTCCAGTGTTACATTGATGCATTTGAACTAAAGTGTTTTCCACTGGCGATTTGAAACTTTTTGAAATACATGTCTATAAAGTATTTGCAGGTGGACTAAAAAAAGTTTTTCAGAGATTATTCTTTATCTATATCTGTATTCTTTATCTGCCCTCTTAATTGTTGAATTAAATGCTCCTTTGCACAGTCTTAAAGCGCTGCCTTTTTTTTTGTATGAAGCTGACCGTAAATGTTTATTACTGTTTGCATGCTATTCCTCCTCATTATGGTGAACTTTGGTATATTTAACTGGCATATCTGAGGTTTTTGAGTCACTCTTGCCACTTTCAAATTATTTGCGAAGCCTTTTTAAAAAAAGCTTGTTTCCCAGTACTCTAATAGTACAATAGTTTTGCTGAGATTTGTTTAATGGGTTTCTTCTTGCCTTTTGTCACAAGGTATAAAAAGATATTTTTTTATTGACTCAGTTTCCAGAGTGAATTTTTATTTCCCCAGGGAGAGAAGAGATATTGATTAGAAGGAAAGTTTTTCAAAATGATGATAAATCTGTGATATCTGCTGAAATAGTTCAGAACATTGCAGACACTCCTTGTGAAACCTGGTGCGACATCTTTTCTGTGGAGTTACAGCTTCTCTTTGGCCTCCAAAGTAACTAAGACTGGTTTTCCATGAAAATCCTGAATGGGAGACCTCATTATCACTGCCAAGGAGCTTGGCTGGCCGAGGATAAAGCAGCTGTATTCATTTTTATAACGCTGAACTCAGCCAGTGAGGAGAGCTCAAATGAACTAACATAAAGGACAAGAAATCTGTCCTTTAGCTGTTTTACCCCTCACTTTACCTTTGCAAAGTGAGGGTAATGCCTTTCTACCTTAGAGGGCTTTGAGGGAAGCCTACACACACATATTTATGCTTGGGCATATGTGCCTACATGCACACTGTTTTCTGGAGCTTGCCCCATGAGGCAGCTACAGCTGAACTTTAGGGAGTCCATAACCAAGATGAGCCTTCCTGTACCATACATTCATGGTTTTCTGGGGTTTTTTCCACAGGTAAAACTTGAGCCATACAGATAAAGCTGAACAAGGTGCAACCATTTAGGAAACCTCCACTGCAAAGAGTAGATGGCACTTTGTACCAGTCTTGGCACTGGGGACCTGGTTGCACCAGCTGGCAAAAGTGTCAGCTTAGTGCAGAACCAGCAACCAGACAAGCCTGTGGTTACTATAGAGATGTTCTTTTTGTGTCCCACTGGAGCTTCTGCAAACCTCATTAGTCCTCAGTATGGAGTGGGTACCTGTTCTGTTAAGTTTATTGTCATTTTATTGTGAAGGCCTGGTAATGGCTTGGTTTAACTGGGTGAGGATGGCATTCATTTAATGGAGTGTAACATGACTTATCAGGATGGCAGAAACAGCTGTAAAATGTTATTGACTGGAGAGACAGTGGGTCAGAAGCTCAGTGTGTACAAATCAGCACAGCTGGCTTGGGAGTCAGCAAAGCATCGTCAGTTTATGTCAGCTGTCTTGTTCCAGTTGTCTGAGAACTCTTTTTACATGATGGCTAGAAACCTGGTTTTCCTAACTTTGGTTTTTTTCACTGCATTCACAGTCACAGTCCTTACATGCCTAGAGCATTTTCTGAAATAATGAAAGTGAAATTATTATAAAAGTTAGTGTGTTAAATCTATGTAGAAATAGAGCTGCACATAAATTCAGAGCTGTATTTTGCTTAACATCTGGGGTGGTGGGGAAAAAAAGAAAAAGAAAACCTAAGTTGAGTTGGAAAAGAAGTTTATTTGCAAAGACCTCAAAGTCAAATTCATCAGACAAAAGTCCTGCATTTCATCAGAACAGTGTTTTTTTCCAAGAAAACATTTCATTTAAATAAAAATGTTTTGACTGTTTCTTTTTCAAAAACTTTCAGGTGGAATAATGGTAAATTCCCTTTGAGTCAATGTCATACAGTCATGCTGCTAATCAGTCATGAAGGTTCTTACCCATCAAGAAAAACATTTATCTCCAAATGAAACTCTTGTTTTAAAAACATTAGACCAATTTTACTCTTATGATTATTTCAGTGATTCATTAGAGCAGTTTCTGGGTAGGACTTGCCTTACTTTACTTAATTATGGTTTGTGGCCTGTGACAGAAGATGCTGCTACAAGCAGCTGCATTAGGCAGCAGTTCTTATTTCTATTCATGTAAATAGAAACCAAAAGAATACAGGGGCCCTGAGATGTCTTTTTCTTAATCACCAGCTACTAATCATATGGTATATAAGAAGTTCTGCAAATCCAGAGTGATGCAAAGATCTCTGAGCATTTCAAATCTTCCCATGGCCTTTAGGATGAAGCTTTGCTCTTCTGGCTACACTACTGCTTAATATTGTGACCCTTTAAAAATTAATTTAGAATGTCCATTTTTTTCATTTAAATTTGATTGATTTCAACATAGACAGTTGAGGTCTAACACTAGAAATGCAAATACTTTGTTATGAAAACATCTGCAGAAGAATTATCAGTTAGATGCCTTTCTTGGAAGAAGTTTAATGACAAATTCAAGGAGCTCCATAATTCAGAAAAATAGATATTGTCAATTTCAGAACAATACTTATCAGGTGATCCCTTTCAGTTCTTGAAAAGTGCTTTTGATGGCTGACTGTAGTGATCTGTTAACTCCTGCAAGTGCAATCTCTGTCAGGATGACAAAGGATTCCAAAATCATCTTTCACTTCAAAAGCAAAGTTGTAGGATATACAACATTTTCAATGTGTGAATAAATAAAAATTAAAGAATAACCTCCATGCCACAGTGGGAAAGGGATAGGTCAGGATGAGGGGAAGAAGTTCAACTTTGTGTGGATGGAAGATTTATTTTTTCTCCATCATTCCAATGCAATCCTAAGCATATCAAAGTCAACATATACATCCAAATACTTGTTCACCATTCCTTGTTAAAATAGTTTTTAAAAGTAACAATGTAATGACCTAAACTCTTCTGCCAGAAAATACTCACTGATTCCAATCCCCATTTAGAAGCTTGAAAAAACTCTGTACTTGTAAAAAGGTGCCCAAACATGCAAATACTCTCTACTGTTCTGGAGGGAGCTCTTTAACTCTTTTTGTCAGTTCTGACATCTACTTAATATATTAGGCTCTACAGGAGTCTTATTTATTGTGACAAATCAAAGTGCTGCCAGGGTGCTCATCTGCCATGGAACTAATCTCTCATGTCACCTGTTGTGAGAACAGGAAATGGAAAAATCTTTCTTTAGTCGTAGATCTGATTTGTGCATGGAAGAAAATGTATGGGCTGAGTTCTAGAGGAGAAATTAACTTGCAGAGAGGTGTAGAGTTGTGCACTTCCAAATTTTTGTGACTATTGAGTTTTCCACAGTTTATATCAGAGCACTGGGGACTGGCAACAGAGGAGTTTCAAAGCTCTTCAAAGCCAGGTTTTATTATACAGAAGTACACACATATCCTTCAGGGAACCCGCACCCCCCACAAATAGATTGGTCTTTAGTTTACATATGAAATAACATTCTTAGGATCTCTTTTCCTGTTGGATGGAGTCACCTGTAGGCTTTTTTTCTTTTTATACAGGCAAGGTCTGGATTAAATCTATTATGGACTCTTTAGACATACTGAGCTCCATACATTTATATATCTGATACCCTCATCGAGTTCAGTTATTCAGAACATCAGAGTTCCTTTAGTTTCTCTACAGCTTCAGAATCTGCAAATTCACTCTGGTCTTTTCCCTTAATAGATGCTGTATTTTTCAGAGTATTCAAATTTTGAATAATCCCTTTCATGTAATGTGATTCACTGAGGTGTCCTCTCCAGGCTTCAGTCCTGCACTTGTTTGCTGGTGGTCCCCAGCAGGCAGAATGTGAAATAATGTGAAACTGAACAGGATTTATTACAGTAGTGGAGGTGAACGTGGGGTAAGGTACAGTCTGCTAAAGTATTCCTCTTTCTACTTGAATATTCTACTTATTATTTAGAAGGATAACTTCCAGGGGAGAATGAAATGTGGAAGACTGACCTCAAATTTTTCATTTCAGTCATGCCACCACAGAAATTTGGGAAAAATCAATATTGCCTTCAAACTGTCATTTCTTGCAACTTGGACATATAACTGAGGGACTTTCACCCTCATCAAGACATTTGTTCCAAAATGGAAAGATTGCACTCAAATCCTCAAGCTGAGAAAATTTTGGTAGCAAATATAGGAATCAAAAGAAGGATTAATGGAAATAATGTGTGTAATTACTAAAAAACATGTAATGTTTGGTGAGATGTCTTTGTCATATCTTATACACTGAAACCATTCTGTTTAGTACACTTGAGGGACCAACCAAATTACAAAATTTACTTTGTTTCTTTGTTTTTGAGTGGTGATGGCTGGTGTTTAAAGTTTTATTTCGTTTATGTAATGTACTACAGGAAATCTTTATTTGGCCCATGGAATTCTAGCTTATATACAAGATAAATCATCATCTTATCATGTTCAAGTTTGGTTCTTTACTTTTCCTTTAGGAGGACACTGTTATAGTATAAAAGACATTTTGTTTCTATTGCTGTTTTTTAGATTTGGTTGTTTTGTTTTGATTTTTTTTTTTTTCAAGGAGCAGACCTAAGTGAATGTGGGGGGCAATAGCTTGGTTGCTCAGTTACAGGAGACAATATCTGCTATTAAATTTGAGCACATATTGGCCAACCTTTATGGGGCCTTAGGGAGTAATTTCAGCACTCAGCTGAAATTTCAGCTGGTTTGTAAATCTAGCAAAGTCACAGAAGAATCAGAAATGTGTAAAGGTTGAGACTTCCCTGAGCAGTTCCTTCCCTGCTCTCTTTTCCTTCTCCTGTCTCAGTCCCTCTTGCAATAACAAATGCAGTTACCCTAAAGGTGATGCATTGTTTTGGGCATTTTAAGAATCACTTTGTCAAAGCAAAGTGCTTCCTATATAGAGATCCCACAATAGTTAATAATGATGATCAGCTATATCCCCTCCTAAAGGGAAATTATGAATACTAAAATAATGCTGTCCAAGAAAAGATAAAATTAATCTGTTGATTCAGTCACAGCATGTTTTAGTTCAAATAAAAACACACATAATAAGGACAATATTAATAATATAATCTTAAGAAACACTCAAATAAACAACAACAGAATTGATAAAAATAGTCTTTCCACATGAGAAACCGTTCTTTTATGTAAGTCAAAGAAACATGAGACAAATGTGGGTATATATTTTTCAGCTTATACATTATGATAATAGAGTGAGCTCAGTTTCCAAATCTAAAGCACTATCACATCCATCAAATAAAATCTATTCTCTGATAATCTTCATGTTATGTATTAATGTCTATCAACTTCTCCTATTTTCTTTTTTATTCTTTTTGCAATCACATTTTGTGGCAGGTATAGAAATACTTTGTGACTGAAAATTTAAGTGCTGTATAAGCAGCATCTATCCCCATTTCACAGCCTGCCAATGGAGAAAATTCACTATAATCTAGTCTGGGGAAGTGACAGTGCCTTTGTTCTCAAATTGCTGAGGTCATAATTAGAACCTAGGATGGAATGCTGTCTCAAAGATGATAAAACTGTGCTCTTTAAACTATGTAACATAGTATTAAACCTTTGCTCGTGTGAAGTTTTGAAGTTTAAAGTGAGTGGTCCCACTGCACTGGCAGAGCTGTGTCAGGTTGAAGCCACAAGTATTGTGTATAAAAACATCACTTGCATTCACTGCTGGATTACAATCAGGCAAACTTGTCTCTTTACAAAAGCAAGACAGCAACTATTAATCAATATAACTTCCAAATTAGACAATTAAAACGTTAACAGGTGCTCTGGTGGGGGAGAAAAGCCAAAATTACAGAAGTACTATAAAGCCCCTATTATATTCCTTAACAGTACAAATAAGTGCATCTGTTATGATGAATATAATAAAACTTCTCACAATGTTTCTGTAGTTTACCTTATCAATTGGCCTAAAAAGGCTTTAGAACATTAATTTTCACAGAACCTAGGACTCATTCCTTCACAGGAGCAGTCTTCCAGATGCAGAATCAGTAAACTGTCCACAGTGTTTTCAGGAGTGCTAGAAGCACATCTGAATATTTTGAATTTTCACTTCATTTGGCTATTGGCTACATTAAGCTGTTGATCACAAGCTTTGTCATAAGAATGTCACTGGTTTTCCAAGATTAAATTAGTCCAATAGGATCACCTTCAAACTAAAGTAGACAGAGATAGTTTAAATCTGCTGCAATATCAGATTATTGCTGGTATATTGTATCAGAAATAGCTTCTTACCATTCAGGATACCTCCAACAAAGTAACAATCTCTTATGCTTGGGAGAAGTGTTTACTATGGGAATAATAATAAAGATCTGAAAATAGGCAAAAAAAAAAATAAAGTAGGCATAGTTTATTTCAGTTTTGAGTCAAATATGTAATTCCTTTCTCCAGTGTTATAGAATCTGTAATATTAGCATTAAAAGGTGTATGACATCAAAACAATGAGATGACACTTCTAATAAAGGATCAAGGAAAAAAAAGCAATTATTTATTTTCTTTGGTCCTTGACCTGTATTTTCACCCTATATTTTCGAGTCTCTTTTTTTTCCTCTCCTTTATTAAATCAGTTCTCATGGATATTCCAAAGCTGCATGGGTATCAGACTCCTGAAGCAATGTGACCTTGGGGTCAAGTAGACAGAATCTCTTTAAATATGGATTGAATTTAATAAATAATTGTGTTGATAAGGAAGTCTGTTCCCAAAACTTGTGCAGAAGCTGCTGTGTGCTCCCTGTTGTCATGCACTCCAAAATAAAATAATCTGCTTGTGTTTTTCGTGCTCCTGTGTACAAGAAATCCCCCATGCTAGCCAGGCCTCCTCTGGGCTGGTGTTGCTCTGACCTTTATAGATAAATTAATGTGTCAGACACATGCAATACAAGCACTGCTGATGGAAATAACATCTTAATAATGGTTGTCATTATTTGAAATCTTTAATAAAAGATTTCCTTCAGTTGTGAAAGATTATTTGAGTTGATGTCACAGGTGAGAGAGGCATTGTTTGTCCAGAATCATGTCTGCTTTTTTCCATGCTGCCAGCTCCTGTAATAAATGCAGCTCTGTCCTGTGGTGTCCCCCCATCCCCAGTGCCCCCATCTCACAGAGGCGCAGTGCACCAGTACAAGGGTATTTTACAGTGGACTTGTCTGCTTTTGAATTAGACTCAAGGCCTGGGTTACTTTGGTTGTTTCAATGTTTAATTAATCCATGATAAATTTCAAGCCTCAGTGAAACAGGTAGGAGTCAACATTTGAGCTCTATGAGGCTTTCTCACCTCTGTTGTGAGAGACTCTTGTCTGAGTGCAGTTTGTAACAGAATACATGGAAATTATGTCTTTATAAAATTGATTATTGTTTTTTGGTTTTTGCCGGAAGGCAGTGGTGATTTGTTACTGTTTAATGTTCTGAATTGCTTTCGGTATTCTAAGCATGGCATGCTGATATTTTAAAGTGGTAAACAAGTAAATATTATGACTATGTTGTTGAGTGGTTGTTTATTTTGGGACTACTACAAGTTCAACTCTCTTTGAGGAAAGAGAGGGACAAAACAGAATTATATTGGTGCCAATCATGTTTACTGCTGTAGCCTGGTTGAGGGAACAGAGTAAATGTTTTCTTTTGCACATTAATTTCAGTGTGTACTTGGATATTATTTGCATGACATGTCAAATTAAATCAAATCTCTGAAGGGATGAGTGGAGAACCCTGCATTTAGTGATTTGGGTACCTTTTTGTGGATAACTGCATGACATTTGAAGGTTGGATTTCATGTTTATAGATGATGCTACAAATAATGAAAAGAGCAGTGTGGGTGAAATGTAGATGCATAACAACTCTAGAAATGCAGCTTGGCAGCAAGCAGGTAGAAAATAAACATTGATGCTGACAGCTGGAGGACAGTAAATAGCAGTAAATGAAATGAGGTGGCACATAACAAATCTGGCATCATACTGCAGATAATTGAAAGAAATTGGACACTCCTGTAGAACTTTGTTTCAGCCCAATATAGAGGTGCATTAAAAAGAACTAGAAACATTGGGCAGAATGCTGTGCAAATGGAAACTTAATGATGATGGACTTGGAAGTTCCACACTATAAATAAATAAAATTATTTTTTAAAAGACAACAACATGGATATTTTCAGCTGTCGTGCCCCTGATGAAAATAATGCATTTTCCACCAGCATTTCTACTCCTCAGTTAAAATGTACGTGTCAATATTTGACCTTGGATCCTTCATGTTTGAGCAGCTCTAAAGAGCTCACCCATCCTGTCCCTCCCACTCAGCAGTACATTAAATACACCATGTTTAATTATGGCAAACCAGTCTTCTGGGATATACTGCAACATGAGAAGTTAATATTGAAAAATCATGACGGGTTGTTGGAAAATGTCAATTTTGAACTATTTTTTCAAAAGACAGTTTAATTGACTTTATGTAAATAGTTTGACAAATTCCTTCAAAACAGTCCTTTGAGCATACAGCTGGATAAAATCCATGGTTATTGGAGACAGTGGATTTCCTGTAAGCTCTGTGTGGGAGCATAGCAGGATACATCTGTCTTTGGAGTGCTTCAGTCAAGTAATTTACTGCCATTTCTGTGGGGCAGTGGAGAGCAGCAACTCTCCTGCACATGACAACTGTGCCTGCATCAGGCAGGAGGCCTTCTTAGATTGTGTTCTAGGCACTACACACGTACCTTAGATCCCTAACTCATTTGAATTTTTTCTTCTGTGGAAC
>JAOTQP010000304.1:9886290-9917377 GCA_026413545.1 Cichladusa arquata | reverse complement strand
CCATTATTTTTCTGGCTTTATTTTTGGATCTATAAATCTCTATTAAATATTTGTTTTGTTGGTTTTTTTTTTTTTTTTTCATGTGTGTAACTGAAATTTGGAATTACCATGGATTTTAAGGCAACATCTCATATGTCTCAGGTGACTTGGCACAGCCCACTCCCATAAAAATCCTGGGTTTGCAGACTGATCGAATTTCCCAGATTTTTCCTGTGGTACCAAATGTGTGCTCAAATGTTTTTGAGCTATTAGTTGTATAGTTAGTCCATCAGAGTAGATAAGTGGCTCCGGATTTTATTCCTTCATGTTTGTTTCCTGTACTCCAAATTGATATGATTCTTTTTGTACATTTTCTCACATTTATAGATGCCAAATGCGGTAGGTGGTGCTGTACCAGGAATGATGTCAAACGTGAAATACTCAAAATATCAGGGGACAGTTGGTCTCTCCAGATTTAGGTTTTTTTCCTGATAAGCCTGTAAACAAATGGCATCCTTATTCAACAGATCTTTCCTTCAGGGAAATTTATCTCTTACAGAAGTAAAGTCATACAGCATTTAGGTTCTACATGGGTCTCATTCAGGGTGGAAGATTAAAAATGTCCTCCATATATCTTTTGAGGAAGATTTCATTCACATTTCATCTCCATATGTTGAATTCAATGTTAAGTTTCCAACAATTTAAGTCTCCCAAATAGGCTTGAAATTCTGATCATCAGTAAGATGAGCACATTTTATGTCAGGAATAATACAGAAGGATGAGACCAGAACAGAAGATACACCTTAAATAAAATATGGCATGATATTTGCCTAACAAATAGGAAATTTTTTTCTTTTTTTTCCCAGCATGCTAGGTTAGTTAAAAATTAACATTCATTGTTCAAGGTAAAATATTATTTTCCCATTCTTTTAAGCCTGTGCAAATGTCATAGCATTTAAACAAACTGGACCTTTTCAGACTTCTTCTTGTTAAGTGTTTCTTTGTTCAAAAATGTGAATTGATTCTCCATGTGCATAGACATTGAAAAGAAGAAATTTATTTGAGAAAGTGAAAGCACAATACTGGCTCTGTTAAAAAAAAATCAAAGGAAATCCATAACTGAAAAGCCATGAGATCTCTCAACTTTGCTATAGCACTTGAGCATACTCAAAACTGAGGCATGGCTTGAAAATAGGGATGCAAACAAGAAGTTTCTTTTTTAAAAAAGTTTTGTTGAAAAACGTGTAGCTGAAGTTTTAACAAAAATGGAAGCTCATTTCTGGAATATAAAACCATTGCTGGGATATTTAACTTATTTTGCTATTGCTCAGGGAAGTGTTGCTCGCCTTCCCACTGTGTTCAATCCATAATGCAAATAGATTCAGTTCCAATTCATTTCATCTCCATGTTATACTTGTTTTTATCCCACAGAGCCATTCTTTTGAAGCCAGGTATCTGCTCATTCTTTTTGTTTTGTTTTGTTTATTCAGTGTCCTGCTGCACAACCTAGCAACACATTTTGACATTAAGGTGTATTTGAATACATGGCTGTTTCTCTAGAATAATAATGGTCAGCTGCTAGTAAAACTTGTAACAGGACTGTCTGTGTCACATAATCTGCATGATTTTATTGTAAGACTCTCATTACTTCTGACCTTTTAATACAGCTTTGCAAATCAGACACTGCTAAATTTTAAAAATGCCTGTTAAAAATCCCTTTCAGTTATCTACATTGATGTTGCAGATGGGTGCATAGCATATATATTTTACACTATTTGTCATATAAAGTAAGCTTTTCTTTAGGAATTTCTTTCAAAGCTGTGAATGTAGATGCAGACTAGGATTGCTTTCAAAATTAGCTAAAATGAGTGCCATTGTGCTGAGTTATATTTAGTACTGATGAATTCTTTCACTAGCAAACAAGTAGGATCTGTCAAAAATGGCTGCAGAAATGTTCACTACTCACTTCTGAAGACAACTGAATGCCAGAAACTCTACAAACATTTGTCTACTCTTTTCAGTAACTTTTTCTGTTCTTGGTGGATTGCTACATAGGAATGGCTTGTATAGTTCCTTTCTTTATGTTCCTCCAGCTCCTGGCAGTACAAACCATTTGTTATTCGTGCAATATCACTGGTGCTGCAGAGTTGCTAAATACTCCACAGAAAAATTCCCTTTTGCTCTAAGTTCATTCTCCAACTATTTTTAAGGCATGAGCTTTCAGGACACTGAGGTGGTGTTTGATGAATTTCCTGCATTAATATGCAGCTCTCAGGTTAGATGTTGAACATTTAATTTAAAAGTGTTATGTAAACATGTACATTGAAGTTGGGGATTCTGGCTAAAGAGTCTTAATATCAGCCTATATGTTCATTTTCTTTCATACCAGGACTTTCCCTCAGACTTTAGCTATTATCAGTGTCTTTACTGGAGCCTCTTTATCTTATGAAGTACAGGATGCAGTTAAATCCTTGTAGAATAGTAACTTGAATAAGGAACTATAAACACTGTTTATTAGGGATGTTTAGAATTCTGCCCTGAAGAGAAGATGGAACATTTTATTCCATGATCTCAGTACTCATGAACTGAGTGATGATTGAATGAAAACCCCCAAACCCTTTTATTCTTCCTTTCAGTGTTTAATTTCCAGGAAGAAAAATATTTACATGAATACCAGTTAAAACTCTTAATTCACAAACTGGGGCTTCTAAATGGCATAGGAAAGGCTTTCTAAAACCTCTCACAGGACCCCAGTGCTCAGGCAGTTACATCAGCCAGCGAGACCAAGCTCCTTGCAGCCTGAACCAGACACACAGAAGTAATCATTTAGTCTGATTCTGATAGGAGAAAATTAAATGTAAATGTTGTACCTAGCTCGTGAATGGTGCAGCAGCCTGAATGTCTAATCATGAGGTCTCAGAATGAGCTGTAGCTGGGGAGAAAAGAAAAATAGAGGAAAAGCAGGAAGTTTAAGTTTGCCCTGAGGTTTCCAACCCTTCCTCTTTTATCTGTCACTTGCTTTTTTTTGCCATGACTTCCTGAAATATTGGAAACCTCAGTGGTTCCTCTAGATTTTTCTTCTATTTCTAAGAGTAACATCCAATTAGTATCTCCAGGTTAAAGGAAGAGCAGAAGTGAAATATCAAAATAAAAATGCACTGTTCACATTTGTTTAATGCATTAAACATTAAGATTAAAAAATGGTTCAACTTAAAAAAAACAAACCAACTTAAATAAAATCTAATCTATTTCAAGGCATGGTCACTGAGAAACGTGCTTTCCTTTGAAAGAGCCTTAGGATATTAATATGTTAATCTATAAATATACTTATTAATATTTATATTTAATGCTTATATTTATTTTCACAATATAAAGCTCTGATTAGAGACATGGAAAATTGATGGGCTCTATTCTTTTTTTTTTTTTAACTGTGAACAAAGTTGAATTTTATCAATACCTTGCAAAAGCCACCCTTCACCAGACAGAGGTAAAGAATTTATTTCCCTGTCAAAGTAATCAGCGTCTAAAATTGTTCACTGAAATATTTGAAAAAGCCAATGATTTTAAAGGAAGTTCTTTAATAATGCACAGATAATATATTGAGGGTACTGATTAATATGGGAATGGCTGGAGACACTATTAAATGTCAGGACATTTTCTCTTGTACTGTGTTTGCTTCGAGCCATTTTTGTCTTTTTCTTTGTGTTTTCATGGAAATCAGTAAATGTGAGACCAGGTCCATAGAAGAGATCTCTGGTAATAGGAGGGAGCTTGTCCTACCTCTTTAAATTCTGAAATACAGGACATATTGGCCATTGGGAAGTGTCAGCTAAATTAGAACAGAACAACCTAACAGCAATCTGCTAAGCCATCCAAATTAATTAATTAATTAGTTAAAATTAAGCTTGTCAGTTTATACAGGTCCCTGCATGAGGTTTGAAAGTCTTTGAAATATATAAACTCACTCCTAGTGAGTCTCATTTCTCTGGTAGAATTAAGCCCTGTAGAAGTTCAGCAATTATGCAATTAATATGTTAATCTGAAGGTTTAAGAAATAAACAAGAAGTTTATCTAGCTAAGAAGAATAAATTATTCTTGAAGCAGGAAGCAGATGGGCACTTGATTAGCTTTAACAAAATGTCTTATTTTCATGGACTTCAACAAACTGCAGCAAATTAGGCTTTGAGTAAATGAGGTGTCCAAAAGCCAGTATGAGAGTGCTTTTGTTTGTTCCTATTTTTGGAACATGGGAAAATGTCAGTAAAACAATAAAAGATGTAATTAAAAAGCCCTATTTTTCTATCTGTGTGGAAAAAGTAAAGGCAGGCAGGTAGATGAGAGCAAAAAGCTAAACTCATATACATGAATAATACTGCATTTAAACAATGCTTGCATTGGCCAGTGTCCATCTGTAAAGCAGTAAATATTCACAGCTGAAAGGTATCCAGACCTTCAGTGTTTTAGGGGAAGACTAAAACATTGTAAGCTTAATTGATGGAATATTCCAGAGAATAAGGATTTAATGAACTAGCTGCTTTTGTTAAAATGATACTTGAGATTGTGGGGAATTTGAAATAAACATTATTCCTGCTGTATTCATAAATTGTAATATTTGAACTAAAGCTGGTAGAGGTGTGATTTAATCTGAGTATTGAAAAGTCACTAGAAATTAAAGGACAGAGCAAAGATTTTAAAGGCAGTGCACGGTTCTCAGTGGTCCTAACCGTGCTTAAGTTTCTTTACATTGGAAACGTGGTATCAATGGGGATATGATTGGAAATAAAACTCATGTTTTATCAGGTGTTTGAAAGAGGTTATAATAACATGGTATTGAAATTGCCTTTCAGTTGCTGGCTGACTGGGGATAGATTTTCACTCCACGTGGCTCAGATATTATGAAGCAAATGGAGGCTGACCACAGCTCTCTTCTGAATCCTCCTGACACAATAAGCCCTTCAGGGACTATGGAGAGAATACTTTGCTTTCCAAAACTGCTCATTTATGCACACACTCCTACCTGACTCTGTAACCAGAGAGCCTGAGAGCCTGAATATGTAAAATGCCAATAAGAGCTGAATGATAGCTTCACCTTCTGGATTGTGTTTCCAGCCACTGTGGATGGAAAGCAATCTTTTATTGAGAAGCTTCTATGGAGTCTAATAAAACCTGCATAAAATTTTAAGCTGTAACAATTCCAATTTCCCTTCTCTGGCAGATTGATGAAGATAAGTTTTCATTCTTTTGTAAGTATATTACTTAAATTCTTCCTGCCTGCCTGTATAAAGATGCTTAAAAAAAAAATCTAATACCACAATTTGCATAGAAAAACTAGTAGAAAATACAGGTAAAACTAATTTCTTAAGCACAATCTCAAGTATTTAATTATTTAGAGCTCAAGTCTAAGTGCTACCAAGTATGGAAATAAGAACAGTGTTTGGCCAGGAATTTCCATGAAATCTGAAAAACTGCAGTTTCAAGGATTAAAATGTAGTGCCTTTAAAATTTATGACAAAGTTCTCCAATTTATCTTACTCTTCCCTCTTCAACTTTCTCTGTCCCTCAAGAAAGTACTTAAACTTCCCTATCTGCTTTCAGATATGAATTTTTTTCTCATCTGGCTGAGTGTGCTCATGAATAAGTACCTTAAATAGAGTGAGTTGTATATTTTGTCTGGGTATAATCTCCTGCACAGTACCAAAGCTAAAAAAGGAACTGGGGTATAGATGCCTTTCATGTTGTTTATCTCCAGTGAGAGTTAGAATGAGGCTTTGAATGTTACAGTGACTTTTCCCAAAATTTGTAGCAAGAAATCTCAGAAAACAAGCCTTTTAAAATTTTTATAATTTCTAGAATTATTTTATTGCTGTTATTGGATTTTTCTTTCATTTTTCAGTGGATTATTGCTAAACTTAAGAAAAAAACACACCTCTCAAAATGGAAATGACTAGGCTTCTATTTAAGTGCTTTTAGGCCATATTCCTCATATTCATCTTTATTATCACAATTCTTGCAGACATATAATGGACATTTGAACTTTCTATTAACACATAATTTGTAGCATTATTAAAAGAGCTCTTAGAAGATCAATAGTAGGAAATTAATCTTACTCGTATGGTGCAGCGAAGTTCAAAAATTTCTTGCCTTTAGAGGATTTTTAAAATTATTCTTTTGATTAAATCCTTATTTCGAGAGTGAACTTAAAGAAATTGAAATGGGAAAACTTGTTTGCTCTAGGATGGATTTGTGATAAGGATTTGTGGAAAGCAGAGCTGGTTAGGTTGAAAAAGGACAATAAAGACCTGGTGTTTGCTAGAACAGTTTCTTCACTCTGCTGACTGGGATGCTGGGATTCATTCCACAGCCCTTCATGCAAATGAGGAAATTGTGGATGCAGCCTATTAGCACTAACCCCAGTGCCTGGCATTGATCCACCAGGCCATGCCATGGCCAGGGCAGACCCTGCCAGCAAAGAGCTCCTGCTCCATTCCCGTGGGAGGGAGGGAATTGGTGCTGGGCACTCCAGGCTCCACAGCAAGCAGGGCTTTGGTAATCCAGTGCCAATCCAGCACTCTTTGGCCCACACTGCAAACCCAGAGCTGAAACCTGTTGCTAAGAAAACAACTTAATCTTTGAAACTTTCTCTGATACCCTGAGGCCAGTGCATCATTATTTTATCACTTTTCAAATTGATCTTAAGTTTTCACAACTAAGATGGACTAAATATGTTTCTTCATTTTGCTGTCCTTGCTATTTTTAAAATGTTCATTAGTTTTCTGAGTTTTTCCCATTCTTCTTCGCCTCCATATTCTGTTAAATTTCTAATTAGTACAGAAGTTCTCCTCCAAACACAGTGCAAGGTAAATGGAAATTTCAGTTTCTTTCAGTGTTGGGAAGCTATTTGCAAGATCCAAATTGTTTTGTATTCCTTTCTCAGCTTTTATGAAGTGAATATGTGTTCAATGTAAATAGTGGAGTTCCAAGAGAAAGGAATCTGCAATGTGGTAAGACCTTCACTCCTCATGCAACCATTCATGAACCTCTGTTTGAGAGCAATAAATGAAGCACCTCTAAATCAATGATTAGTAATTCACAGATTTTAAGGTGTCATTAGGGTTTTTTTTAGCAAACTCTTTCTGATGATTAGTAGAAGAAAAGCTTGGCAGAACAGAATTAATTTCTGGTCCTCAATTGTATCGGTCCAAAGTGGACTGGTTCACTTTCAACCAGTGCTAAAAGAAATTATTCCATCTTCCAAAGGAACTATTCAAGATTCATCATGCAGCACTGAACACCCTAGACAGCTTCAGTAGAATGATGGCTTTTGTTTTGTTTCCCTGTAGAAGTAGGAGATGAGTGATTTGTACAAGAGGGGTTCTCTGTGTGTCCGACACTGCTTTTCAGCCCTCAGAGGTTTGGGATACCATGCATATTGTAAAAGGTGATGTGTCTGGCACTAACTTTTCACTAACTAGTTTTCAAAATGAGCTTCAATCTCCCAGGCAGAGGAAGCATTTGAGAGTTCCAAAAGCAGTTGTTTCCATTAAAGTGAGATCTGTGAATGGCTCAGGACTGTGAGCTCTGTGTGGATTTTGAGGTCCTGTTTTCACTATAATAATGTATTGTATTCTTTTGATTCTTAAGTAAGCATAGTCCTGCATTTTCAGACAGGTTTATCATAAACTAAACTAAACATTTTACAGTGATCTTGACAATATATTAGGGTAAATTGAAATTAAGAAGTGAAAAAGCCTACAGTTCCCCTTCCCTCTCTCCATACCCAGGGAGAGGAGGGAGAAGATGCAGGTGTCCCAGGGACATCAGAGATGCCTGGTTCCTCTGGAATGGGTTTTTCCCTGATGATTTTTGTGACAGATTTCCATGGTGCAAGGGAGCAACTAGGAGCCATCAGTAATCTATAGGAGCATTGACACAGGCAATGTGGAGGAAGCTTTTTGTCACTGCTTAGGAGAAGAGTTTTGATTTATGGGACAGGTCATGTTCTCTGTGGTTCCTGACCTGCAAATTGGGATGAGAACTGAAAGGGGCACAAATGATGTTTGCCATTGTGTGGATATTTAATGCTTGGATTACTGTTAATTTTCACATTTCTGCTAGGGATGCAGTATTTGCTTTTTCTTGAGAGGTCTTTTCTTCCTGAATAAAGGCTTCTCTAATGAGCTAGGTTTTGCAGTGTGTAAGGCCAGAGAGATAACATTATTCACTAAATGAATGGACCTCTGATTCAGGATTGGTGAAATTGCCAAACTTTGCAGGCTGTTAACTCAAAGTTTCAAGATCTTTGACTAGAACAGAAAATTTTGAGCTTTCA
Organism: Cichladusa arquata; assembly: GCA_026413545.1. Classification (NCBI taxonomy): domain Eukaryota; kingdom Metazoa; phylum Chordata; class Aves; order Passeriformes; family Muscicapidae; genus Cichladusa; species Cichladusa arquata. Next base: position 9,909,069 of record JAOTQP010000304.1, on the reverse strand, counting down.
GTTGTGTTAATTGAAGCAATCTGGCTCCAAAATACATGTGTTTTGCAGGTGAAATGATAAGCCAGAGCACCTCATTGCTTATGCCACTTGCTCTATCTACAGGTCTTGCCCATTTTCAGTGTAAGTAGGTCCTTCATAATTTGAACAACAGCTTATTAATGAATATACAAAAATATGTTTTTGAACCATTTAACAAGAAATGGAGATTTATAGAAGAGTTAACATCCTGTGAATCAGCTCAAATGACTCCAGAGCTAAAAAAATTATTGATGCAATTTATTTTAAATGTTATGCTTTGCATCTAGTTCTGGCTTTCTGCTTCCTCAGAAAAGGTAGAGGAACATGTCTTTAAGTCTATTTCTTGAGATTTATATATCTTTCTCTTTAATCCTTTAGCAATTAGATTTGCACTTAGTCAGCTTTCTGAATAAACTTACATATAGTGAAGTAAGAAGGAAGAGTTTTCAGGTACATGAAAAGAAGAATCCTCCTGGGTTTATTTTGACGTTTCTCAATTCTTTCCTGCATGCATTTATTCCAGACTTCCACAACAGTAACTTTCAACTGTATCCACCACCTTGCAAAAATTTGATCCCTGAGTTTAATTCCTACAAATCTTAGTGTTTTCATATAGCTTTCCTTTGGAGAGGAAAACTTTTTTTTAAAGCTTTTTTGGAAGGTTGTTGCACCCACAAAGAAGTTGAATTGGAGGATATTTAACTACTGCAGCACTGTACCTTTTCTCCACACCATTTTGAACTGAGTCTGGAGCCTTAACCAGAAACTCTTATTCCTGTGACCCTGTTTGGCTGTTCCTTGAACACATATAAAATGCAAGTCTAAAATTTCAATGTCAGCATCTTCCTCTAGTTCACTTAATCTAATTACCCTAATAATGGGATAACAGATATTTCATTATAAATATTTTCAGTCTCTGTAGGCTTTTAAATTTCTTCTACTATGTCATATTTGCTGTCCTCCTTGGGAAAGGAGCAATATGCCTCCAGACATATATTCTTTTCTCAGATTGGAGCTTTAATCCATCAAAATTCCAGGTTATATACAGACATTTAGTTAATCTAATCTGCAGCGTTCTTATAATACCTTTCATCAGCATGTTATTATCCCATCTAAACTATGCTGTTATATTCTTATGTGTTTGTTTTTCATGAAGTTTATTTCTAAAGGCTCCATCAAAATGAAATCTGCTTAGAAAACCAAACACATACAAACAAACAAACAAACAACTCAGAAAAAAACCCCCGTATTTAATTACTGTTTTGGAAGGCATCTGCAAGTTTTTCTTTTTTTTTTTTTTTTTCTACTGTGATTAATTGATGAATCAGTACTATGGATTTAACTGAAGTGTTTATTAACCAGTTTGTAAACTGTGAATAATTTTAGTCACCCTTCTACAGCCTGAGTCCAATCAGAACAAATCCCCCTGGTTTGATCTGTGGGAATTAACACACAGGCAACTGCAACTTTCATGGCTTTTCCCTTAAAAGTTTATTGGACATGACACACCAAATAATCACAATTTCTAAAGAAGAAAATTGTGTTTATACGATCCTTGGGCTAGAAAAACAACAACATTTAACATTTTGGTTATGACCAACTTGTGAAATCTTTCACCTGCTGTTGTAATTCATATGCAGCTGTATTTGCAATTCTCTCTCTGTAGCAGAAAGAGAATTCTCACAATGTTAATATGTATCTAGGAAACTAAGAATTTGTTTAAAATAAAGCTGCAAGGAAGGACTTGAAAAACTTAACCTGCCAAGGAAAGCATCTTTGCTTTGAGAAATAAACCATACCCCATGTCCTGAGCTCAAATTGCTGGAAAGAACTAAAGTTAGCAGTGAAAGCTGACAGAAAAAGAAATGACATTTTAAATTTAGCTTAAAATAAATACATTTTTTCCTTGACTAGTCCTAGTCTCAGATAAAAAATAATTACTTCTGCTGGCAAATCCATAGATAATAACAGTGCTGAGACTTCCTTTCCAGCAAAAGCAAGCTGTTAGTTTCTGTATACACTTGGCTGGAGGGATGTTTCCCTTTCAAGCTGGACTCTCCAGAGAGCAGCTTGCTGCTATTTGGTTTTAAACTCATCAGGTCATTAAAGTATTAAAACAGAGCTAAAAAACGAGCTGACAACCTCTTCCTGCTGCCTGGGAGTGCATGGTGTGGCAGCAGCAGCAGCAGCATCCCTCGTTAGGCAGGAACGAGCTGCTGAGCCTGCCCCGGGCACCAGGGCAGAGCAGCACCTGGGCACTGCTCAGGGACCTGTCTGAGAGCACACAGGGCTCCCCAGCAGCCCTGCAGCAGCATCTGGGGCTCCCCGACCTCACCTGGGGGCGAGCAAAGACCAGTCAGTTGGAGGAATTTGGGCTGAGGTTGGCACTGGGATATCTCACCTCTGGTGAGTTCATGCAATTTCAGAGCTTTGGGAACTCCTCAGCTGGAGTGATCTCCAAGGGTTTTTTAGCTCCACTTCTGTCCTTTAATTGTTGCACTGACACAAGTCTTCAAAAATTTGACAGTGCTGTGGATGTCAACAGACAAGGATCTTTAAGTGTCCCCTTATGTTTTTGAACAGTCTGAGATTCAACCTAAAAATCATTTAATCTCATGTTATTTATGAGAGAAGTGCTCTGAGGTACAGTGAGATATCTTATTAGGTCAGAAATAATTTATGGGCTCTGGAAGGGGCCTTTTTTCTAGTAAAAAGGCAAGAGGATTGGGTGGCTGAATGAATTTTTACACAAAAGTCTTTTGAGGACCTAACCCTTTGTGGTTAGCTTAAGAAAGAATCAAAGGGGACAAGGGAAAAAAATTAATCACAGTTCATATGAATTTTTCAGAACTAGATTATATTAAAGGTCAACTTTCATTTGGAATAAAATTATTTAATTTAGGTTTTACATATTTGTTTTTCCTGGGATCTTTTTGGGGTGTCTGCATCAATTTCTTCCTGTGCCTATTCTTGGCCAGAGGTAGTTTAGGCAATCAGGGCAGGTAATGCAGCTCAACAGAAATGGAGCTCCCACTGTAAGAGGAAGCAGTGATAAAAGCAGTTTTGATATCCCTAATGGATTGGACTGTAAAATGCATCATAAGCAGCAAAACCATCCTTTGAGAAGGGACTCAATAACTGTGTCAAGGTATCTCATTCCCTTTAATTAGCTAGGCTACCCAGTTTCTCAAAAGATCAAATGAAAAACAAATAATAATTTTAGATTTGAAATGCTCCAGATGAGGATTGTATTTTGTTTATAGCCTTCCTCTAGTCTCTCACTGGGCTTCATCTGAAATTTGTGACATACACAAAAATTAAGTTTTAAGCCACTATAAAAATAGATCCTAATCACCCTGGGGCTTGAACTGAAAGCTGATGACATGTTTTGTATTTCTCTGTCATTATTATCAGGCTTATTTAAAAAGAACAGGAGAGAAAGATTTTTCTTTCTAGCTGCCTGAATGTTTACCATGTTAGCCAGGAAAACAGTCAGCACACATCTATGCAACACAAATTTTCTTTCCATAAAATCATGTTTCTATGTGTACCTGAGCACAGTATTTCTTTAAAATGTGTGCTGTACATTTATGAAAATATTTGTTTCCATTCCTTTTTCATTTACAATTGAAATAAAAGTAAACTGCAACATCAAATTTACCTTGTTTCAGCAATGATCTTGTTCCTTTATTTTAAAAATCATTATCGTGCAGTCTGGCCACATTACTGATATTTTATTATATCTTTAAGTATTGAGTGTTTTGAGTAATATTGTAAATAAAGATACAATTTATAATCTATTTCTCAGATCTGTATTGTGTGTGCTTGCTATAAACCATTAAATCATGGTTACACCCCCTTATGAGAGACTGAGTCATACCAGGATACTTTTGATTGACTGAGAGCAATTTCTGTTGTGTTTTGCCACTATAAATTACAATATTTACAGTAGATACAATTAATATTTCCAAAAGTTTAGGGCAAGATACAAATGAAATACAAAACTAGTCTTGTTTTCTTAAGGGAAACAACTTGGCACAAGTTTAGTCCTGCAGTATATAAATGGACTCTGTATTTTTTTTTAGGTATGTACAGCCATCTCTGCAACTTCTAAATCTTTATAGTGGTACTTTAGAAATTTACATAGCTTCTTCAGCATCCTGTTCTTTTCACACCTGAAGTACAAGGACACTTAAAAATGTTTTAAGCATCATATCTGGTGGAGAATGGTACATCAGGCTGAGGCCATTGTTCAAAGTGCTACAGACACCACAGCAAATAGCTGCTACTTACAAGCTGAGGTTTTCTTGGCTTTGACTTCAATTTTGTTGTTTTTTTTTTTTTTTCTTTTTAACAGCAAAGACATCTGTGTTATCTATTCAAAGTCCACTCACCTTGGGAAATTCCAGATACAGCCATATATGTAGTTTGTCTTAAGGAAATAAATCAGTATTGGTCTATTCTAAATCATGATGTGTGGTATATTTAGTGGGATTTTTCAAAAGAAAAAAATTAAGAAAGTATTTATACAGATATAGAAACAATGCTAAAGCTCCTAACTTAGAATACGTACATGGCCTTGCTTTTCTCTTTATGTCCTTTTTATGGATTAAAAATTGTTCACCATTAGTCCATATTCAAATAAATTTAAATTAGAGATTTTTTTTCTTGCTCTGTTTTATTAAAATTATCTATCACTTTTTGTTCTCCTGACAGTGGTACTTTCCTGCTGAAGACATTTTGACCATATAATTAAATTTTTTCTCAAGACTTTACTGGAATTAATTCTTATAACAAGCTTACAAAGCCTGGCTACACCATGGTACCCACTGGATGTGATAATGACACAGGGACTTTTTGTGTTCAACTGGGCAGAATTGTTCATGACACAAAAAAAGTCATACACTAACAACTTTTGCTTTTAGCTGAAGAAGTTAGGTTTTCCAGGTAGAATAATAAAATATTAAATGAAATGTGGGCTGCAAGTGACAGCCTAGATATACGGTGTATTGACTCAAGAAACTGCATTACCAAGAAACCAAAATCCTAGAAACTGCTATATTAAACCTGAAGAGTAGTAAGATCCAGCATTTGATGTGAGCTGATTTGGACAGCTATTCATTATTGATTGTAACCTACACACTAACTACAACTTGTGCCTCTAAGTATGGAGAAACGTCACATAAACAAATAGATTTTTAAAAATTTTGTTCACAGCTCATGTGAACTTGCACAATGCAAGTTCCACAGCAAGGGATGGAGAGCTCAGCGAGCTGTCAGCCTTCCTCATTCTCAATTCTGCAAAAGGAAGCAGCAGGGTGGAGAGGTCCAAGGTTAAGTGTGTGGTGGGCTAAGTGATGAAAGAAAATGATGTTACATTCTTACTCTGGGATTTCTTAATTACATATCCTGTTCCTGCAATATTCATTTCAGTTGTATGTTCTTGAGCAAGTTCTGAATTCCTTGGGCTTTTCCTAAATCATGAATGATGTTTCCTTCCTGCTGCAAATTCATTCACAGAGACTATTTTGCAATATTTACTCAGTTGATTATTCAAAGGAGAAGATATTCTTCTCTTAGAAGAGAACAATGCCATGCCATGCTCTAATTCAGTGATATCACTAAATCCCATTTGCAAAGCTGATGGTGTCAAAATGCTCTGGTGTAGTTAATTGGATGTAACAAATGGGAATTGTTCAAGAGTATTTTTCTCAAGCTAGGGAAGAAGGTATGAATTAGATATGCGGCAAAGTGACAAAATTCACAGTTAGTGCATCCTGAGACGCTTTATGCCACTTTTCAATATTCAAAATGTTCTTTTCCATATGGGTTTCTATGACTTGCTGTCAGCATCTTTGTCTGTGTGATGTCCTGTAAGGCTTTACACTCCTTTCACCTCCTCTTCAGCAGAAAGTGTGGGAACTCTCAAACCTTAAGGCATTAAAGCAGCTATTCCAATGATATTGGGCTTTATTACTTGGCACTTTCTTCAGGTGAGATAAAACAAAAATAGGGACAGTGTTTGAGGGAGGAAAGTAAAAAAGATGCAGCACACTGAGGTCCTGGAGAAATTTACCCCATAGTCCAGGTTCTGTTGCTGAAGAATCAGAGGTCTTCCTCCTCCTGGGGTTTTGGTGGATCTTTGGCATGAGCCAGAACATAGAGAATTTCAAAAAGAAAGATTGAGTGTTTGACAGTAAATCAAGAGCTGGAAAAAAAAAAAAAAAGAAAAAATAGAGAACAATACTGTCTTTAATCTTCCACGTTGCTCAGGAAATTAGCAAAAATAATATAATTTTTCATAACTTCGGACCTCCTTGATGCAAGTGCTTTTTTTATTGATACATTCTCCAAGGGTGGTAAAGGTTTTGATTTTGGCTTGTGGTCTCTCAGCCAGCTAAAGAGAAAAAGTAACATGCTCAGGGCCAGTAGTGAGTGATTGGTGTCAGGAGTGATTCAAGGAAAGAAATGAACATAGAGGTTGTCAAAAAATATTTCAGTTGCACTTTGCAAATGTGGCAATGTATTGAAACTAAAGAAGTGAAGTTATTTCACTGGCAAACTAAAGCAATAGATATTTGCAATTGAAAACCCTGGAAGTGTGTAAGAGTCTTGTTTTCATATTAGATGCCTTTCCCTGTGCCCACATGTGTTAACATAATAGTGGCATCATGTCTTTCTGCATACACAAGAACAATTCCTCTACTATTAATTATTTTATGTCAGTCTCTTCATGCAGTTTAAAACTATTTTATAGCAACCTAAAAAAGTCATATAGATGCATACCTATGTAATCTTTCAAACTGTATTTAGGTGGCTTAACTCATAAGATCCAACCCAAAGCCTAAATGTGTAAATGTGCCAGTGCTTAGTCTCAGTAGCTGTTTTACTCATTCTGTCATCTCCTGTTAATACACTGATCCAGAGGCTTGGAAGTTAAGTAGCTGTACAGTGTTATGCTTCATCAATATTTTGTGTGTTATATGAATTATCTCAGTGATTATGCAGCCTCAGAGATTAGGGTCATGCAGTCTTAATGAATTAATGATAAACCTGTGTGAAAATGGCCAGAGTTTGCTACTCTCAGTAACAGCAGAATAGGAAAGGAATGTATTTCTCATTTAAAGTCAGTTGTCAATGGGTTGTGTGCTTCATTAGACCAAGTTCTACACTCTCCCAGACTGAGCTGTGACTCTTTTGACAGAAAGCAGAAAAGTGTGAGCCTGGCTTGCATTTTACACATTTCTGCCCTTTTTAATTAAATGGATTAAAACTCCTTGTGATGACAAGTGCTAACTTCCTTCAGCTTTACACTGTGTTGTGTCAACTGGAGAAAACTGGAAACAATTCTGTCCAAGCGAAAGCCAGTGAGAAGTGACAAGTTGTACTGGCCTGCAGGAACTCATCATGTTAACTCCCTGGTGGAGAAACTAATGTGTGTCACTGTATTACATATAGTGAGTTCAGACTGGAGGGAAGAGGGCTTGTTTAATGTGTTTTAATTTGCCAAAGCATAATTGCAGCATTCAATTTTGTCTATGAGTGGTAAAGACCTTAAATTTAGAGGTGACTGTTTGTTTTTTCAGTACACAGTTTAAAACAAACTCAATGAAGAGAAAGATCAAAGGATAAATCACTAATATTTACTCAAAACAAATAACAAAATAATAAGATAATAGGATCCATGCAATAAGGTATTGAAAAAATGAAAGGCATTAGCTGTTTTATTCATATGAATATTTGTGACCTAACATGTACTTTATATATAGCAAATAAGGTGCTTCATAGTATTTAATGAAGTTTAACAAGACTCATTAGTTGGAGACATTGCTTCTAAATAGACATAGATAGATATGTATAGATATATAGATAGATCTATAAAACCTTATTCTTTGCAGAGCAGAGATAATCCTGTGGATGAGATGCTTAGCTGAAACCTTAAGTTTTCTTTTCTGCCTCGATTTTTATGTTGCCCAACAATATCTGAATATCCCAACTACTATAGCTGTGAAATGGAAGCATCAGTTCATATTTTCTTTGTTTTTGTCTGCTTGGATTTTAGTAAACTTCAACATAATGAAAGCCATTCCTTACTTCATCAGTGATGCCTACAAGTAACCATGAGCTCAGTTACTCAAAATGTTTCTGCTGTGTAATAATCATAACCCAAGATAATATCAATATTTAAAATCTCTTCAGTGTCTGTGTTCTTTAATAGAGAACTCATGAAGTAGAAGTGCTTCACTGCCACACTTTTCTTTGTTCTTTTAAGGAATTTTCCTTGCCAGGATTTGCCAAACATTCAGCAACACTCAATGCTAATGTCTGTGTGGCCTGTAAAAATGGCACCACTGAAGCTTCCAGGGCACCACCGTGATTTAACTGGTTTGTAAATAATTCCAAATTGATTTAAAAACAGGGAAGTGAAAAATTACGAAATGCGCTGTTAGGACTGAGTGCATAGTTCTTAGATTAGAAAAGAATTTATGAAATTAATCTGAAGGACAGTTCTGGCCCCACTGGAGTTACCTTTCAGGTCACAGAGGAACTCCCCTCACCCATACATGTTCTATACATGTTCTACACACCATGTAACTGAATACTCCCCTAGGAAGGCAAAAAGTTTATGCATAAGCATCTTGCAGGTGCTAAGCCTCTCCCAGGAAAGAAAATCAGATCTAGAAATATTGAAAAAGTGAAAAAGCTACCTTGCAAATATTCAATATTTCTTTATTTTGAATTGTGTTGGTGGTTTCTTACCATCAAGGGCACGTCTAAGGAATTACTTTAACCTTAGAGACTTCAGTCCAGTAGGTTTTGCTTCCTATTTCCTACAGTTTTATACAATTAAACATTATTTTTACTACATCAAATGTTAAGAAGCAATGACATCAATATGACTTGCATTTTTATGCATTTTATAGTAGCTCTATCATTCAAATGGATGGCTTTAATGCTTTATTTCCACACAGATTTCCTGATTTACATGTGGACTAGAAGTACTGTGATAGTTTTTAAAAGACTTTCCGTGGAAAAATTTGTCTAATTTACAGCGTCAAAGGGAAGTACCAAATCCTTTAACTGTGTTTGATCACAAAGAAATGAGCTGCATCTGCAAAAAGAATGCTTTCAACATTTCTAATTAAGTAGCTTAGGAGAAAATATGCAGCCATTTTGTTAGTACCACACTTCTTGCATAAATGGCACTTCAGATCAGCTGCACGCTTAGTCACACGAGTCTGTGAATAATTCATCAGAAGAGACGCACCACCCTCGTCAGAAAGAAAAGCTTTGCAGTGTAAGTAATGTCATCTGTGGTTATTTCCTTTCCCAGGCCTCAGGGAAGAGGTGAGCCACTGAAAAATACTGGTGTGCCACAAGGAAGGTTCTGGAATTTGCAAGAAAAAACAAGGATTTGATGTGCAAGCAAGACAGTTATTGTCAATTGAGCATTTGTACCTCTGGAGGTGTATTGTCACTTTTTTGCTTAATTTAGAGCTTTTGAAGATCTGTCTGTCTTTTTTTCCAAACATTTGTAACATATATCTTTATCAACTATTTCTTCTGTATAAGGTTTGTGTATTATCGCAGGGAAATGTTCTTCAGTTCAGTTTGTCAAATTGAGGCTGTCTATTAATTTTGTTTTAATTGATGTATCATTGAAAGTTTGTGAACTAAACCTTCAAGATCAATATTTATAATACAATAGATAAAAAAAATATTCTCTGGAAAAAAGTATACCTCCTTTTGAAATGTGCCAGCAGTAATAAGTGAGAGAAACTGTTGTGCTGATTGTGAGAAATTAAAATTGCAGTGATATTAAATAACATGAAAAGTTGGCATCTACGCACGGTGCTCCAATACCACTCTAATTTCTTGATGGAACCATACTTTGAATATCGCATTCAAAAATCCAGACAAATTTTAAATTATATTTAGACACATTCTTGGATGAAAATGGAGTGTGACAGAACTGGCCTTGTGGTGTGCCTGTTCCTTACAGGTACTGTTGCTAAAATATTTGGTATCATGGAGGACTAACAGGGCTGTATTTATGTGACTGCTGCCAAGAAAATATTTTGAAGGAGTGGGACAAATTTATTTATTATTTTTGGGCCTTTTAGGATTAGGCCATCATGAATCCCCTTAAATATTATTTACAGGTTATAGTGAGCTGGGGTGATTTCCCATTGTATTTCTTATCTTTATCCAGCTCACTCTACCAAATTATGATTTCAGGATTTATTGAAGCTTTAAGATTTTAGTTCAACCATTTGAACTAAAGAAGAACATTGAACATTGAAGATTTGTATCAAGACAACATTACTTTTTTCTTGTGTGGGTGGGGATTGATCTCACAAAAAATATGCAAGTCAGGAAAGGGTAGTTTGGCCTATAGAAACCTTCATCACAGTGCTCTAGAATAATCTACAGACTCTAAATTAGCTGGCCCTTATAGCACCTCATGTGCCAAGTTGTACTCTTTACCTTCAATAAGTAGATTTTTTCCAAATTATTCCCCAACTGGCTCTAATGAAACTGAAATTTCCAGTGCTTTATGTGTGTGGGCAGAACTAAGCTGCACCTGGGTTGAGAGAAGCATGAAAGGAAATCGAGATAACAAAATGCAAATTGCATTTGTGCTGTTTTCTAGTCTGCTTCCTCAGTCATCTGAGGTCTACAGATAAAACTGCATTTTAGTACATTACGTTTTTATGCTTAGCTCACATAGTTTGCAGTCTTTCATTTTAAGAGAAGTAAATGTAACTCTTCAAAGGCTCTTTAGGGACCTCTTTGATGTGAGTCGATTAAATCCGGTTTGGGCTGTGTCTGGTACAATTCCTGAGAATTTACAGGAGCTTAACCCAGAGTTTGGAAGCAGCCATTGAGGAAAATCTCACAGGGTCATCAAAGTTACAGTGGCCAGTTCTGAGTAGTTTTCTTAGTTTCTAGTAGGTTTCTCTGCTCAGGTGACTTGAAAAAATGATTGTATAAAAGCACATAGACCAGGCGCACGAAAATGTTGACATTTTAGTCATCACACTTCAAAATCATCTGGATAGCCAATGGGAAGCAAATAATGAGGGAAGTTTCCCCAGATTTCCCTCTGATACATGAAGAGGGAAAAGAGAAATAAGGGACAGCAGAAAGTGAATTATACATAAAACACTTGCACATGGATCAAAGAGAGAAAAGAGGAAACGGTGAAAAACAGGGAGAACGGTTTTACCCTTTGCTGCTTGTCTCTGTAGAGGTGTTCAAGGTTTCCATAGAAACTTGAACATAGCCTGAATTTGGGGGAAAACAGAATTTCTTCCATTTCTCTTTAACTGCTATAAATGCCATATAAAAACTGATGTGAGGTTTCTGTTTTGCATAACTAGGCCAAAATCAATTACTGAAGGAAATGAATCTATTGAGCCTCATGGTGAAGTTATGGATATAGGTTATTTTTTACATGTCACTGGAACAATTTTGATCATAAAACAAAGCTCAGTGGCACTAGGAGGTAAAATGGAGTTTCTTTCAGCAGGTGATGCAGTTACATTGTATTGGTTAAAGAGATTTCTTGAAATATATATCTGCAATTTCTAGTCTGTGCAAAATAATGATACTTTAAAGGAACACTTCTCTCTTTTTTTGTCCTCCTGTAATGTGTAATGTTAGCTTTTGTTAAACAAGAATGTGCATATATTTTGGTACTTTGCCATCTAATGACTAATACCTAGAAATGGATTAAAATTAATTAAAAATAGGCTGCTATGTAAAGTGATATAAATAGCAAATGTGTTGTTTATAGCTGGTGTATAGTTTTTGGGGTTTTTTTGAGGATGGTTCCATGTATCTGTAATTACTTCAGATACTTTTAACCCAAAGAAGCTGACATTTACTTTGGCAATATCACCTCTTGGTACAGTCAAGGTATGAAAGGATTTTTAATTAAATTCATGAGTATGGGCTAACTTTAAAAACATGCCTGACTTCCATTGGAATGTTAGTTAGCAATTAAAGGTGTACATTATGGATGGACACTTTGCTCAACTGTAATCTGCAAAACAGCTCCTGCAGAATGTGCCCAGTTAAAGAGTACCTTCTCAATCTAATTTTAGAGAGTGAGTTTGTGTGTGTGTGCAGTAAAATATGAAACCGAGTGTGTCTCAAGGGAGAGGCAGATGTTCCTTCATGTTAGAGAGCAGGCAAGTACAGTTGGAGAGAGGGATATGGAAACTGCAAGGCTAGGAAGGTGGGGATGACATTCCCAATCTTTGTTCAAAGGACTTTATACCATTTTTGCAGTAATTGGACATAAAAAAAAATTGTCAAGGAGCAGAATATGGGATTCCCTGTTCTGAAATGAGAGACAGGAAATGAGGTGCTGGAACCCAGAAGCCTGGGAGTTTTGAACTTTCTGTGCTTTCTGACACTGACCCCCAGGAGAACTCTGCTTGTGACTTAAGGCCTTGGAGAAGGCTTCCAAATTTGAGTGGTGGAGTTAAAATCACTGGCATGTAGTTAGAAGAGAAGTGTCTAATTTCACATTGTGAAGGGTTTTGAATTTGGGACTTTAGAAAACATTAATAGATATGGGACAAGATGGAGGTTTTTGGGCATTGTCTTCTTCCTCCTTCTTCTTCATGTTTTCAGGCAGTAGTTTTTGGTTGGATAGCTAGTGCTGCACTGCCGGTCGCAGGAGTTTGGTTATGGGGTCAAAAGGATAAATAATATAAAGGTTAGGTCTTTATTAGACTGTTTAGCTTTAAAAAACCTTATAACAAGCTAGATTTGTTTCCATTTTGCAGGCTTTTAGCTGGTAAATAGAAGTGTTGCAGAACTCTCTGTACTTTAGATAAGATTTAATAAACAACCATGTCCGAACACAAGAAATTCGTCTCCTTCATGATTTTAATCCTGACTCTGAGTGAAGACAAAAGACAATGAAGACAAGCCACTAATTAAGTAATACAGCTAATCCACCTACAGTGAGGGGCATCACTGGGTACAGACCCACATATGATGTGTGTGGTAGTGGGGCAGGTGGGGAGAGCAGGGCTGCTGCCAGGGCTCTCAGCCTGTGCCAGAGCTGGCAGCTTGGCAGGGCAGTGCTCTCCTAAAGCCCATCCTTGGGCTTTAATCCAGGCCCAGCCCAAGGTGCTGCTCAGATTGTGTTCACTCAGCTGCTGGAGGCTGTAGTTAAACATGGACACATGTTTAAAACAGCTCTGTTTGTGCTTGGAAATAATAGGCTCGATGATTTTGGGTCCGGGTTTTTAGGACTCCAGATTTTGGTAATTCAGTTCTCTGTAGTTAGGGCAGATTGAGAATTTCAGCAGCGTTTTTGTTGTTGGTTTTCCCCTTTATTTTTTATTTCACTTTAAACCCTAAAAACCTCCTGTCTACACTAAAAATTAAATAGGTGCTATTATTTCTATACATATAATATTGTTCATAAGGAATAGAAGTACATGCTTTGAAAAATTTGTCGGTTGAAAAATATATTAATGGAAAAATGTAGAATGAAAAGAGAGGTTTCTTGAGATTATGCCTAAAATGTCAACAATATTCCCATTATTAACATTTAATATTCAGGAGTCATATCTAATAATTTGCTTTCATCATGATGATTAGCTACAAAAGTTTCCTTTACCTTTTTAGGATGTCTCCTATTCTTCTTCTATTGTAAGCATTTTTTATGCTTCTTTTATTTTTCTTCTTTATGAATATTTTCAAAATGAAATAAGTAGTTCAGAGTACGCACATTTTGGTAATATTAATATTGTAGCTGATACAAGTATTCTGATTTTAATTCTTTTCTGTGTCAGTGGAATTACTGCAATGATGGTTTAATCTGTGCTATTGGTTGGACGTCTCCAAAGTCTGTAAAGAGGATCTCTGATTTCCATGCAATATGAACCAAGGTTAGTACCTCACAGTCACACTGAAAGAATTAATGTGCAATATTTCATACTGTGCTGTTTCCTGAGTAATATTGGCAGAAAACCTCTGGCTCCAGCAGGCTGGAAGCTTGAATGCTAAATTGAGGACATTGTTCTCATTGAAATTATTTTAATTATACCTTTTATTAACAATATAATGAATAAATATAAATTAAAATAATAAATTAGTGTTTAGTGCTGCACTAAAGAAGGGGGCTGCCAGAGATTAGTGAATACAGCTTGTTGAATTACTGGAAAATATAAAACACCGTGAGGATGAAGGCTACCCATTGCCTGCCCTCAAACAGGATATCTCAGAACATCCACAAAATTACCTCAGTGCCTGACTCAGCACTCCTGACACTCCAATGTGATAATGCTTAAGTTGTTCATAGGAGAAACCTTTTAAATATAAGTGGATAACAAATAATAAAAAATAATAAATTACAATTAATTGAATTTTTGCATATGTCAACTAAAAAAAAAACCAAAACATTTTAGGAACAGTTAATAAGGAGCACCTTAACTTAAAAAGGTCTAATATTGAAACTCTCCTTTAAATGGCTGTACCTCTGGTGGATATTCCACACTTACACTGTCAATATCTTGAAGATCTGAAGTGCGCAGTTAAAATATTCTCTTAATATGCATTGATTTAAAATATGACAGCATAGTTGCACACAAGAAGAATTGCTAGGAGATCTGTTTCATCTTTTATTAAAACACTCTTCTGTACTCTTCCCATTACCCAAGAACTTGACTCCTGTTCACTCTGCACATTTCAAAAAGAAATTCATTTTATCTTAAAGTTCACTTCTTTAACCCCTCCCCATACATATCTCCCAGTTTTATATCCTCCTGTACATAATAAAAGAGCTGTAATCTGAGATTATATCACATGCTAAAATCCATAGACAGGAAATCCTTCCTGGGTAGTGAATAAGATTAACAAACACAATAACCTGGATATGATGTGGGATTAGCAGGGCAATCTATTTTTAAGCATTAGAGCTCTGCTATCATTCAATTCCTTGAAAACACAGCAGAAATGGCTTTGTATTTTGGAACAATCTAAGCCTTGAGAAATTAAAAAAAAAAAAAAAGGAAAGGAAGAGGGAGAGGGGAGAAATAAATCCTGTTTCTTTGGGCTACAGCTAATTTGAACTCTTGAAGTTTCCATGAATACTGCTTCCTTAATAAAGAACTGATTGATTGGTTCTAACATCCTTCAGAGACTTAGGACCTTGTTTTATAGACCTTTGCTAGTGAATTTATTCCCTGGTTTAAATCTAAAAAGTCCAGCTGTTTCCAGTACGGAATTCTTAATGACTGAAATATTGGATTTATTTAGTAATGATAAATAGGACAGCATTTGTAGCATTAGGGGAAAATTAATTTACCAATCTATAGTAGTAGGCCTCAATCCCACAATTCAAATTCATGGAGACCATTTATGTGAAAGTCAATGCCAGCATTTTACATCATTAAAATGAACAATATGATCCATGGAATGCCAATATAACTGCTCTCCAGGACCTGAAAAATTTACTAAGAGACTTACCATTTACTCTGTTGTTGAAAATCCTTGGAAAACACTTTCATAAAGCTCCAAGTTATTTTTGTTTTACAGTGGGGGCACAGGTGTGTGGGTTCAGTCTAGTGTTTCTGTTAAGTTGCTTAGTATTAAACAAACTAGATTTTATACTAATAACTTAAACTAGGCCAAGATTTATCATTTATTATGACATTAGTAGCAGATATCACTTTATATCGTTCTTATTATCCACAGTGTATTAGGAAATAAATAATACACTGAGAAATTTTCATTGTAATAAGATTGTTGTGTAAATCTAAAAAAAAAATGTATTTTTGTATGAATTCATTGTGGTTACAGGATACTCTGGAGGATGATATTAGACAAACTATTTTTCCAAACAGAAATTATTTAAGTGAAGTCCTTGAAGGCAGTGACACAATTTCCTTAATTTTATAAGCACTGGTTTCAGTGAGCATTAATTTTTTCCAATTTCTAGTTCTTTTGAGAGAGCTTTTCTCCTTGGAACTGTGATCAGGGGAATGTGAGCAGCATAATCTCCTACCACATGTGATTGTGATCATAGGAACAGAGTTGAAGACTCGAGGCTGGAATACATCCATGCACATTTCACATACAAATACACCCATCCTGCTACTAAAACAGTCTCTCCTAGAGGAGGCCTGAATGTCTCCCTGTATTGTCACTCTTACTGTTATACATGGAAAAATACCTTTTAATTGTTGCCACTTTTGAAGTGGAGTAGCATCTCTAGGCAAATATTCTGTGGCACACATCATATGCAGGCAGCTGCACTGAAGCATGGTCATGCACATCTCTTAGCTCAAGAGCTTCTGAGTGTGTATTATTTACAGCTGCACAAGCTGAAAAGTCATTGAGTTGAAAGATCAGGTATTTATTAGCATACCGTAATTGCTGATATTTTGTTGTGATTTCCTCCTCCATTGATGATAATCCCACATTTCATATTCAGAATTTTGTTTTCCCTTTCTAACCCCTCTTCTTCCCCCTAAATCACAAAAGCAGGCTATAATAAAATTGTCAAAGCATCTATTATATGCATTTCTGATTTAAAAAAAGAAAAAAAGCAAGGATTTTTTTCCTTGGAGAAGAAAAATATGTCTAAATTATGTATCAAAGGACTATGTTTATCAAATAATACTTTCCTAAATCTAGGATATGTGCTTTATATCAGTAGATAATGACTAAGTCTGAGGCAAGGTTATATGTGTAATGTTATCCACATAAAACTGGAATTCATCAGGTTGAGGCTTTAAAAAATTGACATAGCTTCAGGAACAAGGAAGTCTATTTTTCTCAAATAAACTATTGATTTACCTTATGGTCACTGATTGTATTATAAATTATTAGGATCTTCCTTCAGAACTTATACTCAAAGAGTTAGTTGTCTTAGCAAGAGCCTTCTGGAGATTCTGTATGAAATAACAAAGGAAATATATCTGTAAGCTGTAGGTGCCCAGAAGATTAAATTCTTGCTGCTAGAATTATATGGACAGAAAATATGAAACTAATATTCAGGTTTGTGCTCTAGATCACAAATCTTGTTGTGTATGTATTAGACTTTGGGCAAATGAAGTTTTTCTCCTTGAGCAAGCCAATTTCTGACTAATGTTTTTTTTTAATTGATGATTTGACAAAATTAATGAAAAGACAAATTTGAAAGTAAATAAGGTTGTTGCAAAATGTCTGTCTTTATTGGAAGGCTATAAGCCAATCTTCTCCCTGTCAGAAGTTTAGGAAAGAAACCCATAATTAACACACCCAAGCCCCTCCCAAATCCCCATTAATATGAAACCTGGCAAGCATTATAGTAGGTATAAGTCTAGCTGCAAAGCACAAGTTGGTTATTTCTGACCTATGCTAGTTAATGTGAAATAAACACTGCAGAAGTTGCATGCAAGCCAGGACTCAATCAGAATTTTAATTAGTGGAGATAACTCTATTCATATGAGCAGCTTCCATAACTTGTTCTCAGAAGGACAATTCCTGCACTGTTTTCTCAACTCCATTTGTAGTTGTATTGCCCAAGCCAGACTGCTTATTTAAGCCTTCATGTTGCATTTTCTGGGCCTGAAGGCTCACATTACTTATATTTTATGAAGACTGAAGGCATTTCACCATTTAGAGAAAATTATACTGAAGTAATCCAAATTGAACATTTTGCAGACTGAGGGGCAGATTAATCATGGAAAATGAACAACTCAGTAATTACTTAGGAAAATCCATCAGAGTCATGGAACTTGTTGATAGCTGTCCCAGATTTATTTCACAAATTTTAATGAAAACAAACTAATAAGCAGTCTGCAATGGGATTCAATGCTGAGACAATATGGCTGATGTCAGAAATGTTGTGTCCTTGCTTCTCCCTGTATTTACTGTATGAAGTTGGTAAAGTCACTTAGAATTTCCCTGTTTTCTTATGAGGCAAGTGATGCTGGTTTATCTTGGTAAAATTCAATGAAGCCTACTGGCAAAACAGCCCAAACTTTGTGCTAAATAATGCTTAGTGTTCAGCTCTTTGTGATGCTTCAGAAGTATTGGAGATCTGGAAAACTGAGCTGGCATGAAAGTGTGAGTGGATGTAAAAGCTAGAGCATCAGGTGAGTTTCCCTTTGAAGAACAAAGTGAGGACCTGAAATATTCACTAAGAAAACTGAGATTCAAGGCAGAATTGCAGGTTCTTTGTAAATATGAAGAAAAACATGGCAGAGAACACAAATAAGTAGTACTGCATGTGATTTCTTTTTTATGGAGGATGTTTCTAATATTCTTATTGTGGACATGCCCCCATTGTACAGTAGAGAATACTAGAGGAATATATTCTGCATCTACCTTATGAAATCTGATTGTTCTTCTGTGCCTCTATCTAAAATAATGAGCATGTTCATACTAAAACTGCTGCTGTCAAACATCTTAACTATTAGTATTTTATTGGATTGAGGCTGCAGTTATTTAGTCAAGTGTAATTAAATTATCATACTTTTAAAGATTTTTGACTTGAGAATGCCTGAGTCTGCTTTTGTGTTTCTATCAATACTGATACATTCTTGTTTTAAATGCATGAACTTCTTTAAATTTAGGAACCTTTTCTGCCTCTAAGAGATCATCTGCGATATTAATTTTACTGATTTTCTGACTTCTTGTGACGAGGAATCCAAATTAATGACAACCATGAATCTGGGAAGACAGATTAGAATTAATAAGGAAATTGATTAAATATTCAGTATGTTGTATCTGTCATTAAACAAAGACATATTAACATTTTTAAGCAAGTCTTATAAAGCAGATTTATTGTTTTATTTGTGTCTTAATTTAGGGTTTTTTTGTTGTTGTTATGAGATAGATACACATAATTGTTTTATCTCTGCACTGATATATAAGGAGATAGTGTAAAATTTTATAGTGACCATGTTTTACATCCTTGCTGTATAAATTGTAGAGCTGAACAGACTGTGGGTGATCTTGAGAGAAGAATATTTTCTCTGAAATTCTAAAAATCCCATCTAAACTTCTCTCAGTTTTATCTTTAACAAAGAACCTAATGGGAAAGATATGCAGGACTAGCAATAAAGAATACAGTGCAGTGCATGACATTCCATTTCCTTGGAGCAGGGGAGATTAATGAACTTCCCTGTAGGTTGGTGCTACCTCTGGTGTTACAGAAATAAAGTGCCCATGACTATAATGCAGCCTCTCCTGCTTGGTCAAAGGCAGCCTTCCTTTCAAATAGGTTCCTTTGGAACATTTTTCTTCCTGGTTTTTACTGTATTAGCATACCAGCATTTTAAGGATGTTAAAGAGTAATTGATTCCAGCCACAAAACGTGAATTTAATTTCATTCATATGAAGATTAATCCCCAAATATTCAAAATCAGGTATCTAAGGTTAGGTACTTAAAATTTAGATACATAAATGTGTGATCTGAATTTGAAAGTAACTCTTGAAAGGAAATTAACATTTAAAATTAACTGCCTCTGGAAATAGCATATTATAGTTACGGTATGAAACTCTAAGGACTACAGGAAGCTTCAAATGTTTAGAAATTAATCAAGACAAGACCCAGCTAGTGGGGATGAGGTTCAAGGAAATATTTCCAAAATTAAGTTATAATTAGACATTACATTTCCACAATCCTCATGTGTGATATATTAATGTTTTCTTCCAACTTTCCTAATTTTATTATCATATATTTTTTTAATTCAGGGAATTTGCTTCCTTTAACATTCTGTAGTATAAGAATGCCTTCCAGGCAGGCTTCTCAGGTCAGGTTGCTCCTCAGCATTGTTCTTTCATAGCTTTTTGTAAACTATTTGTGTTGGTGTCACATGCAGGTCGTTAGGGGAGCCTCTATCTCTCAACAAAATTTAAAACATTTTAAATGTGATTTTTAGTATGCAATTGGAAAAATGCTATTCATAAATAAGTTTAAAAACTTAGCTCTTAGATGTGTAACTTTTTAAAAATTCAGTTCAAAACAAAGTTCAGGGTGTCCTGGGTGGTAAACAAGATGAGCTGTCAGGTATTCTCTGGCTGTTTAAACAGAAGGAAGTTTTTATTTCATATTTTTATGATCTGCTGGGGTTTCTTCCAAGAGGTGGGAATTTACTTTTCACCAAAACCTTTATTTGATTAAAACTCAACACACCCACAACAGCTGGGAACATGATTTCCCCATTTAATGTGTTTTTAAAATAAACCAGCAAACCATTTAGACTTCTTTGGGTTTTTTTTTTTTTCATTTTCACCATGGCTCTGCACACATCAGGATCCTCCAGCCACAGACATGTTCATGTTTCCATGTTTGAAATTAAGAAGGAAAAAATTAAGAAAAAGCAAAAGCTGTGGTGGTTTGTATGAGAAGTCAGTGAGTTTATTTGAAATATTAGTAGTACAATTTTAGAAATTTTAAGAGGATTAGGTGGAATGTGTTGAATATCTCTGTTCATGCCTTGCACTCAGTGCTTCAAAAGTGAAAATAGTAAACATCATGCTTTTCATTTCAAGAATACTATTTTAGAAAACTACATACAGCTAAAACTATTGGATGGTAATTTATCTCCTACTTTATAGCAAAACCTTATCCCAATGCATCTCACCAGTAAGAGAGAAGATATATAAAGAAAAAAAGTGCCCAAAACCAGATGTAGGGCTCAGATTATCCAAGGATACCTGGGGAAGAGTTAAATATTGCTGTAATATACTCTTGGAAGAGAATAAATACATAGAAGAAAATACATAGAATAGTATTGCAAGCAACATAATTTTCCCATTATTTTACTTCATATAAGTGGGCATCCCTGCATTAGAGCAATGAACAAGGAGAACAAACATTAGAAGGCCTTTCACAGCTTGTCTGGGTTTTCCTCTTCCTTTCTTGTGAAACTCTTCTGAAACAGTATGAGCTGCAATGAGCAGCAGGCTACAGCTCATGCAAATTATCAATGCTGAATTAGTCACACATATAAAATAACCTTTAAAGTACTTCTAGCTAACTATTTTGTTGACTCTTCAGCCACAAATGAGACTGCAATGAATTTATTCTTGGCATACAAATGCTTTTTTGCCTTGAAGTATTCTTATCACAAAGCTTCAGATTTATCATTTTTCCACCCAATTGCACATTCTAGGAACCAGGTATGCCTAGAAAAAGTTCAGCTTTCATCCTTCAACGAGTTAATTAGGCTAAAGCAAAAGAGAAGCGTTATTGAGGTATGGAAATGAATTTGTTGTCTGTTTTCCATGAAACCAGGCACATCATTACAGAGCTGAGTGCCAAGATGTTAATTTCCTTGCTCCACAAGGATTTACAGGCACTGCCAAACTGTCTGTTCTTATCAAACTTTACTTGCTTGCAAATGAACAAAAGATTTTAGATCAAATTTCACTGTTTAAAGCAATTTGATTAATTAGTAGACGTGGATTAGATAATGGAATAAAACTCACACTCTAAAGCATGGACAAATAGCTTGTAAAATTACTGAGGAACATGAGAAAAAAAATCTTCAAATTTCTTGCCACTTACAATTTCTGTTGCTTACTAATCCTGTAAGGTACAAAATGGAAACACATCTTTGACTTTTCTCAGGTTTCTAAGAGCTATCATTATTTCAGCCTGTGAAAAAAAATAAAGCACAGCCCTGTGGCTGTGTATTCCTTGGCACAGCATTCCACTAGGGGATGAGCCAAGAAACCCTGGAGAGCGTTAGATTTTCACAGTGAGAAATCCAGACACTGAACATCATGAGAGGCTGAAGGGACAGAGCTCAGCCTGAGTCAGACCAAGCTTTTGTGCTCTTGCTGGGACACAGGTGATGGTCCCTCTGTCCCCTTCTGTCCCTCTGTCTGTCTCTCCTGCTCTCTGTAACACTAGGTTTGGAAAAAAGCATAATTTCACCACATGCCAGCCCTGGGAAATGCCTGCTGGCCACTGGCTCCACAGGTTTCACATGCAAATTTCACATACAAACTTCTGCTTGAAATGAAGTTTTGTCTTTGAGTCTCCCAGAGGAAGGATTTTGGAGACTGGGATATTTACAGTTTGGTACAAAAAGGGATAGCCTGGTGGTTTGATGCTGAAATGCACTCACAGCAGCTCTGTAGAGTAGGGTAGTGTGGGGTCTGGGCTGTGGGATGGAAATATTAAACCGACTGCACCCAGCTTGCTAAATCAGAAGATTTGGGGAAATCCCAAAGTCAAGATACTTAAAATTTCATTAGGGCAGTGATATTATACTACCTGTAAATTATATGGAACACCTGAAATCCTCTGAAGGGATGATGATGCCTGTTTGTCTTTTTTCCCCTCTAGAGTAATCTCTGAAGGAGGATCTCAGCCAACACGACTGCAAACCCTCCAGCAGCTAAATTGAAGTGTTGGGACTTGAAGTGTCCTGCAGCTAAAGAGAGAGGAGAATCAAAGGTTGTGTCCCAGTGGTTTGGAGAGACTGTCTATCCCAGCACAGGAGGTCTACAAAAAGGTAGGTTGTAATGCAGGTTGTCATCCTTGATATGGCAATTTATATTTTTACATAACTTTGGCAGATATTTCTCTTCTAGAACTGTGGCTCTGCAGATAGCAGGTGGGTAAATCTCCCTCTTGTAGTTAGGCCAAGCAATTTGGTTTTCAAACTCTAAGCAAAGCATATCCTGGAAAAAAAAAACCCAACCTTTTCTGCATGATTGTTTGTAAATAAGGAATTGGTCTTGATTTCCTGTGTGGCAATTAAAACCATTGTATATTGTCTGGAGAAA
>JAOTQP010000304.1:9855390-9882986 GCA_026413545.1 Cichladusa arquata | reverse complement strand
GAAGAGAAGAGAAGAGAAGAGAAGAGAAGAGAAGAGAAGAGAAGAGAAGAGAAGAGAAGAGAAGAGAAGAGAAGAGTGAAATAACAATGAGAATAGTTTTAAATGTCAGTTATTTTCATCATGGTTAAAAATATATTAGTTTTAATGATAAACATGTATATTTTGGGTGATATGCCATAACGTGCCAAGTGTGAAAGAAAAAAGGTGTTCTAGTAACACATTTTATTGCTTAAATAACTGGTAGAGCTGAGGAGGAAAATTTATTAAAAAAAGTTTCAAACAGAACATGCCATGCTGCTGTTACAGCAGATTGACTTTTCTTAGTCAATAAACAGATTTTTAAGAGAGGGTAGATGATTGTGTTTGCATAAGGCCTAGGAGCCCTACTTAGTTTTGTTTAGTTATCACAAATGACATGGAGAGCTCATAAAAGTGAGGGGTTGTGCTGTGCACCTGAACTCTTCAAATTTAGTCTGAGGTTCTGAAATTCAAGGAACTGGCTTCAGGCAAGGAAATTAATGAATATTGCACTGAAACTCTATACTAATCCATACTATAGTCCAAATTAAATCCTTTGTTTTAGTTTACCAGGTTCATTTCTCAGGCTACTTTGTCTAAATTATGTCTGCTTCTAACAAAAGGGGCAATTCTTGTTGTGTGGTACATCTCTCAGGGCAAACCTAAGGAAAATGCTACTTTCCTACAAGTAACCTAGGAAAATGAATAAAGGTTCCTTTCATAGAGCTGCCTAATTCCACAGAAGGTCAGGCCTTTCAGGTAGAGAACTGCCACAATTAAAATATGTGGTGTTTTCACTTACATTTTAAATGCTTACATTTTAAATGGGTTAAATGCTCCTATGTCTTACTCGACATTTCTATGTAATGTTTAGCAATACAGCGAATGAGGCAAAGTACTCTTCAAAAATGGATCATAAAATAAAGCAAACCAGAGACTTCAGTCAGATTCAGAAGAACAAGGCACGGATTTATGGGCTTATTTTGCTTATTGTTGCTGAGGAAAAAAAACTTTTTTCTTAATATTTCTTTGATGTATTACTTAACATATTCTGATTAATTAAATAGATGAGCCAAAAAATATAAATTTTACTCTGAAAACAACTTGTGTATAAAATTGATTGTAATTATTTAATTCATTCATTTACCGAGATAAGGACAAAAAAAACCTTTAAAAATCCAGTTCTGAAAATCCTTTAATGAGAATTTAGAGTGTATTTTATATTCTAAAGATACTAAGTCATAGACATTGTTCAAAAAATATATTAACTGTACTTTTTCCTGCTCTTACAAATACAGCATGGAAATGGAGCAAGTTGCAGAGTCACCAAATTGGCAGAGAAAGGCCAGCACAGGCTCATAACCATGGCATGGGGTTGAAATTGAGCATGTTTGCCCAATATCTGCTCAGCTGAGTCATTTTGACTTGGAGCCCTGGCACTGTAGCACTGCCAGCCCCGGTGGGAATGCTGACAAAATCATTTAACCAGATTTAGGAGCTAAGAATTTCAGCTCTGGGTCATGTCATGTCTGTCCATATCTGTGTGTCTGTCCCCCTCCCTCCTCACCAAAAATAATTTTCAGGAAAATTATTAACATCCACACCTATTTCCTCTCATGCTGTAGATCATGAAAATTTCAGTTGTCTTAGTTAATTAGCTTATCTTTCCTTTTTTTTCCTAAAGAACCTATTGACTATCTGATTTTGAAGGTGAGTTTTGTGTATAGAAAATTAGTAGAAGCCTAGCACAACACCTAGCATTGTTTAAAGAACTTGGGAAGGTCTCTTGTACAAAGGGATCTCTGAAATATTTATTATTAGTAGTTTTTAGACTACTTTTCAGGAATCCTTTAAACGCAATCCTAAACAATATATTTAATTATTGCAACAGACAACTGCATGCAGTTCACGTGTGTCAGGTGAACATAGCTTTTGTAAATTAATATTTCCTGAATCTTGTTGCTCTCTAAAATCACAATGGAGTAAATGAGAGCCACATGGAACAAAAATGCCCAGCCAAGTACTACTTCTGAATAAAATAATCCTAGGAATGTGGGGACTGCTTCAAGCTTCAGGTCTTTTCACCTAGAAATACTAGGAAATATTTTAACCATTTTTGTGACCATGTGATATTTTTCTTCACAGTTTCAGTAGTATTAAGTTCAAAAGAATATTAGAGATGGTATCAATTCATGTAAAGCCATCTTCTAGTTTGAACAAAATAATCTTGATATCTTGATATCATAATCTTGATATCATCTGCTGTGGTTAAAGCAACACTTACACTCAGATCATTAATGATGCTCGTAATGACAGATAAAGCTTATGGACTAAATAGACAAGAGACATAAAAGGAGAGACTGGAAAGAGATGAAGATATTGGTTTGTAGCAGAGCCAGAAATAGGTTTTGATTTTTACATTCCTCTGACAATATTCTACTACATCACTTTTATATTCATGTAAGTGCTCTGAGGTTTCAGCTGGATTTCTGGGATGCTTTTTTTAATACATGGGATAATAAAGTGGGAGATTACCTTCTTGTGGAAAATTTCCCAAACAGATAAAACCTCAGCCACGTAATGCCACAGAATCCATTTAAAATAATAATAATCTTATTAATTTTACATGATTACTAAAAATACATGAAAAGGTACTGAACATAATTTTTTCCCCTGCAGTATAAAGAATAAAGAGAAAAAACAGAGTGTTTTCAAATCAGAACATCAGTAATGTGAATTTTCACACATGTGAAGAAAAAATGTGAGCATCTGTTAATAAAATCTAGGACAGTTCACCATGGAAAACAAGATGCAGATGTTCTTAGCTGATGTAAGGGTGTTGCCATGCACTCTGCTTGTTGTGTGTGCTCTGGGTTGCTGACTTGCACAGCTGAACTCCATCAGAATGGAATAAATGAGGATGGAGCTCCCTCAGAACAGCCACTCACACACTGTTGTTTCTGCAGGCAATATTAGTCAGATATGTGGGCAACCGAGTTGTGAAAGCCAGTTGAGACTGGAGATATTTGCAGATTTCCATTGTGTAAAAGAAAAGAAATAAATTCTTTGCTAAGCCTCTGATAAACATGGAAATTATTATTTTTTTCTATTATTCTATTCTATGGCCTATCTGTCACTCAAGTAGTGTAGGGTCTACAGCTACATAACAATAGGTACAGAAATCATTACAATGAAAACTCATGAAGTGATTTTTCGTTCAACTCTTCTGTTAGTTTGTGCTAGTACCACCTTTCTTGTGAGGTAGTTTTATTACAGGATTTATAGTGAAGAACATATTAAAAAATATTTGTTTCATTTGCTTCATGATTTGGGTATTCTCCTGATTGTTTTAATGCTCCATTCAAAAGCATCATTCACACTACATGATTCAATGTTGCAACTTCCAATTCTTGAACAAATAAAAATAAGAAAGCCTTAAATATTGAAGAATCTGCTGATTAAGCCAGAGCTTCCAGTGCTGATAGCTGTGCATATGCAAATTATTGTGTGAAAGCAAAACCATACCCAGATTGTGGAATGCCAAATTTGTGTGTGTGTGTGCAAGTGCTGAGAAGGTAGGGCATCTTGTTGTTTATGTAAAATTAATATTTTATTAACAAATGTCCAGTTTTATCTGTATTATAAAGGAAATTCTGCAGCAACCAAGAGTAAACCTTAAACCTGATTAAGTCAAATGAATTATCTCTATCTGGAGTAGTAAAAGCCAGGGTCGTCATTATTATGGGGAAGAATCTACTCATAAAAGAGATTTAATATCATTTTTTAACTGCTTTATGACAGAAAACTTGGTAGAGAGAATTTGTGAAGTCATTTTCTATTTCTTACCTTTATTGATGGCTCCTTGGGATAGAACAAAAACTGACTTTATCATATTCTAATCCCTTAAACACTGAGCTTTCTGTTAGAAACAACTTCTGCGTATTTTGACCTTGGTTTTGAGAAATTCTGAATGATATTGGATGTAAAAGTCATATTTGTGTGTAAGAATGTGAAGGACAGAGAACAAAATAGTGTCTCTGAAAAATTTTAAATATCAAAGTATAGGGGAAAAATTTTAAATATTTTTTTTAAATAACATCAAAAATTATTATTTTTAAACCACAAAAAATCATTGCAATCGACTAAACAAGTCTGTTTTGACTAAAAATACATTGTTTGCTCATGCTGATGATTTGTTCTTTATAAAGGGGTTAGAGATGCTGTTAGTCTCTTACCTCAGTCTGTTGCTGGGGTTTAGGAGTGGGAATCTCAGTTATTGTGTTTTCCACGTTGAAGTATTTTTTCCATTTTCAAAATAATGATGTTGATCAAGCTGTGAGGTTAGTTGATGACAGTAAAAGTATTGCAATCCCTTTGCAATATTCTTTTTATGATTAGAGAAAAGCCAAACATGGATGACTTTATGAAAGAGGGTGTTTTCAGTGTGCCAGTAGCAGTGCTCATTCAAGTGGGTGAACTCAGACTGGAATATTCTGTAAAATGTTGTTAAATGCCACATCAGGTTCCTTACCACCATGACAAATGCTACTTAAAAGTCTGAAAAAAGTGTGTCTTTGCCTACCCTTTGGAATGTGTGTATTGCTTTTACATTTTCATCCTTCATGCACATTTGACATATGCAGCTGGTGGTGTTTTACTCTCTTCTACGAATTAAATAATCATTGGCAATTAGTGATCTTGGTCTTTCTCCCTTTCAGCATATGCTACTGACAAAACCATAGAACTCAACTTTATTAATTTTTGTATCTCTTAAAAAAAAAATAAAAGGTATTCTTTTCAGTAGAATACAGCAGTAATACAAATGCCAGTTTTGAATTATATGTAATTTTCATTTGTAGCTGCCAGGCATTCCACCTGAATTTTCTTTTGTTTTTAAAGCACTTCAAGTGATTTTTATTTCTTTTTTTTACAGAAGGTTTTCTGAACTCCAAAGAGCCAACAACAACAAAAACCCTAAGCAGTGCTTTAAGTTGACATTTAGTAAATCACAATTGCTGCATTCCATCATGGTAGGAGTTAAGCTTAATACAGAAGCTTAATTTGTTAGATTGAGCTTTGATAGCATTGCAAGGGGCAATCCCAGTGGCAGCAGTGAACTTGCTAGAATATAAAAAATCACTTTACTGAAACCTTACTGTCAAGGGTGTTCTCTGTGGTCTGTCTTCAGCCCCTACTTGTCATTCAGGTTTCCCTGAGCTTTCCTTGAATGCATAAAGTAGATGGCATTGTAGGAGAAAGAGAAAACAGGTGATTCTAGGTAAGTGTCTCCACCATCTATTGCAGAGATGTCTAATTTTTTCCACATGGATTATGTATTTATAAAACAGATTATACCACCCAGAATGCTAAATACTCTGAAACAGGTAGCACATTAAGCTTTGGATTTGGTTCAAACTGGAAAATTATATATGTTGGCCTATGCAAGCATATTTATATAATATAATCATATTGATTATATTATTATACAATATTAAAATATATTATTATATAATATAATAATAATATGATATGATATTTCTGTACTATAATCATTTGATAATATTATCATATTGTAGATGTATGTAGCATTGCCATATGTATTTAAAGATATGTATGTGGTTGAACACGTATGCATGAGTTCATATAAACTTACATTTATGAAATCTGCAGACTGAATCAAGCTCTCAGTATAATACCCTGTTTCTTTCAGAATGATATGAGAAAGAGAACACCTTATATATATAGGTGTGTGTGTGTGTGTGTGGGTGTGTGTGGGTGTGTGTGATAACATCTGCTCTGCCACCCACTTGAGAAATTAAAATATAACAGAAGGGAAGAAACATCTGTCTGCTGGAAACCATCCCTGAGCAGCCCAGAGCAGACTGTGGCACACTCCCAGTGGGAAGCACTGCACAGCACAGCAGGAATGTGCTCCTCACAGAGGAGGAACCAGAGCTGCGTGAAGCTTCCTTGGTGCCCGTGACCACAGTTCATCCCTGGAACCATCAAAACGTTGGGGACAGTCAAGGCCACTGGACTTTGCTGCTGCAGGGCTGTAACTTGAGCAATGCAAAATGAGAAAAAAGAGTTAAATTCCATGGGACAGTCAGATTACTCTTTCAGTCACTGCTGCTTTGAAGTTCATTTCATTAATAGTTACCTGAGTCTTGCCAGAACTAATCTCTTGGGTTTGTTGTCCTTTGCTGTCCTTTACTGTTACAGCACAAAGCCTTCCTTCATAATTTTCTGTCAAACTTAATCTGAAAAAGAATTTTGGACAACTTTGGTATTTTGGAACATTTTCTTATGTTATGTTTTCTTGGAAGGAGGGATAAAGAAGAAGCAGTGTGAGACAAGTGGCATCAGTGGCCCATGCATTTTATTGATATATTAATTGGGTGTGCACATCAGTACCCAAAGGCTCATTCTAGAGAGAAAGCTTTTTGTCAGTGAAGTCTCTGCCCCTGAACATGAGTGATGCCTGCTGGTGTAGAACAAGTGGTTGAGCCTATTCACAGTAGGGGAGGAGATAGGAGAATATGAAAAATATTCTCCTGGTCACCTGTGTTGACAATTCTGTGATGTACCTTGACAGGTCAAATTCCTTCTGGTGAAAGAAATTATTACTTTGTAAATTCTTGCTTGAGAGATCTTTTCAGTTCTTCTAGTGAACCTGAAAGACAGGATAATTTGCTTGTGCTCTATTTAAAGATAGATAGATAGATAGATAGATAGATAGATAGATAGATAGATAGATAGATAGATATAGATATATATTCTCTGCTTTGCTGTAATTATAAGTTTAAGTTGGGAATTGCAGTTCTGAATATTACCTTTATATTATTTCAGGGAATAATACTTCATGGTTCTTATAAATTTGGCCACATTTTTTGGTAAGTAAATGTGATCTCATTGTGATTTTACAGTTGAAATAAAGCTGAAAATGACTTCAAAATTATTCTCTAAACCTCAATAGCCCCTTGCATATTTCTGCTGTGCAGGATGTGAAAAGGGACTGTATTTTTCAGGCCTGTATTTTTCAGACTCAGTGACATGTTACTGTTCTTGAAGCTGATGGTTAACTTACCAGCCTGTTGTCTAAAAAGTGTTGTTTGATTTGTTAACCTTGTCACTGTCATGGAGTTTGTTTTTGCAGTATCTTAAAAAATTTATTTTAGTGACAATTATACATCCCTCTGTAGTTATTCAAAGTTAGGTTTGTTCTGAGACCCTTTTGTAGAACAGCACTGATTAAAGGTCTGTCCCAGGGTGTTACTTGGTAACAAATAGATCTGGCCACAACTCTAAGTCCAGGCACTGGAGGTGTCTTCAGATCCTTGTGTTAATGTAGCATTAACTTTCCTGAGATGTCTTATAGGTCCTGGTCTATTTTATAAAATAGACCACTAGTGTTAGACCTCAGAGGATTTGCTTCTAATGCTTAAATCAAAACAGTCATTTGTTAATGTGCAGAACTTCCACTCATCTAGTTCTTTCTAATTTGTGTCCAAATGAATTTGTTGAAGGCCTCTAAATTTTGCAGACAGTTTAATAGAGAAAGCCCTTTCCCTGCTCAGATTTTAATTTTTTTCCACATCAGAAGATAAACAAGTGACTCTACCATTTCAGACTCATTACTACATCTTGATGCTGAAAGTCAAAGCAAGATTTTTAAATAAATTTTGAAAAATAGATATTAGCAGAAGAGACAATCTTGTAAATATTCTACAAAATCCAACTTTTTATAATGAGCTATGATGGTTGAATATTGAATTTGTAGACAGCAGGTCTTAGATTGGCTGAAGGCTGCTTTATAAAAACCACAAAAATAGGCAAAATGTGAAAATTTCCCATTAGTATTTGTTCTTCCTTTATATTCTAGCCATTCAACTTACTCTGCAGAGTAAGTACACTGCACTTACAGTGCAACTGATAAGTTTTACTTTCTGAATGAGCTGATGTGTCAAATATCTGATGGGTTAAGATTTTCTTCATAATTTTACCATAAATTGACCAGACATTTTGCTGAGCACATGAATATGCAAAACTAATTGTATGCTGGAATGTGGGGGGTTTACTTAATTTTAGATCTGCCCTCACTAAGTAAAATCTCTGTTGTCAAAGGCCACTGATAGCTCCATTCAGTCCTTTCCATTCTGTCTTCAGCTGGCTACTTAAGCAAAGGGTTAATTCTGTTTTGGTTCCTTAGCCTGTCATTGCTGCTTCTTTCTTTTTCTCTATGATTTAAACAGAATACTTCAGCCTCTCAGCTGTCAATCTGTCAGTTTTCATGAGCGCTAAATACACTAGGGAAAAAAAAAGCAATTTATTACATTTTCACAACTGAGGAAGAATGGATGGCTCAGGAGATTGGTAATGAGCCTGGATGCTGAAGTTACAGATCCTGCATAGAGCTACACATGCTGCTACCAAATGCAAAGATACATCTGCAGAGACATTGCAGAGATTGCACCAAAGAAGCTAAAGTTGGAATGCTCTTGATGGGATGTGATTTTCTTGTACGTGATTGCAGTAAATTTAAACTGAAACCCCTTGAAGCCCAAGCTGAACAAATGAAATTCTTGTCATGGGTGCCTCCCCAAGCTGTTCTTTCAGCATCTACTGCAGATGGATCTAGTGCAGTCACTTTTCTCTTCTTGGCTTCAGCTTTTCTTAATAGTCAGCTCTTATACATGTGTGATATAAAGGTGATAATTTACACTATTTTGGTATATTGTATGATGGCATAGTGCAAGTCCAAACTAAAGATGTGAGACCAGACTTCCATTCATAAATAATAAGAAAAATAATACCTTAAAGAAAACTTTTCTTTTTTCCCCTGTGGAAAGTTGAATTTCCAATATTTCCAAGACTTATTTGATCATATTATTAGGAAGTTTTATGTTTTATGCCTAAATACTGTCTAACAGAAAAAAAAAATTTCATTCAAAACCAGTTTGCAGTAGGAAGCTGTTCAAACAAACAAAAAAAAACAACAGTGGTCTCTTGCATGTGGAGAATCCAGAAAATGTGTTGAATTGCTCTGCTTGTTTCACTGAAATTTAGTGATGTCCAGACTCCAGTTTTTTCAGTCCAGTGATATGAAGCTGAACTAAATTTTGGTTCAAAATTAGGAATGATGGGGCACTGTGAATGCAGAGAATAAATCTTGTCTCTTGTCAGGAGTATGCAGTATTCACTGGCCATTCTGAAGTATTTGTTTATATTCCACTGATTTATTTCGGGTCTTGTGAAATTAAAAAAAGGTTAAAAATGAATAGATGTGAAGGTAGCTTTTTTGATTAGAAGTGTATGATGCTCTCCTAAAAGGAACTTTCAAGTGTTTTAGCAACTTTTTTTACCTATAACTAATTAAGCAACATGGATTTTTCCTAGATAATAGATTTAGAGTGCATGAAAGCTAAATAATGCTCATATGCGGCTATTTTCTATCCCCTGAAGCAATTCTCTACCAAAAACCAAAACAGAAAAAAAAAAACCCTACAACCTTCCCAAACTACAATAAACAAACCAAAATAATGATTAAAAAAAATCCCACCAAAAAAATCCTCACTGCAAAAAAAAGAAAAACCAGAGCCCAAAACCCTTCAGCAAAACCATCTTTGCTCTTGTAGGATGCATGGACATCTATTGCCTTGTGACATATCTGATAGGACAGGATGTTCAATTTATGGTGTTTAAACCTGAATCCTGATAAATAATAAATAAAGCAGCTGCTTTCAATAGCACTGATTCCCCAGTTTAAAGCTGAATTTTGAACTGAGGCTGTCCCAGCAGTTTACTCTCGTACAGGACACGTGCAGCTGTGCTGGAACAGGGTGATCTTTAGTGATGTTTGTAGTTTGGTGTGGAAGTGACTTAGGAATGAATACACTTAACCTCTTAGAAATCCCTGAGGGATGGGCTAAAGGTGTCCACTCACAGCTAATGTGAGTGTTTCAGTGCCTTTTACACATTTGTCTATTCTACAGACTTTATATGCATTCATTTATTTCTGCAAGCAAAAGATGAGATTTTGCATTTATTAGCTGCCAATAGATAGAGTTTGCTCATAATTTTTATATGTACACTAGCACAAGGACTACAGGGAGTAGTACATAGGGAAGAAAGTAATCTGTAAAAATATGTTCGGATCAAATAATTGGTTTTAAATGCTCTTATTTGCAACTTGAACCATCTTCTAAAAGAATTGTGAAAAAATCCCCCAAAAAACCCCACATAGCTTAGCTTTCTGGAATCTAAAATGTATTGAGATTTGACACTTCCAGCTTAGACTATTGGAATCCATGGTTCAGTTCTGTTCACATACAAATGTAATGAAGGTGATTATTTAGGGAGATCTTTGTTTATAACTCAGTGCTCTGCTTCTCAAATTCCTAGGCATTATTTCCTTGTACTGTGGATACTATTTGTATCATCATAAGTCATCTTTAATTTAATCATCTGGTAATTAAAAACTTTCAAGAACAGCTTTTTTCCACTTTTAATCAAAATGACATTTATATTTTCAAGCCTATGCTCAGTCCCTAATACTGAAAAATTAATGTGAGAACACATTATTTTCTATATTTGTTTTTTTAAAGTTAATAATAAATTTTAAATTATCAACAAAGTGACATGCCAAGTGAATAGCACATCATATTTTGGAGTTATGTGATGATGTCTTTGCATATATATTTTTGAATGAGTCACTTGTTTATCTATGTTTGTTCAGCTAAGCATAGGCATATCTATTTGTATTTGACTATATCTAGAAACACATATGCATATACATTGAAGTGCAGATTTGTTGTGTTGTATGGAACATGGCTGATGATAACTTGTTTGTCATGTAGAGGGGGAGCTACTGGTGCTGTTTGAGCCCTGTTTTTCCTCCATATAGAGCATTTTGACAGGAAGAGACTAAGAATTTTCACTTATGACCATCACTTACAGTTCTGAGGTTACCTGATATAAATTACATTATAATTCAAAAAGCTATTGCTTGTAACTGGCACAATGCTGTAGTTGTAGAAATGGGCATGAATGAATTTCAAAACTGTCACTGACTTAATGATTGCAGACTGAAGCTGCTTTTATTTCACCATCTTTGCCAGATCCACTCTTTTTATCCAAGGGTTTGAAAAGAATGATGTTGCCATAATTACAAACTACCTGACAGATGGTACAATGGCAGTGACGTATCATGTTTTACTAATGTGTTTCTTTATCAGATGCTCACACCAGAAGTATTTACCTTTATATAACACTGACATCAATTGTGCAGGCTGCAGAACAGATTTATTCCTCTGAAAAAGTGTTTCTAATAAAATGAATAGTGACATTTGGAGCTGCAACCTTGAGGCATGTATTCTGTACCAAAAAACCTTAATTAATTCATAGCTTAGCTTGACTTGGTGTGATTTTTTCAGCACAATTGCTAACAAAAATAATCAAGTATATTACCAATTGCAGTAAAATAAGTACTATTAAATTCAGCTAATGTGTTTTGTCATGGTCAAATCAAAATCTTGACATGGCTATTACTGAGAAACCTCCTAGGATGGGAACCACGGGATTTCCTCTGATCAGTCTAATAATCAATATCAGATTAATCAATTTTTGGTTAGCTAAACATCAGAATAGAACTAATTCTGAACATCTTCCCTCACCTTCTGGTGAGGAAACTTTGTAGATATTCAATGGATGAATAGCTAAATTTCATCACAAAAATCTTGGCTGTGTGTCCTTCAGACTTAGTACCATTTTTCTCCTTACTTGGACTTTTTTTTGCTTGCATCTCAGCAGGTGATTGACCTTTAAAATGCTGTTCTATTCTGAACAGCAAATTCATGTTAATTAATAAGTAAAAACAACTTTTGTGGAGATAATGTTTATCACCTTTATAATTTTCCTACTTTAGAAGAACAATATTTTGGAGGCTTCTTCCTGACTGTGAGCACTCTTCACTAGTTTTGAAAAGACAGACTGTGTTCATTTCATATAATGGAATTTACTTATCATTAGCTTCCTTTTCTATACTCTTAGCATAGAAACAATGCTGTTCCCACCAGAAGCCCTTTGAAGTAGAGGAATGTGTTTTTACTGTTGTCAGAAGGAAAAATCTAATGCATGCATCTTTATGTACAAGCATTTATAGAATTGATTAAAAAACTGGGCTGTTATTCCTTTATTCTCAACCTGGAGAGCTTTTACATGCTACTGCATGATTATTTGGTTTGGTGTTTAATTACTGTTTCCTTTGCCTTTAGGTGTTTGAGCTAAGCTGTTGGTTTACAGGGCTGCATGTTCTGGAATATCCATATTTATGTTTCTAAGTTATCCTCTATTAAGTTACATGCTCAATATCCAATGATAATGTAGCATATAGAATATGAGAAATAGATGTATCTTTTCAGATAAGGCAGTTTTTTTAATACACAGCTGACTTATTAAAATCTTGGCATGTTTAAGGGTTTTCTGTCTAATTTGGAAAGATCTAAGTCATGCAACTCACTATATGCTCAGGGATCAGAGTGTGAAAGCATTAACAACTCAGATTCTGTACATTGGGAAGGCAATGGTTTTCCATTGCTGCATTTATTTATTGAGTTTCATTTTCCCTATAGAAGTGCTAATTATGTCTGTGAGTGTTCAGACATTAGGAGTGCAATAAAAAACAATAATTAATTAAAATCTTCTTGTAAGAAAATGTTGAACAGGTAAGAATTGTTAGATGGAGTTCCTAATGGGGCAGGTTTTATTAGACAGATGAAGACCTGGAGCCTGAGCCTTGCTTCTACTTTGGCCCTAAGCCAAAAGGCAAGTTAATTCCCTTCAGACCACTGATGTGTCTCCACTTGCAGATTCCTTACTAGCTGCAACTTTTTATGTGTGAAGGATAAATAACTCATCACCAAATGGGGACCATATCAAAGATTCTTTTTTGGCACTTGTACCAATCTGAAGAGTGTATTGTAGTCAAAGCAGAACATGGTGAGCTTTAAAAATTTCTCTTGTCCTCCAAAACAGTGCAAAGATGATTTCTAGCACAGCATGGGTGCTGGCTAAGACACAAGGTGACTCACAAGAGACTACTTCAAGTCCTTACATAAAAGTAGTTATTCTTAAAAATGGAACTGAGAAGAGATGTTTATCAAAACTAAAACAAAAATCCACTTGTGGCTTCCATGTCTACATAACATCTTTCCCAAGGTGCCTGGTGAAATTTGGTTCTGCAAATACAGTGGGGTTTGTTTCAAAACATTTTATTTATCAATTAAAAATATCTTACTCCAGGCATTCTTACTCTATTTGAATAATTTTAGCCTTTTAGACCTCAATTATAAGTTTTAACAAAGTAAACCAATAGTAATTGGTAAATTATAGTTTTTTATAAATTCTGTAATTATAACTCCTTGATTTAAATACAATCACAAGGGAGGTAGAACAAGGTATTTGTTAAATAAATGTTATGTAACTGAGGTGTTTCCCTGCAGGTTGTTCAGCTATTACATTTGTAAAAGTCAAATATGATGGATTTGGCTTGTTTTAATTTTGTTGTTGGTATTTATATTCTTTGTAAGTTTGTAATTTAGCTTGTCATCCAAGGTAACCAAAGCATAGTTGGTTTGTCAGCTCTTTAATTTTTCTTGGAATTTTCTGTGTTTTCATTTGTTTGCAGCTTTTTAATGGAACATGAGTTGCATACTTTGTATCTCTTTCACACAGTGCAGGATGTAATTAGCTGGTTCTTAATAACAAATAATTAGTGATACTTTTAATAGATGCATAAATATATGGGAGGGAAGTATCACAAGAATAGGAGGTTTTTATATAATGGTTTGACATGAAAGCAAACCTGATTCCCCTTAGTAATGGTAGTGTATGGGCAATTTCATAAACTATAAGAAAATTTAACCTGTGGTCATCTCTATGATGGAGCTGGCTTAATTTCTTTCTTCTCCTCAGTCTACAGAATGGTGTTTCTTTGGTTTCCCTTGTATAAAGTGATGTTGTGCTCTGGATAAGTGCTTCCTTCGGCTTTTAACAAAACTAAGGCTCTACAGTGACTTGTACTTAAAATGTTGTAAATATTTGGCAGGGGGAAAAAGATGTTTGTTTTTAGAAACACCATGAGTGGTGCCATGACAGGGACATTAGGAGCCCATGCTGAATTGTGTCACACAGTGTTCCTCCCCTCAGTTTCACCTACAGAGCATGATGTCACATGCTTTGGAACATCCCTTTGGTCACTTTGGGTCACCTGTCCCAGCTGTGTCTCCTCCCAGCCTCCCAAGAACCCCCAGACTCCTCACCAGAGTGTCAGTGTGAAAAGCAGAAAAAGCCTTGGCTCTGTGCTAGCCCTGCTCAGCAACAACAAAAACATTCTGTATTATCAACCCTGTGTTCAACACAAATCTAAAACTCAGCTCCACATCTGCCACTGTGAATTAAATTGACCCTGCCCCAGCCAAAACCAGCTCAGGGGCTTTTATGTTTCAGATTGTGCCATAGATTGGATGGACCTAGGAACACTGGCTCCTGAGGCCCCCAGCCTTTGTGCCAAAATTTCTGACTACCAGTTTTCCTGGAGTTTGAGAGTGAAGTGTGCCCTGTGAGTAAGAGGTGCCACCATCAGGACAGCTGCTTTCCTGCTGGAGCATGAGTTATCAAATTAAGCAAAGCTGGATCGTGGGTCCGTGCCTCTGTCCGGGTGGGGACCTTGGGCTGGTGTGCCTTGGAGTATTTATAAATTATATACATATACTATATACAAATAATATATACATATTATATATGGACCAAAGGAGGACAGCAGATACCTCTGCAGAGTCCTTGGGCTGGGGAGGCACAGGGGGTCCCCAGGCAGTCCCAGACCTTCCCTGGCTGCCAGTGTGCTGTGCTGGCTGTGGCAAGGGGGCTTCTGCAGGGCAGGGGGACACCAGCCATGAGCTGTGTGTGCCTTTTTTTTTATTTACTTTTTTTACTGAAGGATGGTCACAGGTGAATATTATAATTTTAATATATAGCCACAAAGTCTGACCAGCTATGCAGTTGCAATGGAGTATATTTCATGTGTTTTATACCAGCCAGGCAGGTATGACAGGATGCAATACCAGTGTGAACAATTTGTCTATAACCAAATCATGTTGAAAGGTTTTTCCTCTAACTAATTTAATGTTGTGATTCAGAATACAGAATGGAATGTTTGACCATGTATTTTTTTATTCTTATAGCTGCCAGAAATTATCCCAACTTTCTCTTTAAGACTGCACATTTACCTTTTGAATGACTGTACCTTTCCCTCATGGGAAAAGGAAATGGGGTGCTTATTTATGACAGGAATATGTTGTGAATGCTTTTGTTCTCCAAGTCCATTTCAGACTGAATTCTGAAGTAACCTTAAAAACTAAAGGATGCTGTACTTAACTCTTAGGTTCATAGAGGTCCCATAGAGGTCCCATGCTGTCAGAGAATTATTTATCTTTAAATTTTATATTTTTTATTTATGTATATATTTTAATTTATTATTATTTAAATAATGTATTTTATTTTCTTGTATTTATACTATTTTACTATCTTCTGTTCTTTGTTCTGTTCTGTGTATTTGACTAGAGTTATTTTTCTAAATTACAGGGGGAAAAAAAAGACAATAAACCCCTTAAAATTATTGGCAAAGGTCAGATTATAAATGTTCATTAAGTCATTATTTTCATTTTTTGTAATGCAAAGCTACAATAAATCACTCTACAATGTGGAGCATAGTCCTTGCAGCATCAGCTTAGCATTCCTCAGTGAAATGTCCCATTTTCTCTCTTTCTTTTGTAGGTCACCAGTGGGACTTCTAGCTTAAAATTAGTTATTATAGAGGCAGAGCTATTGGGAAATCATGGATCTGATGCAATTATAAATTTCATAATGCTGTACTGCCACATGCTGTTCTGATATGTGGAAGTGTATTGATTTAGATATGCTTTATGGCTGGTGTTATGTGTCCCTAACCACCAAAAGCAATCCTATATCTTTTTAAACATTTTATGAATTCAGATCTAACCATTTTGGCAAGGAGAAGAAAATGTGTATGTTTCATTAGAGTAGATGATGAGGCAGATGTGAGAGAAAGAGTGAAAAACACAGGCAGGACTGGAGAAAAACTGACAGTTGTTGAAAAGGAATAGAAAAAAGAAAAGCTGAATGTAAATAAGAAAAACACCAAAAATACACAGTCAAAATTAATTTTAAAAATTTCTTTCAAATGTTGCAATTACAAGTCAGTAAATCCTCCTTTCTTAGGGGAAGGATGTAGCTAAGTAACTGCCCAAGCACACTTACAGGCCTCTGAGGTGTCTTGACATTCCATTCTCTTTATCACTTAGAGAACATGTTGGTAACATGAAATCAAACGCTCCAATGTTCCAGTATATAATTTAATTTGTGTTCTTCAGAGGAATTACATAACAGAATAAAAGGCTTCATTGAATCAAATGAAAAGGGAAAAAGGAGTTCTGCAAATATTAGTGCAGAATCTTGGTGCACATGGTCCAAGCCTGTGGAATGGAAAATAGGGAACTCTTGGCCACTGTGCCCTGCTGTCTTCAAAATGTGTTCTCAACATGCTGCAGAGTTTCAAATAGTTGATTTTTTTTTTTTTTTTTTTTCCCCTGTTCTTGTCTGTTGCTTTTCCTAGGATTTGATTCTGTGGTATCTAGAAGTGATTTCTGCAAAATCAGAACTATATATAACTGAATGTAGAGGAGGCACTTTTCCCCTTCCCAGGAAAATGTTTTCATCTGGTTTCTATTTGAAAAGTGCTTGGGACATTCTGGGTAAAGTCCTGTGTAGTAGTACTCAAAAATGATTCCCCTTGAATACTGAAGGAAGCTGGGGACTGATGGAGTGGGACAAAAGAATATGCATAGGGAAGGTCTGAGCATTAAGTCTGATTTCAGGGCTTAGGCAGGATGTAGAAAAATATCTGTATTTTGGGCTCTGGCTTCCAGAGAAACATTCATCCAACTTAGAAGATTTTTCTTTGTTTTTTCTTATTCACAATATGCTAGGACACTGAAAGAACAGTCATCTGCTGTAAGTTTGCTCTTGTGTTAAACCCTCTCTATACTGTTTAAAGTACATTAATTTGGAAGAGCAACAGAATAATAATTGACCACAATTTGTAACTTTTCCAGAATTCCAGCAGTAGGAAAAACCACAGAGAAATCATTCTAATGTGAAGGCAACTACTGTGCTGGAATATGGTGATCTGTAAGATTTCTTCCAACTCCAGGCATTCTGTGCTTGAGATACTTCAGGATTTGACAGGATATCCACCCATTTTATTAATTTTGGCAGATATTGTGTCTGTGTTGCATAACATATTCTAGGAGCTGACAATGATTAACATTTTGTATTGCATTCTTGAAAACTGTGTAAGATTATTCCTTTAATTCTGATACCATGCCAGAAAAGTCTTTGTTGGCTGCTAAACTGTAAAAAAAAAAAAATGTGTCAGTGTTGTGATCCTTCTCTCCTTAGGGAAAATGGCATTCTCTGTTCCCTTCTATTCAGAGTACTGAGGGAAGCCGGTGATTCAGCACACTTTGATTGAAACGGAGAATAATCTCTATCTGAAATATTTAGTTCCCCAGAGCAGAGGTAACACAGAAGTCTATGAAGATTCTGAGTAGATCTGAGTAGAGTAATGATTTGTATGATACAGGGACCTATTTCCTTGGAGTTGGGTGAGCAACAGGTGTGTATGTGTGGGGGTAGAGAAGGTGACATGCCACTTTGACTGTCACTTGTAAAAAATCTTTGAAAATTCAATCCTCAGCAAACCTAAACATTCTCCAGACCTGAGCACAGTGAAATCAACTTGTAGGCTTATTTTCCTGTCTGTTTATAATTGAAAACAGTACATTTGGCTTCAATAGCATTTGTCTTTGTCCCTCAGTTTTTATTTCTGTTTCAAGATACTTGAGACTTTAGTTCTAGTTTCTAGATATTTAATATGGTGTATAAATATCTTGCTAGAGTAACTGGAAAAGGGCACTCATGGCTCTTAAAAACAGAAATAACAACAAAACCAGAAAGTCTGTATACGTATAGCCCTGGAAGGAATAGAGCTTTGAGTGCCTTTTAATATTTAACAAGCCATTTTGACGTATCTTATTAGGCTGACCTAGAACAGCTTATTCATACAGATTCAACATTAATAATTAATTCATCCTGGGAAGAAATAAAAAAATAAAACACCTAAATGCATAAAGAGTTTAGAGTCCTGGTTCTGCTGATAATCTTATAGCACAAGGTCTTACTCTTCATATGATCACTGTGTTTTCCTGTCAGAAATTCCATTAACTTTGATAGATATTCTCATGATGCAAAGTATTGGTGCTTGTAAGCAGACCTGACCTGGGTTTAAAAGTTATTCTGATGGCTGTACCTTCAAATGATGTAAGTGCCTAAGGGCCCTCAGTTTAAACTTAAATGTAAATATGCACACCAAATTCATTATTTGTAATGTCTTTATTTTTCACATTGCAGAAGTGCATGAAATCTTTATTCAAATCTGTGTACCAGGTACAGGAAGAAACAAGATCCACTTAAAGGAATTTGTAATCTGTATAGAGTCAAAGAGGTAAAAAGATGCAGCAATATAATAGATTCACTTCTTGCTGATATGCAACAGATCAGTAGTAGAGCTGGAAAAGCAGCTTCATTTTTTCACTGTTCCTTTATATTAGGCTATGCAGCATTGAGAAATATGACCTTGCTTCTTTGGATCTTTTGGGGTTTTTTCTATGTAAGAATAAGATTGCATCTAGTACATTCTGTGATGAAGAAAGTAAGCAATCTTTAATCTTTCACTCATCAAAATCATTCAAACATCAAAAAAGGAATCACATATTGGATGAGATTTTCAAATGGCATTAGTTTTATTAAGTACGTTTACATTTTATACTTGCTCTTCCTGAGGTCAGTTTCTGCAAATTTGCATGTTCTCAATTCTTCCAGCTGGTGACAGTTGCTAAAGCAGACAGAATATTCAACACCAGTTAACGACAACAACAAAATAAAAAAAAAAAAAAAAAACCCAAAGGAAAAAAAGTACAGATGGACAAACACTAGTTATTTACCCAAGTAAGTCACAAATTGCTTCTCTGAATGCATTTTTGAAATGCACTCTATAACTAGTGGAAGCATTTAGCCCTTGATGTTTGAGTGGGTTTTGAATATTTGTAAGAATGGCTAGAGATTTCCTGGTAAATATGAAGAGGGAAGGTTTTGCAGCATATCCCTGAAGAATATAGAGAAATCAGGACTTATATTCTGTGAGCTGTTTGCACTTCTTTGTTCAGAATTTCTTGTGTACTCATAGACTCATATTTCATGTATATTTTATAATGCATATATTTTATATATTATATAGCTGTCTGAACATCTATAAGAATATAAAAACTCAACAAGCTTTTTTGTATATAATTTTAACAAAACTACATCAAGCAATCTTCTTGTACAAAAAAGTGTTCAAGGGTGCTTTATTTTTTCTGTGGTTTCTGGTGATGAACATAAATTGGTCATGCTCTGTTTTGTGCATGCTCAGATGTCACTGGAAATATAGTAGAGCTTAGCTACAATTTCTTTTTTCCTCTCTCAGGAAGCTTTTCAGTAATGCCAGCATAATCTTTTTGTAAGATTCTCATGTGCCCACTAAACATTAATCAGGGGTCACAAATCATCTGTTTTCTGACTTCTTAGGTTTCTGTCATCTGACTTAAGATTGTCTTCTGGTGTTAGAGGATGTAACAAAAATTCAGAATTACTGTAAGGCATGTCTGTACTTGAGTCAAATCACTTCTGGAGTATTGTTGATCTAAGTGTTGTTTGTAACACCAGCTGTACAGCTGCCAATCCTGCTGTGGAAATGAGATTCATCCCCAGGGGTGGCCCAGGAATTATCAAGTAAACACACAGAAGAACTTGCAGTAGAGACTAAAGCATAAGTGAGGACACGTTATCTTTGAGCATTTCAGTTTACCTAGTCCTTTCAGCACATACAATTCCCCATCTCTGGATACTCAATGCATGAAATAATATTATATAGCTGCATAAACCTAGGATGG
This sequence comes from Cichladusa arquata, assembly GCA_026413545.1. Taxonomy (NCBI): domain Eukaryota; kingdom Metazoa; phylum Chordata; class Aves; order Passeriformes; family Muscicapidae; genus Cichladusa; species Cichladusa arquata. The sequence goes on along the minus strand of JAOTQP010000304.1, from coordinate 9,862,842 downwards.
ATTCAAAGCAAGAAATTTTAAAAATCTGCTAAAATATTAGAGCACCTGAATTTTCCTGTGTCTGGAAAAGAAAATCGATGTTGCATGAATGAATGAATACATCTTAAATGCAATGCTGGAGAATGGTAAGGACTTGGATCATAGTCCAGATTTATTAATTCCTTAGTCTTGGCTCATCATATCTTCCACTGTCATCTTTATTCAGGAAATGGAAGTGTTTGCTTAATTTTCCATCAAAAATTAAAACTGCACTTTTTCTGGTATGAAAAGTAATCATTCTTTGTTTCTGAAATTACTCAGTGTTCTGTTTCTTGGATTCATCACTGAAGCCCTCTCTCACCTTCAGCAAATAATCTTTTCTCTTTAGTGAGAGGAAGACAAGGAGGGACCATCACCACAAAAGCCTTCTCAGTTTGCAAATGTAGCTGAACAGGTTATCAGCTTCTATTGTACATGTACAGGACTTTATGAAGGCAGAAAGCTATTTTCCCTCCTACTTAGAAATGAAAACTATAAGTGCAGGTATAACCCAAAAAAGAAGAACTGTGGAAGTGTAGAATTTAAAACTTAATACATTTTATAATTTTCAGATATTTTCTCTTGAGTGCTGACCCTCAGTGATCATTACTTCAATAATTGTGGGCTGATGTGTGGGAAGGAGTTTGTTACTGGGTGAGTGTCATTTAGCCAGTTTGCCCCTGTGCCTACTGTTTCTTTAGTAAATGGCTACTCAGTGGTATATCTGGGCTGAGGAAAACTGAGAGAAAATGAAAAGGGGAGAATTTCTTCCGTTTTTCTGTTAAGATGAGGCATCCTGAATAACAAAGACCTTTGTAACATTGATGGCTTGTATTTGTACTTTCCTGTATTTCTTCACACTATTGGACTAAATTCTTTAATTCAAGGACTACTCTCTAGCCTAAATATCAGGTTGATGATGGTGGTGCTCAACTTGTCATTCTTTTCCCCTTTCTCTGGACTAAGATATGTACCAGATAATCTCTGCAAGACAGCAAAATTAACCAATGCACTTCTCTGTGAGAATTTCTCAGCAGGCTGGTGTCAGGGCAGATCTAATAGTTCAAAAAATGCAATCCCCAAAGGACTGGGAGCATGGACAAAGTTGTTGGAGAGCTGTGATTGTACAGAGAAATACAAACATCTGAAAGGTTTCTCAGCTTCCTTTTTCTTTTGTTTTACTTTCTTTTCAGAAAGGAATATTTTGCAATTGAGACTTCTATTGTCTTATAAAGTTTACTTTACTAGCTACCAGATATATCCACTGGAATAACAAATATCATTCTCTTTGTACTTTAATTATGTTGGAGAACACCATTTAAAATGTTTTTGTAACAGGCATTTGTAGAAACAAGATGTTTCTGTATTTCTGAAGTCTGACTCACATGTGCTAAGTGACAATCACTCAGGAGTAATTACTTACTTTTAATGACTGTATTTATAGGTGGTTAAATGGAAATGTTATGTCTGAAGTCCTGGAGTTGCCACATCTAGTCATTATCAGCTAATTATTTTCAGTACTTTGACAACAGGCAGAAGAAATGCATTTTTCAAAAGCTATGAAGGTACAAGTGTATATTAATGTGACAACTGGTCTTCCACACAACTTTCAAAATGTTACTGCATTATTTTCAATGTGAATAATGCAGAAAAATTAAAATAATGTAATGATTGGAATATACATGATTCATGTTTTTAAATTAAATTTTCATCAAAAGTTTAGCTTGTGCTTCTACATCTGGAATAGAAGAGGATTTGCATCATGTGACATTGTTCTATAGAGAGCAGGGTTCATAGCTAATGTAGAGCAGATCTACCAAGTGAAAAACTTGCTGTGCCTCAATCTGCCCAGCTGGAAAGTGAAAATATGCTACTTAACAGAGTGTCTTTTAGACTCCTGATGTGCTGGCCTTGGTGTTTTGTGGTTACATAATGATCCTTGGTTGGTTTGACCTAAGGAAAGACCACGTAATGGTCTCAGGTATGTGCAATAATTTTCTCCAGTTGATATAACAAAAACCTATGTTTTGCCAAGATTTCTGTAAGCATTAAGTTTGTTGTCAGAAAAGGCAGTTATTTTGAAATGGCACTAATAGTAATTTGAAAGGAAAGGCCTTGTAATGTGTGAAATCAAAGTCTCCTGCAGATTTCTGAATCTGTGAGACAGATCTATGGTGCAGTAAGGAAACCCTAGAGAAAGAAATATAAGTTTTGGCTCATGTAAAGGATCTTCTGTATATACCTGGCAGGTAAACAGAGCTGGAATGTTGGTTATTCTCACAATTAACCAGCATGGCAGTTTCTGACTGGTGGGCCATGAAACTATGCAAGAAAGGAGATAGAAGGTGCATGGCAATTTAAATTTTAGGCGAAATTTAAAAAAAATATTTTTTTTCTGCTTTGGAAATCAAGGCAGAAATGAAACTGTAGTCTCTGAATCTCAAGCTATTTGTCATATGTGCACTCTATTTGCCCTGCAATGTGTGTCTGCTGTCCCTGAGAGCAGAGTAAAACTGCAGCTGTAATTCAGGGGAATTTACATGGCATGTAAAGAGAGCAGAGCTGAGGCTCAGAATTGGCCTGTGCCTCCTAGAGACAAACTCTTCCTAGAGGGATGTAATCTTGGTGCTGTGATGTGGTGCTCCTGACCTTCCTGCCTGTCCTTCAAATGACTAGTGGGGCTTTAGGAAGGAATGTGCCTATTGGTAAGTTTTTGCCAATATGAGGTCAAATGCTTTTGCTGCACTTCATAATGTTGTATTTAGATGAAACTGCATTATTCTAGTAGTATGAAAACAAAACATTTGAAGGTAATTAGGCTGGTATTAAGAAAGTTTACTTAAAATTGTGTTAGTTGTCTTAGGCTGCAGGCAAAAAATGTTTATATATTTTTCCTGCAAATATATATACACATATTTTAGGTTCTTATTAGAATATTAGCATTTATCCCAATTTTGCTACTGAGACCAAATCATAACATCAATTTGAGAAATTAGGGATGAACAGATTGTTCTGCTTCTATAGATGGGACTTTGTGTTAGTTGTTTTCCTTTTGGGAAATAAAAACATGTGACATTAAAATGGCATAGAATTCATAACAGAAAGCCAAGACTCAAAGCAGAAACCTTGGTTAAAATAGGGAGGAGATTGGGTTAGTATATAACAAGGAGCAGAGGAGCTGTAAGACTTTTATTGCAAAAATAATTTTAAGGAAAGATAATGGAAAGAGAAACAAGGGAAAATAGAAATAAAAGGAATATCCATGTAGCTGAGAGATCCCCTGAATATTCTTGCTAATCAGGCTATATTCAAAATTTGACAAACCAAGTTTTCAAGCAAACATTTAATCAAATTCTTGGCAAAAGTGACACAAGTTTTTGCCAACTCTGATTTTTGACTGGTTCTTATTCTTAGTATTGTTTTTGGAACTGTACTTCCTGCCATTCTGTCTCACTAGTATAGTTCCATTAGAGGGCTGTTAGCTGCCTTTCAGAATGTACACACTGCTCCTTGTTCCCAGTGTAAACAAAGTGAAGTTTATCCCAGCTGAAGTGGATATGCAGCAAAGGTCTTATAAAACAAACTAACATCTGTACTGGCAAAATAACAGATGGCTCTTATCTGCTTTCTCCATGTTTGTAGAGAGGATCTGGTGGGAAAGACCATTCCTGTTGGCACTCTTTGATCTTAATACCTCGTGTAAACCAGTACAGCAGGGAACATCTGTCCACAGTGACTCTCTGACAAGTGGATGTGTGTGAGACCTGCTCAACATCAAAACTCTCTGGGCAAAAACCATGCAGAGAGAGCTGGAGCCCACAGTCTCATTTGTATTTTGCTGCTCTTCTTGGTTTTCAGCACTGAAGGTGTGCCTATTTGTATTTGAGAAACGTTTTCCTTATCCACCTATGCACAGTAGATTTTAGATATCTATTTGTGTATACATTAATTATTAAGGTACCAAATTCTAAGTGATGCTATCTTTACAGTAAAAGTGAGGCTACAAATCTATGCAGAGTATCATGCACATTAGATGGTAAACACCACTCACAACACTGTGTACCTTGTTGTTTCTATTCAAATTTTGTTTTCTCTTTCCACTGTGACAGCTCTCTTGATCATTCTCGTTTAGAAAATAGTCTCCCATCTGTGCCATTGCTGAAAAATCCAGTTTAAAGCTGGGACAGAATTGTGCCCCAGAATACTATGTGAGTTATAATAAAGATACATAGTCAGTGGTAACTAACCAGGTAGTAAGAATCTCTATAAAAGTCATTAAAATATTAACAAAGCAGCTTGTATCTGATTTGAATCTATGTCTTAACCAAAAAGGACATTTTGGCTTCTACACGTATTATTCTGAATTGTGCTTTGGGCACTTAAGGACACTTTGGTGTGCATACTGTATATCTGTTTTCTTGATTGCCAATAAGCTAGGAAAGAATATATATCATTGTAGTTTAGTGCAATTCTAGAAATACTTAACAGTCTTTGGGACATTACAATTCTTTTGTCTCATTTCTCTTCATCATTCTGCTAAAAATTGTTTAGAGAAATTAAAATAATTCATATGTGTGGGAGATGTCAGGCAAGTAAAATGATTATGTAGAAATTCAGAGAGATCTAAAAGAAGTTAGTCTTTTCATTACTTTTCTGAGCTGGGGGAGGTTAAATGTGATTTGGGGATATAGTAAATAATAATGACCATATCAGAATGCATTGAAGTGAGGAGCAGAGGAGATTATATTAAACATGCAAGTATGCTCAATCTACTCATGCACCAGAATCTTCTATGGAGAAGAAAGTGTGATTTGCCTTAGCTTTGCAATTACTCACTGCACAACGTTTGTATCTAAATAAATCTACATCTTGGTGGGGGGTTTAACTTGTCACAATAATCTTTGTCTTTTCTTTAATCAAGATTTTAATAGTATCTCTAAAATGGATTTTAAAAGGTAATTTTTCAAACCATTCCGTTTTGGGAACCATTCTCAAGATAATTAAATCTTTCACTAGAGAATAATTCATCTAACTCTGCCACTATATAAATATTTCAATCACTTTAGGGTCCAGTGCAATTGGAAATTATTTATTGTACTGTAGCAGAGTATTTACAGAGCAGAATTAAACATGTAAGCAATGTTATATTTTAGAACTCCCCGATATGCAGCCAGTCATTAATGTTGTTCATTATCTTAAATATATTGAAAACTTTTTCACTGCTTAAGGCCAGTTGGTTTGGTTCTAAACAGGGCATGTCTGTGGCTCTCAGGACTGCTCAAAGGCACTGAGATACTTGCCCACTTGGGAATATATAAATATGCACTTGTGCCTTAGTTAGAAAACCAATCTTTAGTTCAAGTTTCCATGCTGTGTCTTTGAGATATCACATAGCAAAGGTCTCACTGGAATAAAGGAAAGAGAAAGTCTCTGTGGGAGACTAATGGCTTCTATAACCTTGATCTGCTTTGTGCTTACCATAAGGCAAGTCCCAATCTGACCGTGCAAATTTAATTTAATTTCAGATTCATGGAGAGCTGTATTTTTAGTTTTATTTCTCCATATTCCTCTCATTTCTTTGTTCAATGTATTTTGTTTTAATGTATTTCTAGATGAAGGGAAATTGAATTTATCTTACTAGAATTTGAGCCTGTCTATATCGACAGAATTTATGGGCACTGCAGTTAAGAATCTTGAACCAAAGGGAAGAAGCTAATCAGGCTAGATTAAATACACTCATATATATTGAAGATTGGATAGCTAGGGCATCAAGCAGAGAGACACATGCACATTTGGTGAACTGATTTTCATGAAATGATACCAAAAGAATTTGTCATGGACTGGCTACTAACTCTGGGTTCTATGACAGACTTTTATAACTTTCTTTCAAAAAAAGTGCATAAAGAGCTGAAACTAAAGAAATATTTGGTAACTAGTGACCCATAAGAGGTAAAATTTAATTAGAAAGAAGTATTAAAACTCCCAATTTCCTCATTTTCTTCAGGAGTAAGCCAGATTAATATTAATCAACTTATTACCATGTCTCTCATCCCTAGATGAGATGATAGATAGTCTACCCTACTATCTAGAAGCTACAGGAAAAGCATGCTTGCAGAAAAGATGAATATATCTTAAGAGGCAGTTGAGATACTGGCAAAATTATTTGAAATAGCTACTGTTGTGAATTCTTAGAGAAGCTATTTTAAATGTTGAAAGATCAGTGATGGGATAAATTCGCCAGGAAAAGCTAAAAAGATCCATACACAAGTGATGTTTGCTGGTGGGGTTTAAGGGTTACACCAGCCTAAGGGAGCTCAGTGGTAAAACTGCAGAGGTCCATGAAGTGCTTGTATGCAGAAATTCCAGGGACACCTGTCCTTGCTCTGCTTAGAGACATGGTTACCACGAGGTGCAAATGCCAGGGAGAGACTGTACACAGAAAGCAGAGGCCATAAAACACACACACACACACACACACACACACACACACAGCTTTTGTTCTGTACACCCCCAGTATGTCCTTGCACCACTGGGGTTAGAGGCTCTCACACACCTGGAAACACATTCTGCAAAACAACACTGCTATCTCAGGGTTAGATGTTGTTCTTTGTCTGTCTTTGATCCAGAATTCTTCCAGCTGTGTCAGGCTGCTGGATAATCTCCTGTGACTGCCTCTGATCTGTCATAAGAACTTGTGTTTTCCATCAGTTTGTAGGTTTCAGTCTCTGTTCCCAGAGCTAATTTTCCAAGCTATAAGAATAAAATGGGCAATATTATCTATAATATTTTAATCAGGACAAAAACAAAAGCTAGGATAAATGTAAAATCTTTGATGTATGAAGGACTATAATATTGTATATATTCTCTCTCTCTCTCTATATATATATATGTAAACAAACTATATATACTATAGTATATATATATATATACACTATAGTATATATATATAGTGAAGGTAAACATAAGTCTCTACAAGAATCTTTGCTTTTAAATCTAAGGTAGGAGGAACAATGAAGGATATAATATTTGTACATCTGTGTGTCTCACAGGTAGATGGTAAGACCATGACATTTGTTCTTGGTTTTACTGGAGTCTTGCTGCATGACCTTGTGAAAGCTGCTTCACAATTCTGTCTCAGACTTCCCCATCTGTCCAATGATGCTTGTAAAACACTTTGAGATGTTGTGGTGAATAATGCCACAGGAATTAATAATTCTCAATTCAGAGGCAGTAAGAGGTGTATAAACTTTGGGAGTAAATGCTGTGCTGAAATAGTGTAAGTGTGTGTGACAATAGTCCTACACACTAGGGCAGATAATGTGTTCATGGTATCATTATACAGATAGATACATATATATATATATATATAGATATAGATGATTAGATATATATATATATAGAGAGAGATATAGATATATGGATATAGATTATATA
>JAOTQP010000304.1:9839929-9855290 GCA_026413545.1 Cichladusa arquata | reverse complement strand
GATGATTAGATATATATATATAGAGAGAGAGATATAGATCTATGGATATAGATGATATAGATAGATATACAGATAGATATAGATATATATATATATATAGATATATAGATTAGATATATAGATATGAGAGCAGAGGTCTATGTTATAATTTTCACAGCAATTCAACTGCACCTTTTCAGATGACTTGAAACTTTCTGGTATCAAGTCTGCGCTCACAGAAAGGTTTGCTAAAATACTTAAATTTCTGTTCACATTTTCCAGAGTTCTCTTCTGCTTTTACTTTTAAAAAAAGTAATAAAAATAATACAGCCCAGGACCTGATTGGCTTTGTGGGCTGCAAACACACACTGCCAGGTCACGTTGAACATTTCATCAACCAGCACCTTCAAGTCCTTCTCCCCAGGGCTGCTCTCAATCCATTCTCTCTTTGCAATCCCACCCAGCCTGTGTTTGTGTTGGGATTGCCCTGACCCAGGTGCAGGACCTTGTCCTGCCTTGTTGAACTTCATGAGGTTTGTGTGGGCCCACCTCTCAAGCCTTTCAAGGTTCCTGTGGATGGCATCCCTCCTCTCCAGTGTCTCAGCTTGGTGCCATTGAAAAACTTGCTAAAATATGCTAAATCAATTGCAAACGCTGTATGGTTTTGTTCTGTGTATTTAGTTACAGTAACAAGTGCATGTGTTGGTAATGTGTAAGTATTCCACACTTAAACTCCTAAATTCTAGTTCTAAGAAAGACATAAAAACTTTCTTTAAAATAATGTAGCATGAGTTTACATCTCCCTTGAGAAAATTTTATGTAACATTGTCAGCAATTCCCTGCTGAAATAATTGCTGCCACCACTTCGCTTCTGGACTTGTGGATTCTGTTAGCTTTTGATAAAAAAATTCTCTTTTGCAAACTGAAAGTTGCTGATATGAAAATGACTATTAAAATCTTCATGAATTGCCTTCCTTTTCTTAATTAAAGGTTTTTAAAGTAACATCTTTTTGGGTCTGGAATATAAGATGATAACTGGCTATACTTTGCTGAGATAATTCCCTTCATTACAAAAATAGTAACAAGAGAAGGTTTTTTCCAAATATCAATAGATTAGAGTCATGCACACTGTCGGATAAAAGGTAGTCTTCATATATTCAACCTGGTTCAATTAAATACTCTTCTTTAAAAACAAGTCCAAATCATATCTTATGGTGCTTTGTTTCTACTAATTTGCTGCAGTCATAGTAGCTCAGACAGCTTTACTGGTTATTAGCTTTTGAAGTAATTTAGATGTTAATTTTCCTTCCTTGTGAGAGAAAAATAATTGCTGTATACATGAGCATAAAATTATTTAGAGCAGGTAGAAATAAAAGGACATGAAAAGAAAAAGAAATAATTAATAATTGTGAACCTGTACTGTTTCTCAGTGCTCAGATGGCCAAGTCATCAGCTTAAAAAAAAAGTGCTAGTGGGATTTTTCATTCAGTCACACAAAGCATCTTTCTGTCCTTGTTGGGATGTTGCAGCTGTGGGAAATAGAAAAGGTATAAGGTATAAAGGTATAAATAAGTCTTAGGATGGATAAATGCAAGAATGCTGAAGGTGCAAGGACAAGAAACAATAGGGCTGTGAGCTGTGAAGAGATAGGCTTTAGAAAATATGTTAAGCAAGATCGTAGAATTATGTAAGTTTAATAATGAAGCTTTATCCATTGTTTTAAACCATTACAAGTAAGCACTGTTAGAAGCAAGAGGTACATGTAAGTATACTAATTTGGTAGAGCAAACACTTGCCAGGTTCTAGTATTGTCTTATTGGCTAAAAACTTTTAAAAGACCATGTGACTAAGAACAACCTGTCTGCTGTTGTAAGCAGCTGAAGCTGTTCCATCTCCCTTGCTTGGTTCTGTAAAATGAGGCCAATGGCTGTGATGGAATAAAGGCTTCAAGACAGCTGCTCCAGCTGTCCTGTGGTTTGTATATATGTATATATGTATTTGTAAATATAAGATAAGAGAAAAAATATCCCAGAACCAACAGGCAGCAAGGTGGGCAGCGACCACCTGGGCTGTGTGAACAGGAGCACAACCTGAGCAAGGAGAGGGAATAATCCCCTCCACCCAGCACACTTTAGAGGGCATCTGTGTGGGCAGAGGTCTGGAAAGCAACTCTTCTCATTGTCAAAAGGAGTAGGGCACATCTGGCAATAGAGAACAATAAAAAGCAGTTTAAAAAATTGAAATGTTAGACTTTGTGCTTTAAATGGTCAAAGCAGGGGTTTCTATTTCCCTAAAGAGCCATATATGTTTTTCCACCACAACCAAAAAGTGAAAGAAAACCTCATTTGAATCCTCAAATAATTTTCTCAATTGCTTCCACAATCTTCTGTTGCATTTACTATATCTTAATTGGATTCATGAATGCCTTATAGAGTGCAAAGAGAAACTTTTTTGCTCAGTCTATCAGCCTTAAAATTCAAAAGTTCAAGAAGCAGTGTAAGTACCCTCTGAAATATCCTATAATTTAAGAAAAACCCTTATGCTTCATAAATTAATTTTCACCTTAATTTCTCAATATATTAGTTGAAAATATTAACTTGTGCACTTTCTGATTGCTGTACTGATCAAAAAGGGAGGAGTAATTTTTTAAGTCTCTTTGAAGAATAATGAAAGCAAATGAAAGATGAAGGAATTTGATAACATCAAAAAGAATTATAATTTGATGATGACCTTTCTGTTTTCTACTGGTTCATTTCCTGTTCAGGTTTGTATGTTCTCAGATGTACTTTGGATGGAGAGATCCAAACTATAGCCATGGATCTAGGTGCACAATGAGAGCAAGCAAGTTTAAAACCAAATTTCTTCGCAAATTTTAGTTAGTTTCCCTGACAAAAAAACCCCAAATTCAGAGTTAATGCCATGATGCTTCTAATTGTCAGCCTTCCACTGAATTTCTGGAATTTATTGGAAAACTGTAATATAAAATACCATCATGAGTTTCTGTTGTGGATTATAATATGATTACATGCAGTGTATAATTTTTTAAATTTTCAAATCTGCCGATTTATTGCTGATAAATATTTAATTGGCTCTTTTAATGAAAAAAAAAATCATCTTTCTTGGATTGCTCATCTCTGGTAGACTGTTTTTGAATTGACAAAGACAAGAGACTGTAATTAACTCTGTCATGGTACCACTGTTGGTTAAAAGATTTTCCTGAGTGCAGTGATTGTCAAATCAAGCCCAGTCCAGTAACCATGGTGCACTCTCAGCTAAGCAGAGGTATTGAACAGGCTGCTCCCTTTGTTTTGGGTTTTTTGATTGCTCTGCTACTCATACTGACCAGAAATGTAATGGTCTACAAATGTAGAGTTGCTTAGCAACAATGAGTAAAATACTGTGAGTCCTTTTAATTTTGTTGTATTTGTCATCATAGAACTTTTGTGATGTTTCCATGTGAAAAACCATATTGGGTGTTTTTAATATCCATAAAAACAAAAGGATCCAGAACAGTTTAGACCAGAGCTATTCATGACACAGGTGTATCAATGACTGTTGAATGCATTGTTTGAATTCTTCTTGGTTTGGATTTTTTTTTTTTTTCCTGTCTTGCTTTGGGGGTTCTTCTGTGGTTTTGTTTTTGGAGCCTTTTCAACAAAATAGTTGGCTATTTACACTCTTGTTTCTCCCAGTTTTCTTGGAAAATAACAGCATGTACCACTTCTTTCTTCTCCTGCATTCTGAAATGACCTTGTGGTACTGATATGCTAATATATTCAAATGAGACATTATGTTTTAAAACCCACTAGCAGAGATTAAAAAATGCCAATATACTAAAAATAGAAATACTTTTGAAACGTGGGGATATAAATTTAACTGTGCTAAATTTAACTGTGTTAACTAACCTAGCAGTCAGGTTGTGAAAATACATGTTTTGTCAGGACAGTCTGGGAAGGTTGGAGCCACAAATGTTTCTGCAGTAGCTGCACTGGTTTTTTGGGAGAGGAGAATGGGATTAGTTCTGCTATAGAGTAAAACCTGAGAGGCTGGGTCAGTTCCACCACCAGCCTGAGCACTGCTGGAAATGGGACTCAGCAGAGATGGGCAGAGCACTGAGACACAGCTTTGCCTCCAACGGCACAACCACCCCCTTTTCTCTGTCCACATCACACTCTCTGTGCCTTGCTGACCCCTTTCCTCTCTTTCCATGGCACATGGAACAACAAACTGATCTCCAGCCCTGAGAGCAGCAGCACAGGGTCCAAGAACACCTGCCCAGGTTTGGTTTGCCCCAGCCAGGTTTGAGGCTCTTGCTGGTTTTCCTCAAAGGCTTAGCATGCCAGTCAAGACAAGAAATAATAGTGAATTGGTCTCAGAATAATTACTTTTTAGTCCCAGAACTGAGTATCCTAATAAATACCTGTTTGTTGAATATTATGGTCAGATCCAATTTATTTTGGGGGTGAAGGCTGGATAACTTTCATAGATCAATATTAGTTTATCACCAGTAGGTAGCAGGAAGAACGTTGTGGTCCTGTAACATTTTGTAGTTGTGAAATATTTCCTGATTTACCTGTTGGCAGGAAAGAGCAGAGGAGTTCTAGTTAGGGATGGGAAGAAAAAAAAAAAAGGTAACTACTTCTGTCTTCCATCACTGATCTTAAACACAGTTTTAGATTTTTGCGGATCAGGCAGTTCTTGTGTTGGTTATTATAGATCAATAAATTGAATCACACTTGTAGTTTGCCCTGCAACAAAATGCCACCAGTGACTAAATGCAAGTAGTAGTAGGCCAACAGCAGTTCTTGAAAGGAAAATATACTAGCATTTAGATATGGTTTGTCTTTTTAAATTATGTCAGTCTCTAAATCAGCCCTTTCATGAGAGAGTGTAGAGAGGTCAAAGATTTTTCTTGAAAGGATCTGAATTTTTCTCTGTTTCCCCTACAGGTTACTAAAGATGTTGAGGGGGTTTGACTTTTTTTTATACAAGGTCTTAATTATTTAAATTATATATGTAAGATGAAATATAGCTATAAGGTGAATAAATATAGATAGCAATTTAAAAGTACAATAATATGGAGCAACTTGTTTACATCTTCCCTCAGAATCTGAAATTAATACAGTTTAGTAGAATTAATTACCTTTGTTCATCCTTTAGTTTTGATTTATTATGGATAAACTATATACAACTACCTTTAACCATCACTGAAATTTTGGAATTATGTGCATGGCTTACATAAAAACATTTTTTGGTTTCTTTATAACTAGTGATTAGCTAGTGCCCCAGCTACAATCAAAGTCGTATCATGTAGCAGAATAGCAGAATAATCTTTAATCTCTTGAGAAAAAATTTACTGCATCAGATATAAGTGTTTATTCCTTTGAAAAAGCTGCACATGGTGTCAACATGATTTTTGTACTTACCAATATCTGCCTAGAAGTAAAACATTTGGGTATAGTTGAGAAGGGTTATTATTTGGATTTGGGTTTTATCAGATTTTTTTTTCTAGTTCTTGTTGCATAAACACCAGATGAATCAATTCGGAGGCAACTAGAGTATTTGAAACATTATGAACATGCTTTTTAATTGTCTCTTTGTTTTGACAAGAAAATAAGAAAAGAAAATGCTTATTAAGTTTTCTTCCCTGTTGAAATCTCTATTGCCTGAGCACTTTATTTGTGATAAAGAGTAGTAAAACTTCATGGAGTATGTAATAGGAAACTATGATTTATACTTAGATGGCATTGTTGTGACTTTTCTGGGCTCTGCTTTCAATAATCTGAAAATAAATTTAACTAGTACTTAAAAAGTTATTGTGTATAAGCCCTCTTCTCATACCCCCTTGAAGTCAGAAATGTTCCATATTGTTTTTCTATATGAAACTTTTAGGCTGGACAGCTTTATGGGAGGATTGATATTTACTAGATATCTTCCAAGAGCGATAGCTAAGTTGTACATGCAGAATTCACTAATTAATAATACTTAATTAACTTTTATTTTTAAATAAATAAAAATTATATAATTTTAATAGTAATTAATTTAAAATTAATTAATTAGTTAATTAATTAATTCACTAATTAAGAATACTTAATTAATTTAAAAAAAAAAATTTCCTTTGCTTGATGCATCTGGAGACACCAGAGAGCCTTTGGTGGCTGTTTAATGACATCCCCATCTTAAACACAAAACTAAACATTATGATATTTTTTACCACATCATTTATTCCTGCCTTAGGTTGGCAATAACCATAAAATAGAGCTCTCCCCAGTTCTGCCTCCCCCAGAGATTACCCACCTGATTTATTTACAGGCAGAAATTCCATCTCCTCTGATGTTTTATGTTTACCATACCAAGTAGGTTAAGCTCTTCTGTGTCTGATACAAATTCTTTTCTCTTGAACATACACTTCATGCAATATGACAGGTGCTCTTTGACTGGTGCTGTGAACTTTCTCAGCTTCTTAAAGTCTTCCTTTTTCAAACTTGCATTTGACTTTTTATCAACTAGCACATGTGAGCATTTCCTCCCCACCATCCTCAAATGATGAGCTTCCCACATAATAACAGAAATTAGTCCCTTCATATTAATCCCATTTCTGGTTTTTCTCTTCCAAAAGCCAATCAGACTACCTTTGTAAAATTTTAATCCACATTTGTTTTTAAAATGGCACATTTTATGTCAATAATGGCTGTCATTAATGCATTCCTACTTCATGTTATTTAAGGTAACATATCAATATGTAAAATATCAATCTTCATATCAGTCCTTCAAGAACTGTAACCTCCTTGTGGTCTGGTTATTTTTTTTATCCCTGCCCATTACAATATTTTCATTAAATAACATTATCTATACTGCTTTAAAGCTACTTCTCCTCCACCATAACTAATATTTGTGTGCAATCATATAAAAACTCATTACTAAAATTCAGATTCATAACGTCTGCCTTGTAATCAGCTACCTTTTCAAAGAGAGAATATTAAGCTAATATTATGTCTATTTATTATATCTTGTACAGCATTTGTTGCATTTTTCCCCATATTGTTAATGGGAATAATGATTTTCACCTGTAATGCCTGTATCTGTTTCTTACTGTTCTTAAACACGGCTATCCCAGCAGATTATTTAATAAATGTGCCTTTTTATGATATAAAACCTTTATCTGGCAAACGTTTCCTGGTGGGTGAGAAGTCAGTGGATTTAAGTACAGACCTCCTTTGGGGTGAGGGTGATGGGGTGGGGGGTGGTGGTTGTTGCCATCTGCCTGGAAGAAGCTGAGCTCCACCCTACTGAAGTGGATAGAATTAAACAAGCTTTAAACTAAGCTCTGTGCAGATAATTGTGGCATCAGAAATGAGCTTACTATTTTTTTTTTTTTTTTTGCCTTCAGGCTGTGAACAGTTTCATAGCTTTGGTTTCCAGCACCTGCATTGTTTAATTCAGGAACTAAAGCAAGTTAGAGATCATTCAGCTCTGCTTACAGAATACTTAGCCATGTCTCTGATTTGCAGTGTTACATCCACCTCAAAGATGATTTACTGGCAGGCTGAGAAACACTGAAATAATGTTGGAATTATGATCAAAGTGTGCATACTCTTGATATTGGTAGCTTCCACTTCCAAATAAACTTTAAATTCCCGTGCTTTAGCAGCAGTAGCACACAGAATGTGGTGTCTCAGTCTGTCCTGTCTCCCTTGGGCTCTGCCCTGCACTGGCAGAAGTGTTTGCTGCCACCCAGAACCACGCTGCAGAAGGAGCTGCTCTGATTCTAACCATGTGCACTGCCAGCTCTTGTCTTCCACCCAAAACAAAGTCTGGGTCTTTTTTCTTTTTCTTTTTTTTTTTTTTTTTTCAGTGTCAGATGTGAATAGCAAAGGAGGAACTGTTTCAGGCCTCATAGCTAGATTTTGTACAGAGAGTGCTAAAGCTGCATTGGCACAAACACTGGAATTATCATGTGTGTGGGCATGGAACAGGCAAAGGAGCACCAGCAAGTCAGTTCTGCAGGGGGGAAAAAAGGGAGACAGACAAAGCTGGGAGGAAATGGAGCCAAACAACATTAGTTTAGTTGTTCCCTTTGAAACACCTCACAACTTGAACTGGTTCTGCCCATAGAATCAGTTTCAGTTTCTTCACCTCAGGACCCTGGGTGAGCAGATGTAAACACTCTCCTTTTCAAGATCTGACCTTAAATAAACTCTCAGCTGTGGAACAGTTTGATAAAGTTTTTTAAGTAAAATTATTTAGCTGAAAGTATGTCAGCTATAGCGAGTATGACTGGTAATAAACACAGCATTCCTAAGAAAGAGGAATTCTCTTTCTATGGAAAGAGGAACAGCTACCCTTGGTGCATCTGCAATTATAAAGTTGATTTTTTCTGTCATATTTTAAAGAGAAATTTTGCTGCCTTAAAATCCTTTGACATCTACTGAAAAAGACCTTTTATAAATTAGGCTAAAGAGCAGAGATCCTGCTGATCAAGGAATAATAATTTTGCTCTAACCCACCTGGAAGTACAGGGTGACTGACACACCTTTTAAGATATTATGCTTTTATGATTTATTAATAGAAAAAAATAGATAAAAATTTCACTACAAAATCCTGTAACACTTTTTACTTTTTTCAGCTATTTGTTTCCACAGTGACATGAGGAATGAGGCCCAGTAACGTGCTAGTCTTTCCAGGAGCATGTGTACTAAGTGGGTGATGGTGGTATTTGGCATTTTAGTATATTGTGCAAATATGTAACATGTAAGTGCTGTAATTTAATAAAGGTCACATTCCTTATGTTTTGCCAGAGTTAGAATTAGATTGAAACCTGCCTTTTAACCTTCTCCAGTTCTCACACAAGAAACGTTTAAACTGTAGAGATCTTACTAACAAGAATAATCTTGCTTCCCTTCAGCTGTCCCAGCAAACCTTCTACCAGCACATCCAACAAGTAGTGATGAGGAGGAGCATACAATGGCAATTGGAAACACTGCCTAAGCACTGGTAGCCTTGTATGTCTTCTATTTATTTTTGTGCACTTCTCTAATATGGGTGTTCTACTTTAAGGATTGAAGAAAATAGTTATTTTTCTGCAAATATCCACAGAAGTGATATCTCTGGAAGAAATGTGTTGCCACCAATAGGTTATACTCCTTTGAAAGTGCAATAATTTATATGTGTGGTAAAAACTGGATTATGAATTCCACTGTGGATGTTGTGGGGAAAGGGAGGGAAAGGCTGTGACTTTTAGCACCTCTATGTTGTGCATATATATGCAGTGATGTGATATATTGGTGATCTACAGTATTTATGCTGAGATGAGTATCTCCTTGAAAACAGAGCCATTTAGTGGTAGGAATTGCACTGGAAAACGCTGTGCTGATCAGAGAGGATGAAGATATTGGCATTTTTACTTTTTGATTTAAGTGAAAACGAGTGAATAAGCCCAACTTTACAGAGACATACATTTGTATTTAATATTTTCTGCATTTAGATGGAGTAATTTTCCACATTGGTTACAAATAATTACCACAGTATTATAACAGAGCATTTGTGCATATGTGATGACAGAAGCTGGTTTTGGATGCAGGTGGAATTGCACTCTGCTCAAGTAAGTTTGCTCGTGGAGTTTGCACGGCCAGCTTATATTACCCAAAGAGCAAATGCATGCATGCAGCTCACAGAATGAGCTCCAAACCCCCTGTGAGTTTCCCTAAGAGAACAGGCCTGTTAATTCAAGCAGTTTGATGACCTGCCAGGAACTTTGGAGTAAAATCCTGCCTCTGTGAAAATCCAGTGGGAATCTTGGCATTAACTTCAACAGCTGCAGAATCAGGCAATATATTCCTAAGTAACTCCAGTGCTATGTTTGGCTCCTATAGACAGCAGTACTGTCAAACTAGGGATATTTATTTCACCCATTTATTAAAAATATACCACAATTCAGGTTAAATAAGTACTATAAATAAGAATGACCATTGATTAACCAAGGAGATTATTAAAAATAAGTAAAAAATATAGTTGAATCTAGTCTAGTGCTGGGAATACATGAGCAAAAGAAGAACTTTTTCTTCTGTCTGCTGCTAAATGTTATGGATATATGGTAAAAGGTTTTGTTTTACTATCTGTATTGCAAAGGTCTTGGTAGTGTTTAGTTTTCTACTTTTCATAATAAGTAGAAAATGTTACTCTGTATCTGTTACAGTTCCTCTGGAAAGTAAAGAAGGACTAAGAAGTACCATATTTTCATGTTTGCTCTGCAAAGCTTTATTTGAATGCAACTAATTAAATAATGTCTGCTATGTTTTCTCTGCAGCCTCTGACATATTGAAAGTTGTATATTGTACCAAAGATGTGCATTTTTATACAATATAATTATTTACAAATATCATTGACATTGTCAAACCTATAAAATATTTATTCAGCATGTGAAATACTGACTGTTAAAAATCTATTTTTTTTAAAGAGAAAAATTTTAATCTGACAAGCAGTTTTGAAAATAATTTCAAATGTGATTGGGAAGAGTACAGCGGGAATGAATTTCTTTGAAACATTACATTCTAGGAAGAAGTTTGGCTTACTTTTTATTTAGATTAAGCTTACTTTACTGAATAGCATTTTTGAGTAATGTGGATAGAAGGTACATTTCAAAGAATTCTCAGGTGATTTTTGCTTAGGCAGATGTCATGTGGATATTTTTTAGACACTGGGCAATTTATCTCTTCTCCCACAAGTCTGTACTTATAAACAGATATATAGAACTTAATAGTGAAGTTCTAGTGAGCATTGCTCACTGAATCAAAGTTGAAATCATGATGTAATAGTCCAGGAGTTTTCTGCACTAACTGCTTTCCAAATGTGGCTCTGCCATTTGCTGAACCTATTTTGAAGACTCAATAGAGTATCCAAAAGTCATAAAGGAATCTTTACCAATTCCTGTGCAATGTCCTTTAAGCCTTCACTCTTTCCAGGCTTGTTCATTATTTCCTTATCTATAACTAGTAGTAAAAGAGAACTCTGGACCAGATGAACAAAAGGTGTAATTTCCAATTTTCATACTGAAGTGCTTTGGAGTTTCAAATAAAGCCTGGCAGCCTTCATATTTCACTTTTGCTCACTTTGGGGTTGGGGTTTTTTTGTTGTTTTTTGGGGGGTTTTTTTAAAGTTGCATTTTACTCATCAATGTAATTTCAAAAGACAGCTGAAATCCACTGATATTTCTGTCTATCTACAAGAAGAAGGAGAAGGAAATTACTTTGAATTTGTATTCAGCTCAGCCGAGGGCAAAGTAAGAAAGGAGAAGTGTCACACTACAAAGCAAGGTAATCCATGGGCAGGTGTAACTCTGGAAATAGATTAGAATACCTTAGGAGTTTCTCTGTCATTCTTTAATGATGGACCTTTGCACCAGCTAAAATAGTGATGAAGTGGCACATGACCTTTTAAGTCTGATAGCATTTTTGAATGCAAGCAGAAGAAAGCAGACTATATAATTACCATGAGATTTCAGGTTTTTCCAACTAATCTTCAGGTTTTGCCCAACTAATCCTGAGAGAATTGGCTGTAGCTCTTAAAGTTGAGCATTTACAGTGTGAACGTAGTTGAATTAATTTAATTAATGCCTGTACATTGGGGAAACAAAGATCCCCTACAGATCACCATATTAGTTGACATTGGATGAATGGTAGCTATTGACATGAAATTGCAGGAATTTAATTGATTTCAATCAAATGACCTTTCAATATTTTTGTGTGAGTTTTGTGTGGTTGAGTCAAATTTATCTGTAAGTTGTAAATAAACACAATTTTTGGAAAAAAAAAAGTGTTTAAAAATACTGGGAGAAATGTTAAATATTGTTAGCCCACTTCATTGCTCCCTGGATACCAGAATCCATCGTATTAACTCATTCCAGACATACTGCCTTGTTCACACAGTGTCAAACACTTAGCAAACACTACACCCCTTTCTCTTTTGCAAATTACTGCCTGATTCAGGGATTGCCTGCCAGGAGTTTATCTAGTGTATGAAAACATTCTAGGTAGAAAGTTCTCTGTTGTGCTTGTTTGATGTCATCACCCACGTCACCTGGGCTACAGAGTAGGAAAGGGTGTCCCTCTGAAAAGGGGAGCTATAAAGGAATCCCCTGAGAACCTCCTGGGAGAACAGAGCTACCTGGCTGAAAAGCTGCTGTTTCTTGGGGAGAGAAAGTAATTTTATTTCATTCTTCAAATTGGAACTTTCCATCAGTTATACTTCAGTTTTCAGGTCTGTGCCCAAGCAATTGTAGAGCAAAACAATCTCACTTACTGTGCTCCCTGCTCAGGCTTCTGAAGTAATCTCCGTTGTCTTCCCAAGAGGGAGTTTTTCTGCTGTGTTCAGCAAGAAATGTGAATGTTTTTATGAAGATGATGAGCATTCAGAGGGCTCACAGCATGGTTCTGTGTGGGAGGAATGGGAGATGAGGTGCCTTGTGTGTCCTGCTGCCTTCAGCACTGCTCGTGTGCCTCTGACCCTCTGACTGAATAATCCCTTCAGAGCTGTTCCTGTCCACTAAACTGGCTCTTTGCTGCTCCCTAGAAGTGTTTTGTCCTTAACCATCCCCACACTGAAACTCCATGTGTCTCAGAGTTGTAACCAGCCACATCTCCTGCAATTTGCCACAAGTGGAGCCAAAATACATCACCACAAACACAGCTCTGTGTCTCTATGCAAAAAATGAATGAGTAGTTTTCTGTTTCATAATGGCAAGAATGACACATTTCTCCTTTCTTTTGTTGCTGAATCATTTGCTTTAATTTATGTCAAGAGAATAGAGAACAGGCAGTTGTTTGCATCTAGCAATCATCCAGTCTAGGAATTTTGTGATGAAAAGGCTAGAACTAAAAAAAACCCTATACTGTGATCCCCAGACTTCCAAAGTAGTCTGTCAGTATTTCTGAATTTATGTGCAAGGCATATGTAAAAAGCAAATTGTGCTATGTTCTATTAAAATTCGAGAAATCACCTTTTTAGTGAAATCTTAAATTCAAATTACTATGTGTGTAGAAACAATTTTTTCAATTTAGAAGTTGAATGAAGGCCCATGGTAATGTGTTGTTGTTATTCTTTCCTTGAGTGTCCCATTTTAGATTCAAATCAGAGGGGAATTTGCAGAACAGGGCCTAAATCAGATAAAACAGGTAGATTGACTATTGGGAGGAGAAAGGAGGGATATGAAACAGAACATTCCACTCTTCATTTTACTTTGAAACACAATATTTAGGTCCTATGGAATGCCAGAATACTCTTTCACCCATTGACACAGCATAGCTCACTATCAAAATTACAAATCTAATCAAAACAAGCTGTAGGACTGCAGTCCTTGACAGTATATTTTAGCTGATTTTTTTTTTTCCTGGATTTTGGGGGCTTAACATATCTTAATGCCTAGTTCCATAAGCTGGTTCTCTTAAGAGAAAAGAAAATTCTGAAAAAGTAAGATATTTCTTGTAGATTATTTCTTAACTGGAGTTTTTAAACTGTCTTTTGAGTTTTCCTTCAATTTTTATTTTCAATGTGAAGAGAGCAAAGGCCTCCCATTATTTCCGTGTCTATTTAAATAGCCTCTCAATTTTCTTTGTTGCCCTTAAATTCTAGATTCCTTAATAAGTGATGATTACTTTGAAAAATTATTTTAAATGTACAAAAAAAAAAAAAAAAAAGAAAAAAATATGCTTGAGGGAATAAATAATTTCCTTCATATTACAGAATAAATAATTTCAGTAGTCACTGCTGTGGTTTGGATAACTCAGTTCTTTTATTCATTATACTAAATCCTATAAATCCCCAGAGTGATGAAGAAAAGTCTATCAAATAAAAAGGCTGACAAGAATTAATATAAAAATGTCCTTTGTTCTCACAACACTGGACACAATTCCTCATTTAATATATTGGTGGAGAAATAGCAACAGAACTCATCTGCCTACCCTGACGAGTTTAATTTATTCAGTGGATTTAATTGTTGTACCTGCAGATGGAAGATAATCTGCTGCATGCCATATAAACTTTGCAGAGTGGGAAATTCACTTTAAATTGCTTTGCCTTTGAATCCAATTTTCATCCTCACTGAGGAAGAAAATATTTCTTCTTATGAATGGATGGTTATATATTTTAACTACTTCACCTTTACCTCTAAGAATAGCTCTAACAAGGACTTCCTCATTTTCCACATAGTGCTCCTAGCTATTTCTAACATACCTGTGTCTAACAGGAATTGTTCTGAATAAGTGAGAATTGCTCACTTACTTGGAGAATGGGGCTTAAGCATGGTAGCCCTTTTAATTTTCAGTCATCAGATCAGAAAGCAATTGGCCACATCTCATTCTAGAACTCAGTAAATTCCACAAGGAAGGGATGAAGTGCAGCAGCTGGATTGCTTTGAATACCTTTGTACAATTAGTAGCTTTTTCTCTGTTTCACAGATAGGCTGGTGCACAAGGGCTGATTTGCTAATGCTAGGGAAATGGCATTTGACCAGAAGTGGAGTGCAGGAATGTGTGGCTTCTTTGCCTCTTCTGAAAACATACTTCTCTTGTTATGTGGCAAATTGGCATTTAGCTCTTTCATTGCTACTGATACACCAGCCCTGAGGAAATAAAATTGTCTTTCACAGAAATTTCAAGAGCCTGTTAGAATCTCCCACATTTAACAGTGTGTTGTGGTGTCAGTTTAACCAGGCAGAAACACCAATGTTGTGTAGTGGTTTTGGTTTGCCAATTTGAAATTTCCGGCTGATGCACCAATTTATGTCGTGGATTTAGCATTGGCCAAATCACCTATGCACCCACTAAAATTATTTACTCATTTCCTTCTGTGAGATAGAATTAGGAGGAAGGCAAAACAGGCTTAAACTTGAAAGGGTACAAAGAAAACTTTTATTACTAGAAACTATAAGGAAAAAATCATAAAAATCAGAATAAAACTTTCAGAACACTTCTCCTGCTCCCACAACTTATTTTCTTTTACACTGAAAAAGTACAGAAAGAAATCAGTCAATTTACCATCTTTTGAAAAAAAAAGTCTTTCACCAATTTACTTGGGAGAGGAGATTTCTCTTCAGACTATGGAGATTTTTTTCTCCATGAGAAACAGGTTTTTTTGGCCTCAATGTCACAGAGATCAGCTGCCCAGGAGAATGGAGATCTGATCACTATGTAAAAATCCCTTCCTCGACTAACAGTTTTCCCACAATCATTACTAAGAACCAGATCAAATTATGGGGCACACTTTAAGGATTATAACAGTTCAAACAAAAGGTCTCTTTAAAAAAACAGAGGTCCTTCTTCTTCTTCTTCTTCTTCTTCTTCTTCTTCTTCTTCTTCTTCTTCTTCTTCTTCTTCTTCTTCTTCTTCTT
>JAOTQP010000304.1:9782534-9839855 GCA_026413545.1 Cichladusa arquata | reverse complement strand
TCTTCTTCTTTCTTCTTCTTATTCTTATTCTTATTTCTTCTTATTCTTCTTCTTATTCTTCTTTCTTATTCTTTCTTCTTCTTCTTCTTCTTCTCCTTCTCCTTCTTCTTCTTCTTCTTCTTCTCCTTCTCCTTCTCCTCTCTATTGAAATTTATGGGATTACAGCCATTTCATCATCTGCTTACTCTAGCACCAATGCCTCTGTTCGTATCTACAGTTAAAACATTCATCCACCCCATAATCTCTATGTGTTATAGGGAAATAAGAGTCTCTTCTCCACAGCTTAAAAAAAGAGAAATTTTAGTCCACAACTCTCTTCCTTCCTCATCTGGAACCTGACTCTTCCCTTTGTCTCACCTCAGTGTTTTCATGCTGTTTCAGTGTGTCTCTTCATCTTGGTCCTCTTCTTTCACTCAGGAGAGAGAACAAGGTGTCTGCAAGTCCTATTCTGGGCAAGAAAGAGTTAATACCTTCTGAGAGGCTGGAAACAGAAGAGAACTTTCCCAAAGTTTGTTCATTTTAAAATATGAATCTCACAGAGGCGTGTCCATCTCTTTCAGTGGTTTAACCAGTTGTCAGTTCTCAAAAGCAATCACTGATTGCTTTTTGTCAGACATAGAGGAAGCCTAGCTGCTCCTCACAGAAATAATCAATTCCTTGGGTTGTCTTTAGTGCCAAACCAGCACACAGAGTTAGGTATAGCAGGGAACTGGAGAACAAGCAGCAGTAGGATCTGTTCTTTGCTCAGTCAGTGAGGTTATCGTGGCTGTTGTTTCAACTGTGAACAGAATGAAAGCCCCAAAGTACAGGAAAATCATCTGCAAGCACAGACACTGTTAACCTGTCATGGGAGGAATAATTATTACAAAGGAAAGCTTGTAGTGGGGGTGGGCAGGGTGAAGTTGTTTGCCTTTTAAGATGTGTTTGATTTAGTCGAGGGGGTGGACCTAATCTGAGCAAAACCCCTGGAGTTCTGTTGTTTTTTTTTTTTTTTTTAATTAAGGGAGGAAAAAAATATATTAATTATTTTTCTTGTTTGGCTTTTGAAGTAATCAAATAGGATTGTACGTGTGGCACCCGTATTTGTACAGTTTGAACACTAGAAAGTGATTTGTGGATGATTTTTTAGAGTTTTGGGGAAAATAGAGCTGGAATCTCTTTTACTATGTTATAAATCAGTTTTAGAGATGTATAGATTTGCCTCAGCCATGCACCATTATGCCCAAATCACGATATTCCTGTGTCTGTAACATTTTTAGAGGTTGTGTTCTCTCTGTATCTGTAGCTAATTGTATTTTGTTGCAGTATAATTTCAGTTATTGTTTTAAATTGCTATTTCATCTCTAAAAGAAATGTTGGCAAACAGCGTTACTGTGTATTATCATTTCTTGGATGCTTCTACAGTTTCTTAGACTGTAGAGTGGGAAAGGAAGGGGCAAAGGAGGAATGTTGCACTACAGCAAAGCACTCAACCAAGAAGATTTGGAAACAACAGGTCTGATTAAATCTCTTATTCCACCATTTGTGCCTTCCTTTAAGCATAGCTTGTTATATAAGGAATCTAACAAAACTAAGGGGTTCTGTCAAAGACTTGTATGCAAAATGAACTTGCAGGTTCTAAAACTATCCAGTATATTAAGTTGAGTGCAGGTAGTCTGGGGGATTTGTCAAGCTTCACACAAAGAAATGTACATAACGTACATCATAGCCAGAAACTCGTAGTACAATAGTAATAAACTCAAAAGATCATTACCATAATGAAAACCATCTATTAGATTTTTTTTTAAAGGGATTTTTGGGCCCAAAGTGTGGTTAGAGTTTTCATGTTTAGATTTTCTTCCTGTTGTTTTGATAAGACCTGGATACATAAAATTAAACCTCTCTCTTCTGCATTACAGTTTCAGGCTTTTCCCAGTCTGAAACATAATTTAGTGTGCTTTGATTTGAGAGTTGTGGAAACAATTGCTCTACTCCCACACTGTCATTAGTGGTACTCCCCCCCTCTCCCCCCCTCCTTCATTTCCCTTATGATACCCAGAGAATTTAAATTGTGTTGTTCTCTTTAGGTCCCCTGAGCTGAATCCATTTCGTGCTGAAATCAGTCGAATTTGGAACAGCTCTTTGTGCTCCTGTTATACTCATGGGGGAATTTTTTCACATGAGATTTTTTCCTGTGCTGGAGGAGAGCTGCTGTGTATCTTGGGCTGTAACTATCCTCTGGATATGGCTTCAGCCACCTGGGAAAGAATTATTTAATTAAAGAATTAACTGTACCTTAGCACAGAGAGATGGAAGTGTATACATTTAAGAGAGGAATGTAGGCCACACTTTCATGAGGAGCACAATTTCAGAAAAAGCAGCTGAAAAAATTCCTTTGGGCAAATGAATGCCTAATATTTTAGGACTGAGAGAAGAGGCAAAAAGGAGAGTTAGGTGTGGAAAGAGTGGACTATAGAACATAAACAATACTCTGTATAAACCAAAGATGAGGTTGTTGCTGGAATAAATTTTATAGTTCTCTTCATTGGTAACATGGCAAATTTTAGGGAAAAGCTCCTTAATGAAGGCATATAAATATCTTTTATGGTGAGACTCAAGGAACTGATAGGAAGGACCAGCATGCATTTTGCTCATGGTCTAGAAATGCCCATTTCTGGATGTAAACCAATTTCATTTTAGAATACTTATAGAAGGCTAATTAATGTACAACAAGATCCCATAGCATCAAATTTAAAATAGAAAAAAGGAAGACCTCTGTTTCTATGTTATGGCAAATTTCTACCCTCTAGGAGATTTTTTTCAAAGTTGTCGTTGGGGTTTTTATGTTTGTTTGGTTTGGTGTTTGTTTGCTTTGTTTAAATTACTGCAATTATACATAAAAGGAAAAGAATATACAGAGAAGTGTAAGAATTTCTTGGTAAGTATGTGCATAAATGGAAAAGATATAGAATTATGTAACTTTTGCATTTCAAGTTGAAATAATCTATAGTTGGCAATCTGCAAAGTACTGTGACATTCTTTGGTATCTTTCAAATATAAAATCTTCAGCACTAGAATTCAACATGGCCTGACACTTGCTGGTCAAGTAGCATCACTTGTTACATCTGCACATTATGAAGATTCTCATTGCTGAATATTATTTTGTTTATGTTGTTAAATTCTCTCCAAAATGAAGGGTATTGAAACCTAATATAACTTTTCAATTTAGGGGGATGTTCAAGGCTTACAGAGGGGTTGAGTTACACTTTATTTGTCTTGTCATCCATGAGGCTTCATGCTTATCCAATGGTTATGGAATGGAGTGGTCTGCTGGGATTCTTTTCCCTTTCTTTTCCCTGACCCCCCACCCTCTTTATTTAAGTATTTTTTTTCCCACTGTCTCTGAGGAGGACTCGTTTCAAATATCTATTCCTACAGTTTTTAGTATAGCATTAAAAAAGAAGAGCCTTAAGATAAAAATATAAACTTTTTTATGTTTGGTGGTTTGTTTTTATATTTTTAACAGGGCACACAATTGTTCTGTTTTATGGCTTTTAAAATTTTATTTGTTAGTGCATAATGAAGCAGTGACATGGTAGTAAGTTAATTCATGCTGTTGGATTTTGTCCATGTCCTACTGTGATGTGAGCATGCATTATGGATTTGGATTTTATTCTGCCTATGGTTATTGTTTTGTGCATGTCACAATATGAAAGGATTAGTACATTTTCTTTCTTGAATCTTTATTTCTCTGTACTGTAGACATGAAAAAGAGGGTCATGTAAGTGCATTTGTTATAAGATTATTTACTGCAGTGCCAGCAATATAGATAACATGTGCAAATAAACATTGATTTAGCTTATAACTTCTGTGAGATTTGCAATTACAAAAACTGTAACTGCAAACTAGTACAGTACTTACAGACATTTCTCAGATCCTTTGTAAAGCTTTTCTTCTTAGGAAAAACTTATTTATTCCTACCTGTTTATTTTCTAAACTACAATCTTGCCATGGCACTATGGCTTTGTAGAACTTTGTGAAAAGCAAATTCCTTTACTCAGAACCCCAAAACCCTAATATCACAGACTGAATGCCAATCACATGGTAATTTTATTATTCAATACTTGTTTAAGGACTGTGAAATATACATTCACAGTAATTAATTAATTTCAGTGAATAAAGATAAAACTTTATTACTTCATTACTAAATCTACAACCAGATAGAATTTTATTTTATTTATTACGAGAGTGCATTCTTTTGGAAATAGTATACAAATGTTAATATTTTTGTGGTTTATTATTATAATTATCATTATTATTATTATTATTATTATTATGCAAATCTATAAAAATATATGGCTTAAACTAGTGAAAGAACAGCCTTAGCTTATTTTAAGTGTGATGATAACTTCCTGACATTGTTTTCATACTGCCAGTCTGATGGACTTCAGTTGCTATGAGATTTTTACCAGGCATTTCCACTAAATCTCCGATGTCATTGTTATTAAAAATGGAATTCAAATTCCGGCTCATAACATTCCTAGTAAGGACTAGAGCTTATGGTGAGGTGCATTTCTGGAAAAGCAGGAGCAATACAGACATTGTTGGTGTATTCATAAAGCCACTCCTAAGAAGACTGGGCTGGCTGTTGCTTGAATAATGGATGGCTCAACCCATTTCTCTCTGGGCTCTGTACTCGAAAGGTTATTTGTTCTCATTAGCACAACACATAAATTCTTTCTATTTCTTTCCACAGGGTGCTGCACTTTTATTATATTTTTGTTTGCTGCTGGGATATAAACCCATCAGTGCATGATCAGGTGTCAGTCATGCTCTGTCATAGCTGATTTGTTTTGCTCTCTCTTTGGAAAATTCTCTCTTAATTTCACAGGTGAATTTGACATTCAGGGTCTCTTCCTGTGCTGATTATCCAGAGATAATGAATGCTGCTTGTATATGCATGTACTTTCACCTTAATATAAAAAAACTTTTGACATTCAAAAAATAACACATCAGTCATAGACTTCTAAATATAAATAGATTAATCAAAGAGACCTTGATTTCTCAGTGCTTCATTCAAATTATGTTTATTTGTGAATCTTAGTTTCTAACGAAAGTATAATTACCTATGTGATGTTACACCTTTATGGATTTTCACTATAACTTCTGCATCATTACAGTTTTATAGGGAGCTGAAAGAATAAAAAGACAAGGCATTTCAACTGAAAAAAAATCGGCGGGAGAAAAGGTTGCTAATAGCTCTGAATAATTTCTCTTTTTGGCAATCAGTTGGATATTGCCATATGGAGCTTCAGATGAAAGAATAATTTCGCCATTGATTTCAGTGGGGCCTCTTGCCAGCTCCTAGAGCAGAGCCAGGGCACAGGAGCTGCAGCAGCAGTCTCTGAAATGCCTGGTGGAATAAGGCCACAAGAGGATGGCACTTCCCAGTATTATAGGAGTGGCTAGGAATAAAGCTTCACTGTTGTTCATGTCTTTACAAAGATGAAAGTTGGACAAAAAAAGTTATGGGAAACATCCAGCTTCCATCCTGGCATGTTGCAAAAGCTAGAGGGCACGACAGTGTTTCAGAAACAGAGTGCTTCAGTCACTTCCCACACCATGGAGGTGCCCTTCTTAACCATGCAGCAAAACTCGTGGGTTGAGGTTAAATACAGTCAATAACTCTGTCTTGTTATGTTGTTGTCTAATTTAAAACTGTTTTTGAAAACTTAGTATTCCCAAGTTTTTCATGAATAAATGAAGCAGCAGATCATAGGAAATACTCAAAGGTTTTGAGTGGGGAAATCCACAGGGCAAATCTTTTAACTCTCTAAGGCAATTAGAGAATCTCTATGAATGGCATTTCCCCTGAAATACATCCTGATTTCAAAGTGAGTTATATCATGTAATATTTACATCCATTCAGACTTCCCACTAATGTGTAAGAATAGATGCTTTCATGGTTCCATACACATTATGTGGTGAGCTGAGGGCAGGTAAATCGCTTAAGTTCTAAGAACATGGTTCATAAAGGGTCTGTGAATCCCAGCTCAGGATGGAATAAGATCAATCTGGACAATCATGCACTGTTTTTGCATTGCTCTAAGTAGATGACTGTATTATTTTTATCTTATGCAGCATTAAAGAACTGGAAATTGGGAATTGGTGTGGTGCTTTTATTCTTCAGTGGCACTAACTCGTGCCAGCCAAGAGTTAACTCCAAAGGGGAAAAGGATCCATGCATGTCAGGCCCATGCTATGTATCAGGCCTAATGTAATTTGGTATGACTCCAATTAAGTGTTGGCTTTAAGGCAAATTCTGGAAACTTGCTAAAATCTTTTCCCATCATGAATTAGTTTTTCTTAAAAGCACACTTAGTGAAAAACAAAAAAAACAAAACTAGAGCAGTAACGAAGGCAATATTCAAAGGCACATGTGAAAATATCAAATACACTGAATTTTGCAGGCAGCAGCTACCATCAGAACCCAAAAGAGAAGTCATGGCTGAGGTGGGAAATCCTTTAAACATTCAGACTGGGAAGTAGCTGGGTGCATGAAGGATTTTCCAAGTGTTCTATGTACAATAGCATAATGTTATTAGACTGCCTAAAATTATGCAGGGTTTTTCGGATTTGGTTCCTTACTGAAAGGAAATCCAGTACTGACTGCTCAGTAAAAGGGGCAGCTGGCAAAAAGCCAAATACTGAAGCTGGAAGTTCCAGTGATAGCTGAGAAGAGAGGGTTCTTGGTGGTCATTACAAACTGAGATGTCTTTTAAGCCTCCTTTCATGAAATTTGTCCTCTTCCCTTTCCTTGGCTATTAACTGCCAAGAACTGAACTGATCCTGTACATTCACATGTGAGAGAAGAGTGGGAGAATTTCTCCTGATAATAGAAGTCACAAGTTCCAGCTTCCATGTCTTGTGAGCTGTCCCCCCTGTTTGTTCAAGTCTGGTTTCCAGCTGCTTTTCCCTCCTTGCATCATTGGTTTCTTGCAAGGTCTAAATCCACATTCCTTTGTTATTCACCTTTCCCGAGGCTGTAATCTGCTCACTTTCTGCCAAAACTCTTTTGCCTCAAGTGCTCAAAATACATGCAGGTGGTCAAAACCAGGGTTAGCACTTGGACTCAAATGTCTTTTCCAGCTTGAGAAGTCTTCTATGGGAAGATATAGAAGTTGATTCCATGTCTGTAACTCAACTTCAGCCCCCTCCCCACAGGTGAGCTGCTGTCACTCCCCAGGTCAGGGTGGAGAGCAGTCCCTACCCCTTGGCCTTGGGCCACAGATTCCAGCATCCCTCCTCAGCCTGCCCAGTTATCCAAAGCCCTCATTCTCCTGCTGGAACCCAGGTTTGGGGCCTGGCACCAGTGCTGAGCTGAAGGCAGAGCTCAGTGTGGTTCACTGATGCACTTCAGGCTGTGTCACTCTCTCTTGAACTCCGGAAACATAATTAAGGATAATAGTCAGTAGATCAGATTTAAGTGCCCAACATAAAGGATAAGGTATAGAACACTCTGAAGCATTTTGTGTATGTTAGTTCTTCATTATTTTCAATCAAGGCTGCAAATGGGCTGTGTAAGGAGAGTACATCAGTGGAGATTGCAGTGTGGTTGAAGTGCACGTGAGTACAATTACATACATGCCACTTTCTGTCTGCTGAGTTGTATTTTCCACTTAGAGAGAGGGAAAGCTTCTGGAACATACATTGACAATTTGTTCTTGAATTTTCTGGAAGGTAACCATTGTGACTGGCTCAGCCAAAATCAGTATGCAAGATTCAAAACATGTACAATTTCCAGCTCTCTTTCCAAGTGTGATTTGCTGTGGTAGTGAACTGTGCATCAAATTCCTGTCAAAGCATTCTAAAAGGCCTTTCTAAAACACTTCTAGAAATGTAATTGGAATGTTAATTGTAATAAGTTGAGCTCTGCGATATTCTCATAAATCTGGGTAAAGTGCAACTACATTTATGCTACTCTAATGAAAAACACCAGCACCAAGTCTAATGAAAAACAAGGCAGGGTCTTAAAACATAAATGGTGTTCAATTTCTTTGCAAACTAGATTTGTATCTGAAGTTTCATTGATTTGAATTGAAAAGTAAAATTAGTTTCATATTGCTCTCTAATCCACACAGTTAAATTCTTCCCTGGAGGGGTAAGGGTATAGTGGATCACATGGATAGTGATCTCAAACAGAATTTCACCCATATAAAAGACCAAATTCTCTAGTTGTAGGTAGGTTAAATTCCAAATAAAGTCATATACCTCAGAATCACTACTAGTTTAGGTATAAAATTGTTTGCACAATTGTTTGTGTTCTCTAAATTAAGGAGTAGTTGGTAAGAAAATTGTTTTTTTAACTAAACCCTAGAAGCCTATAGGAGCACATAATTACTTTGGGCTAGATCATTCTCTCCTGAAGAATGCCTCAAATAACAGCCTTCTCAATAGGTACTTCCAGGGAGGAGTGTCAGAATTTTTCTGCTGTCAAGTGGGTCAATAGAGCCAACCCTATGAACACCTCCAGGTTTTTTCCACCGTTAGCTTGGGGAATGATCCCAAGGTCTCATATCTCCTTTTAATGTGGATTTCTCTATTTGGAAGTGACTTCACATAAAAGTCCCGAATTTACAATTTCTTTGCACTTGTCCCAGATGCAGGAAGAAGAAGTGTGTTTCCAGTGTTCCCCTGGCACAGCAGCCCAGAGGCAGCTGAGCAGCTCCTCTGGTCAGGAGGGTGTGCTGGGTTTGCATCTGCAGGGCACAGCTGTCCCCAGCCCCTCTGCTGGGAGGGACCTGCTCTCCGCATCAGCACCCTCCAAAATACATGGCTGAGGGGGAAATATGCAGCCAGTTTCAAAAAGCTCTACTCACCTCTGTAATACAACAGCAGTTGCTGGTGGAACTTTAGGGATTTGATAATTTTGTATTATTAAAAAGGAAAATTTGATTTGCCTCCTGAAACTTTTGACAGGTTCATAACTGCAGCAAGATAATGGATATAATTAATTCTCTGAAATGAAATAGTAGAAACAGTAATAGTAACACTAGTGTAATGTATTGCTCTGATTTTTTAATGTTAATTATGTCAATGAATTATTATAAGGTTGAAATATTTAAATAGAGCTGCTTGCAGTTTTTCTAATTGCTGCATTTGTGCATGATGGAACCTGATAAATATTTGTACAAACAGACTTTGTCTTTTCCAGGGACTATAAAGATATTGCAAGTAGTGTCTGCTGGGAGAGAAACTATCTGACACACAAACAGTTTTAAACATTTAATTAAGGATCTTCTACCCTACATTGAGAAAGATGCAAAACCTAATAAAAAAACTGTATTCAATGGAACATTTAGCCTTAAATTTGGGAAATACAAATTATTATCTTTCCTCTTCAGTGTATTTTACTAGGCTTTAGTCATATTTCTTAGTCTTAATGCCCCAATCTAACATTTGCAAAATGAAAATAATGTATCTGGGAGAGAATATTGTGGAATTCACATTAATTAATTTATCTGAAATGCTTAGAATTAAAACAATGTTACAGAAATACCTGTAAATTCTGATGTGAATACAAATTGATTTAAACAGATGTCAAAGAGATCCAATTTGAAATATTAGTAAAACTATGTTTATTTATTGATGGTGTTTCATTTGCATTAGGTACTGCAATAACACCTTGGATAATAGAGTCCCCAGAGGATATAAGACTTGCACAAATACAGTTTTGAAGAGAATTATATGTTTATTCAGAAAAAGATAGCCATTGAAACAGCAGCCCATGCTATAAATCTCATTAAAAGTTAAAAATTCTCTGAGCATATTCCATGCATATCGGTGTTTCCAATCAGTGCGACTGTCCAGGGAGCAAGCTGGAGATTCTGGCAGTGTTCAAACAATGTTCCCTCCCATCACAGTGCCTTCTGTCAAACTGAGGGGAGAGCTGTCTTCTGTTTTGCA
This sequence comes from Cichladusa arquata, assembly GCA_026413545.1. Classification (NCBI taxonomy): domain Eukaryota; kingdom Metazoa; phylum Chordata; class Aves; order Passeriformes; family Muscicapidae; genus Cichladusa; species Cichladusa arquata. The sequence continues at coordinate 9,829,910 of JAOTQP010000304.1, read as the reverse complement.
TCCAGAAATTATCTGCTGCTTTCCCTGGAGTTGGTCACTTGGTGCCAGTGGACATCTGGCCTACTCTGTTCTGTACACAGATAACAGAAGCACATAGTGCTCTATTTCTAGAATTTTCCTTGTCATTGACACTGAACTTGCAGTAATATAATTTAATATTAAGTACTGTAGAGGGGGAGGCCTCTGTGACTGTGTGCAGCAAAATGCACAGCTTGTTTTCAAACTGCTTTCCCTTTTCTACTGGAAACATGTAAGGATGCAGTGAATCTCCTCTGCGAGCGTAGCCATATGCTTCCCCTCTGCACCCATGTCAGGACCCATATGCTTGCCTGAGTTTGTTTTCTCTGCATGCTCTAAGGTTTTTCTGGGGCCTTGTCTCTTTATTTGTCTGCAAATAACTTAGCTTCCCTTTTGAGCTGAAATTTGTGTGAGGAAACAATTATTTTCTAATTAAATATACATTAAACCTGATGGAAAATTATCAAGCTTTTTTAAAGAGCCAGGATAGCATTATAGTTCAGCAAATTCTGCATTGTTTAGAAGAAACCAAATGAATTCTTCCCTCACTAAGTATTTTCATGTTAGTGCTTAACAGCTTGTGCACTGATAAAGAACCTTTAGCAGGCAGCCATTGACAGTTAAAAAGATAAACTGCTGATTAGAAACCTGAATGACATGAAACTGGATTTAGTCAGAAGTTCAAGAAGGTAGCTGAAATGCTGGACATCCAGGTGTTTCAAAAGTGTTGTCAAACAAGCTGGGAATTGGATCCATTAGAGATGGGTTCTGCTATAACTGCTTTTGCACTATATCTTATTTTCAGATTTATGAAGGTGTAAAACTTAAATTACACAAAATATCGACTACAGGAGTAGTACCACAGCTTTTTAGACTACTGCAAGTAAATTCCTAGAAACCTATGTGAGTAAATGGGGCTGCAGTGGTAAGAAAAGTCTGGAATCCAGCACTGTCTCTCATGGGCTGAGCAAACCAGCCTGCAAACTCCAAGTCACTCGAGTCAGTAAATACAGCAGTGTGGGCAAGAGTATAAGTTTGTCTACTTTTTGTGGAGCTGTACCAAATTTATCCACTTCTGCATACCCCTAGGAGACAAACTAAGTCAGTTTATCTGCTTACAAAATTAAATGAGACATTACAGATTGAAACCATGCAAGCGAATGAGCATATGCTGTGTGACCTTAGTTGAGAATTGAACTGTGAGAAGGAAATTCCCAAGTTTTTCATTCCTGATACATCTTTTTTTTTTTTTTTTTTTTTTTTTTTCTGTGTAGTATCTCCAGGTATCAATACCTTTTATTAGATTAATTGTTCTAAAACTGTACCCTTCCCAAACAGACTATTTGCTCATCTGTACAAGCTAGTGATGCTTAGTGAGTTTTTTTCATTAGAGTTACATCAGTCACTGCTGGTATATCCCTTTTAGGAACTCTGCCTTCTTCTTGTTATCCCAAAAGGGTAAAGTGTTTTATCCTGAGATATCACTGTAGCAGGGGAATGAGTAAAGCCAACCACATTCTAAGCATTAATGTACTTTTCCTTTTCTTTATAATATCTCTTGTAACAATAAATTTCCACCTAATGGTTGAAAATGCAGATCATTTGTTCTCATTATTCAGATGGCAATTCTGATTTTTCTAATATACTAAAATCAGTCTTTTAAGAAGAGGATGAAAGCTTTCTTCTCATTTGTCCTGGGCTTTTTTCAAGTTTCTGGTATGGAAATGTAATTTATTTACAAAAAAATATCAAATTTGTGATCTCAAGGCAAAAGTGATTTAAGGAAAAGAGCAGAGAAAAGGAATTTATTTGCCTGTCAACCAATGAAATGCTGAACTAAGGATATGAAAAAATCAATCCTGTTATCTTTTTAAAGGAGTTCATGAAGTCAAAATATCTTTAAATACCAATTGTCATAGAAAAGGGGCAATATTAGCATTGGTTGTTTATAATCCTCCCAAGGACTCAATGTTATTATTGTTATTGTACTTTTATTCCCCTCAAAATATGTTCATTAAGACTTAATTTGTTAATCCAATCAGTTTGATTTCAGCAACTAAACTACAAAATACAACAAAAAGACTATTTTTTCTCAATTGTCCTTCCTTTCACTTTCCTTGAATCTTTAAAATTGCATCTTTAAAAGGTGCTATTGTCTCAAGACTGAGGCTCACAGTAAACTGCATAAACTGAAAGGTAAAAGAAAGCTTGTGTGTAAAGCCAGGAAATGCTGATGAGAGATCTCCCTGGGAAGCAAAAGGCTTAAACACCTCTGAAGCAGCAGTGAAATTGCCTTTTTGCAGCTATGGGGTATTTTTGCACACTTTGGTGTAAGTATTCTGCAGCCATCCTGTGTGCTTCAGCAGATGGCTTTCTTTGCATTCTTAGCATTTACACAGATTATTTCTAGAACAACAAATACAAACTCACTCCAGGCTGGTGACAAACCTGCAAGTAAGGCTATGCAAATAATTGACAATCACTTAGGCAGGCTAATAATACCTATAATAATAGAAAGATCATTTCCAATTAGGGAAAAAAGCTCATTTACTTGATGCCAAAACAGTAATTTGGGAGTTGAATTTATCATTCTGCTCGAAAAGAAAAACAAAACAAAACCACAAACAAAGGGGAATACTTTGTCTTGTACTCAAAAGACAAGTAAAATAAATGTTACTCAAAAACCACTGGAAGAGAGGGACCAGGAGTAGTGTTCACATTTTACATAGTCAAGGTAATATTGTTTGCACATACAAAACACAGCACTCTGGTTCAGTTCTCACTTCTCAAAAGAATATCTTGTTCACTGCTAATGTTTCAGCTGCTCTTGGTCAGTCTCCTGTGGATTCTCTGCCTGCTTTTGGAAGTAATAACCATGTCTCAGAAGATCTGGAAGCTTTGTACCCTGTGTTGCAAGTGAATGTCTTAGGGAATAAAGCTCTTTTCTTTCTCAGTTTCTGACTGGAGAGTGTCAGACAGAGAAAGGCTCAAAATGCCTCAGGGGAAGGGTGGCCTTGATGGCAAACTTGCTTTGCCCAGGAATTTCTTTTGGACTGTCAATTAAAGGGAGATTTTGAAAAACGCTCTATCATTCCTCCTTCAGTTTTTCCCCTTTTGATTAAAAAAAAAAATAGGCTTAACTAAAATCTTAATTTTACCCAGAAGTTTATTAAAGTCTGTCTAGATTTCTCTCTGATTTTTCACATACTTCAATTTAATTTGAAGTTTTCTGTGCAATGTCCCTTTTGTTTGTGGACTTTGATGAAGGTGAAGCAGCCCTGAGATCATGTCTTCAAGGCACCATCAGCAAACCTAAAGTAAATCCACCACCATTAGTGGGATCACCTGGAATGAATTCAAGAACCAAACTCAGGAAATCTGGACCTGCAAGAGCTTTCAGGAAATGGGCTTCCCAGTCAACATCTCCTGGGATTTCTGAGGGTAGAGAGAGCTTGAAAGTAACTTCCAATTTTTTGCTTCTTAATGATGCTTAACAGCTGTTTTGTGCAAGTTATGGTTAGGGTACCCAGGCAAGTTCTGTTCAGCTGTTGATTAGTGGTTATTTTAGTGAATGTTATGTTAACTAAAGTGAATGTAGCAGGCAGGGAGGCAAACTCGAGGAGGCACAGATGTCTATCAGCACTGACAGTTAAATAAAGGCCCTACTGCCAAAAACCCTGAGCTGAACCTTGTAACGGTCTATTGGGTTCAACAGGGCAGATATAAAACAAGAATAGCACAGGTCTCCCAGATAAAATCCCCAGTAGTGCAGATGGTGGTTACTGCAAAGGAAAAGGTTTCCCTTTTAAATTTTGCTTCCATCAGAGGGCCTTGCACGGCATGAAGAGCTGTCATCAGCTCTGTCCTGAGGGCTGGGGGAGGTCCAGGCGACCTTCAGCACAAACACAATGGTGCAAAGCTGTGCTGCTGCACTGATGGATACAGTGCATTGGATAAAAGCTGCCATTGTGGCCTAAGGGTTTTTCAAGCCCTCGTCGTTATTGTCCAGAAATACACACAGGGTCTGACTAAGGGCAGATCGGACTTTGTGACTACATATTATGTTAATTGCACTTTTTTAAATTTCATTGTCATAATCCTTCTTCAAAGATATGCTTACTTCCTCTATTTACATTTGAAAATTTATGCAGATCACAAACTTTTTAAATTTAACTTACCTTTGTTCCCTAGGACTTTTAGGATTTCTTGGTCACAGTCTACTAAATTTTGTCTGGAAAAACTCTAATTGAAAGGAATAACCTTTCAAAAGGTGTTCAGAATACTCGAATCTGACTTATTTCATTTTTTCCATAACAATTCTGATGCTGAACTGTCCTCAGTTTTGTTGGCCTTTCCTATTTTTTCAGTCTGTATTGAAGCCAAATGCCATGATATGTTTAGCATATTAATAGGTACACACACAAAATCAATCCTGCAATAAAACTTTATGGGACTTTTGTGGCCTTTGCTTGCTTAAATTGGTGTCATACGTTTTTCTGTGTAAAGTTCCTCTGTATTTATATAAATGTGCTCAAACTGAGGTTTTTTGGTTTTCTACATTCCTGACTAACAAGACGATTACATGCTGGTTTAGGACAAAAATGTCAGGGAGAATGCTGCTGTTCATGAGTGAATTCCACTTGGGATTGATGACATTTCTAATGAATCTTTGGCTGTGGTATCTCCCTTACAAAAGCAAAGAAGTTGTAGATTTTAAAAAGTGGCTTCAGTGATATTCATTTCATAGAGTAGCTGCGATTCTTTCTCCGTTCAGACCTTCCTAGTTCTTACATGTCACATTTCCAGTTATTTAGGAGGAAATATAATTCATCATAACAACATATCAGCTGTTATGTCACCCTTCTTAGAATCATGTGCATTTCAGTGATAGGAAAAATTATGGTAAAAATAAAGGATTGTTTAAAAATTAATTTTACTTTTACTGCAGTGACCATGACACTAATCCCTGTGGTTACAGCAGATTAACTGTATAATGGAATTACACAAAAAACAGCTGCTAAATTAATTATAAATTGATAAGATAGCCTCAAAGGTTAAGTTTCAGCAGTGGGTATTTATGAAATATCCATTATAACACATTTCACATTTTAATGTATTTATATGGTTTATACTGTAGAGGGAGGCAGCTTTGGAAAATTGGAGAGAGGCTTTATTTGAAATTAATCACAAAATATCAGAAAGTAATATTTGTGGGCTTTTTTTTTTCACACCTTCCTCTGGCTGCCTCCTTCCCCAGCTTGAGTTTAAGAACATAAGCCCTAAAGTGCTGCTCTGCTATGAAGGATTAGAATGTCTAAATCATATTTGTCTACCTTTAGCCAAAAATGTTTTTAAGTGTTCCTGGTGCTGTGGGGACAGGAGGAATGTCTTTGGAGGAGCTTTTCCAAGGATTGGTGTGTTGATTGCAGTTGAATTGTCTTAGGACAATGCAGACAATGATCTGATCCAAAATGGTCTAATCTTGTAGCATGAGCAGGAGTCCCAAACCAGAGCTGGTTACTACAGGCAATAGTCGTAAAACACTGACATGGAAGGACTGAACTTTGGAGAGAGACTGAAACTGCTTTACTCTGTTCCTAATGGACTAATTTTAAATTAAAATGTGGAAATTACCAATTCAAAACTGTGGCAGTTGGTCCTGGCGGGAGTTTCATGTTAGCACTATGAAGAAGAGAATTCTCCAGAAAGCCATTGTTGCAACAGTTATTTCTGCATTCAGAGGCTGGACTTGAAATCCAGAACTTTTAAATTATTTCCCAGATGTTTTCTAACACATACCTAAATCCATTCTGCTATCCAGTGTCAGGATTTTACACTTTATTCAGTCTAAAATACAACTATATCCCTGACCTGACACGCTAGCAGACTTTTAAAATCAGGATTACTGTAATAGTGCAGGAATCAATTAAAAATTTTACTTATTTTTGAAGAAGCTACTCAATTAAATATCACTTTCATGTTCCTCAAAGTTTAGTCTAAGCATGATGTAGGAAATAAATGAACACCCAAATTACAGCCTATTTAATTTGTCTTCATTCTCCTGCTTATAAATACAGGTTTTAGACTCATTTCATCTTCTAGCTCAAGTATCACCAAACAAGGTTTGTAAAGTATTAGTAGCTATGTGCTGCCATCCTATGAGTTCTGCTCAGCAGTACTGAGGGCTCTGAGCATCTGGAGCTACTCCCTTCATTGGCATTCTACCACCTAAAGACTGAGTGCTTCCAAGTGTGTGGTCACTGAAGTGTTGAATCTTGAAAATTGAGATTTTTCAGGGCAAAATAGATTTGACTCAACAGCACTGTATAGAATCTTCTGCGAAGAGTGGGAGGCATCTCAAAGGTAATGGTGAGAAAAATATTTTCCTACAGTGTTGATGCTCATGAACAATATTTGAGCCAGATGGGTATGCCATAGCAGTAGTAAATGAGGTGAGCCAGTAGACTGGCTTTTGTTTCTAGAAAAATGGTGTTAAAACACACAGATAAAGGTATTGTCTATTTCCAAATAAAGTTTACTTCTTTTTTTAACTTTCATTAAAATTTTGATAACAACTATAAAGAACAACAAAAAAAAGTCCATGTTTGTGTTTTCAATAAAAATCAAAAAATCTGTCATGGATGAACACAGAGAAGTGAACACAAAGAGGTGAACACAGGTAGACAGGAAGGTTAAAATATTTGGATAAATATGTAAATTATACATCAATAGCAAGATCAAAGCAGTAGTAAACCCTTATTGTCTCATAGACATGGAATCTACAAGAGACCTCTTTCCAATAGTGGGAGAGCTGCAGGATATACAAATGACCAGATCCAGTACTCACCATTAAACAATTCCAAACTCTACTGTTAGGAAAGGATTAAGCGATATATTGTCTTCCCATAATATTTTTCCAGATGAGTGATACAGGCTGCAGCCCCTGCACAGCTCCCTGCTCTCAGCTCTCTTTGCCCTCTCAGCTGGATGGCACTAACAAAGTGCTGCCTTTCCTGGCTTTTCCCAGCTTCTGCTCCAGCACACTTTCCCTTCTTGGCTAAGTGGAAGGTTTCTGTGTGTACTGGAGGCTTCCATCTCAAGCTTCCCAAAGCCTTCACGTGTGAGAGATGGAAATGAGCAGCAGGAACATGGCAGCACCCCACAGTGACCCACCCCAAATGGCCAGCCTCAGGTGCAGAATGATGGTTTGGTGCAGGAGCTGCCAGCTCACTGCCACGGCCTTACTCTAATGCCAGTGCTACAGATAGTGCTTAAGTGCCTTCATGATTAAAGACTTAATACCCTGAGTTCCCTCTCGGTAACAGGGACCAAATCCCAGAGTGCTGGTTTGTGTGAGTCAATGAATCAGCGTGAGGTTAAAGATTATTAATGTTTATTTTCATTTTATGCCACTTTCCACTCTGTTTGTCTCTATTACTCATAGCTTCATTTCTCTCAAGAGGGACTGTAACTGGCAGTCAGGGATGTATATGGAGCACCCCTGCTAAAAACAATGCTTACAGAAATGCACACCTAATTTAGCAAATATCATATGAATAATGGAATCAATTTTATCTAAGGGAGAGACCATACTGCAGCACACAGATATAAGGCTCTGCATGAAACTTCCTAGATTTTCTCTTATGATAGTTCAGTGGGTTTTAGTGAGAATCCTAAAATACTTCTGAAGTGTTAGTATGTCTGCTCCTTCCCATCCTCCACACTGATGTAGCTCAAACCCAAGGTACATGTTTTAGGAAATTGTTTTTATCTTTGAAATTATAGAGAAGCTTGAGTGGAACATCACAGGTAAGGGTCAAACACTCACAAATATAATTGCTGTAGCTTTAAATAATTCTATATCACCTTGGGAAATACCATTTTCTGGTAGGCAACATTAAGGAATATAAAATTTGAAAGACAACTACTGTACTTGAATGCAATACTGTTGATTTTGTTTAATTAGTACTAGCCCTAGGCTCAGAACTTTTTTAGAATCCTAAGATATTTGTATAAATTTTGCCTCCCCTCAGTTTAGCCTTATTCTAACTTGGCTGGGCTTTTCTTTTTCTCCCATTGAAATCTATCTGTTTCTTCAAGTCCCAAGTCAGTGAATCTTTCTATTCTGTTTTGCACAGGCCAAAATGTGCAGATAGTGATTAGTGTTTGTTATCTCTTGACTTGTGATTTGTTTGGCCAGCTGATCTTCAATGCACCTGCATATTACATACTGTACATCACAGCTATTATTATGAGCAAGCATTTATATAAGCTGTAAACTTACAAGGCTTTTTAGGTGGGTAGAACATGTTCTCTGCCTCAAGACAATTGGGATCTGTATTAGGCAAGACAATGACTGAGGCCTAAGAGAAGTATTTGGAAAATGCTAAGAGTATGTTACAATAATTTAAGAGGCACTGAGGGGAAAAAGAGTCCTGGCTTTAATGGCTTGGTACAGGAAAAGAATTCTTGGCAGATGAAGACAATGAAGGCATTCCAAGTGTGGGCAGCTAATCTGACAAAACTTAGGCAAAATATTTGGAGATAATAAAAAGTCTCAGGGAAATATAAGAAATACAAGAATTAGTGTGGGAGAAAAGCTGTGCAGAAAACTCAGGTGGGCTGAAATCAAAAGGATTCGTGTGATGGAAAAGGCTCATGTACAAAGCTTTATAAAACAGGAAGTTGGGACCTTGTTTTTTTTCTGGTTTCCAAACCATGTGAGATAAGTTTTGGCTGGAGCCTCTGGTATGTAAGTAGTGAAATGAAGAGTAGGTTCAGTTCTCACTTCTTTTTCTGTTAATATCTGATTAACTTATTTTCATCAGGCATTTTTCTTTAAGCAAAACATCTGGACTCAATTATCATAGAGGTCTTTTCCCAAGTTAACTGTTCTATGAGTCTGAGATTCTCTGAGGTATAACTCCAAACATTGCTTCATGTATCCTTGTTATTCATCAATCCCACAATATTTACTGAAAATAAGATCAGGATTTTTAGGGAGAAGCGATGGAACTTATAAGTGCCACAAACACCACACAACAGCCAATGTTAGGATCACACTACCATGATGGAATTTGCCTGTACATCCTCTCTTTCCAAACTAATCATCTGTGATGCCACGAACTCCAACTTTTACTACCTTATATCTGTGTTATAGATATGTGTAAACTATAGCTTTAAATGAGGGCATCTTGCTAGCAAATCTGAGCAAAGGGAGCCACCTCCAACCACCTTTAAAATATTTACATAATTTTCTTTCTGTTGCCTTTTTTTGAAGCTACAATTTGAAAGCCTCAGCTGAACCCAGCTGCAGTCATGTCACTGCCACATAGGTTCTGGACAAGACAGCCTTCCAAAAAGGTGTCATTTGTGCCAGATTAGGCAGACTGAATAGAAAACATAAATAATGAGGTGAAAGAAGAAATGTTATCTTGTTTTGGGAAGAGAAACACGAACAGATCTGAGGTACTGATGTAGACAGGACTTCACCTTAGCTCTGAGAGTAGCTTGAATGGCTTTAAACTGCCACTGACAGAGTCCTGTAGCACTGACAGGGCTAAACTCATTAATTCTGCACACAGAGGTGCTGTAAAACAGATTTGCTGTGTTGTACACAGGAATCAGAATTTACTGCACACTTGATGTGGACATTGTCGTTTAAGACTGTGCACTGCTCTGTGATGAGCTGCTTAGAAATGTATAAATAAGTCTATGACAAAGCTGTGAGTCCTCAGATTCCTCAATGTCTTCTTCACGGTCAAACACATCTGTTTGATACTCTCGCTGCTGAGTTTCCATTTTGCATTTTTCTGCTGATAATACTGTTTGCCATCTATCAAACACATGCAGAAAAGGGTAACAGAATAACAAAAGACGTGGTGTTATTGCACTGGAAATGGAGAAAAGAAGATATGACGAGATAAAAAAAAGCCTAAATTCAAAATCAGAAATACATGTTCATCTTATCCATCTGTGCTCTGTCTCTCTCTACAAGCTGAATAATCATTTTTTTTAAATATGCATATCTGTCAGCAAAAGCCAGATGATCTGGCTTGCATTTTGCTTACTAGGCTAGTCTTTGAGTACTCATTGATCTTTTTCCCTCTGTTTTTACCTGCTTGCTTGCCTGCCTGCTTCTTTTTCTGAATAGTGTTGTTTTCATTTGCTACACCAATTTGTCTGCATCATGAAAGACCCGTTTTGCTCTTTCAAATGCATTTTTTATGTGTTTTGGGTCGCTATTCCCTGCTGCTGGTTGAGATGCTTGCTGCTGTGCAGGAGGGGATTGGAGCTGTGATCAGCTCACTGTAGGTGGCACCAGCAGACACAGCAAATGCCTCTGAGCACAGCAGTGAGAGCAGGGGCTTGGCACAGCCCTGGTGTCACTGCAGCCAGAGCAAGCTCCAGCAGGAGCACTGACCTGCATCCCTCAGCACAGTCCTCAGCACCTGCAGAACACCAGCTGAAAACATCCTGGAAGTTGCCATAAGCGCTTACGGCAGCAGCTGCACTCTTATTTTTACTGTAAGGTATTAGTGTTTATTTTCTATTTTTTTTTTTCTTTAGTTAGAGTTGGGATTGAAGGCACGAGAGATGAAGTTTTGTGTTTGGACTTTGTTGTTTATTAATCCTTATTTAAAGTACAGCGAGTGCCACAGTACTTTTAGCTAACAAGCTAAAAGCGAAAAAAATGGAGGTGTATTTCACTTGCTATAAGTTCTTTTAAAGCTAAACAGTCCAATAAAAAACTAACATCTACATTATTTTTTACTTTTGACTCAATGACTAAACACTCATGACCTGCAGTGCGGCACTTTTCATTCAACTAAAAAATACCACCTGAAACTAAGAAAAAGGAACTTCCGCCTTAAAAGCCTGTCTTGTCCCCTACCTATTACTACATTCCAAAACCTCAAATTCTAAACCTTTTACCATGTGATATTGCACACTTCTACTCAAACTACACACCAGTGATTCCAACTCTATTACTCAATTTTGGAAGCTTTCTCTAAGGCCTTAAGTCAAAAGCAGTGTTTTTTGGGGGTCAGTGCCAGAAAGCACAGAAAGCTCAAAATTCCCAGGCTTCAGGGTTCCAGCAGTAAGGTATCTAATTTTTTTTCTGTTTTGTATAAAGCTCCTATTTTGTCATTAGATTTGACTCTCATATTGTATTCACACATAATGCCTTAATCTTTTAACACTTCATCATCTCTTCTGAACTTCCTTCTTGATAGTATCAGATTCCATGCAGGGGAAGGGAAAGAAATTTTCTTTGAGATGAAGGGTAAATTTTCTTTTTCAATGAGGGTAAGCTAGGAAGGAAGATCAGCTCAAAAGCCAACCTAGCATATTCTTTCCTTTTCATATTCTGCAATTTTCCTTGACTTAAACTTACAGAGGGGATTTTGCTCCAAGAAAAAATATTGTCTATTGCAAGAATTTTGTCATGTGGAATGGGTTTTGGCCTTTGGTGTTTTTTTATGTATATTTTAAAACATGTCTGCAGTGTTAGCTAATCAACTGAAATACAGAACAACTATTTTAAAGGATCATATTTTATTTTTCTCCTAACTCCTTTTGCTGCTTCTGTAAGGCAAAACATACCAGGTTTGGCCTCACTTTCACCTCAGTGGCACCAGATAACGCAGAGGTTTCCGAGGGTGGGCTGATGTTGTGTAATCTGTTCTGCGCCACCGAAGGGGGAAGCGTGTCAAGTGTTAAGTGCAGATGTTGGGCAGGATGGTGATGGCTGGGGCAGGCACTGTAAAAACATGGCCATGGCTCACTAGCTGACCAGTTGCCCATGCAGCTACTGAGGGGATGTTAAGAGAATTCCCTTAGCAATCTTGTTAAACACACTTTGATTGTGAAGGATGACTACTGCGCTTTACCTCCTGAGGCCTTAATATGCTAAAGCAGGCAAGCTGTGCAGTTTTACAGCATGATATAGATTCATAAAAATAAATTAATCATATATGATTTTTCATGCTGACAGATGCTAAGTTCTAATGAACAGTTTTGTGCATGATGTTCTGGATTTTCCAACCTAATTTGGCCATATTTTTTGCTTCTCATCTCAATATGCAATACAATGTACAGAAATACAATCTGTTGTTCTTACAGGCAGAATAGTTTCTGCTAGTCAGGAAGAAGTAGAATTCAGAATACGATGTTAAGACTGGAGGAAAGTGTAGTTAATACTATGTTTTCACTGTATCCTCTGACAGGATCAGGTTTTAAGAGGCTTGAAGTTCTCTTGACAGAATTTTCAAAATTGCCCTCAATTGCTATGGAAAGTCTATTTTTATGGATATGTATGTTTAGGTTCCTAATTGCATTTGAAAACTTACATTTATCTTTTCCTTGATGTATTTCTTCTGCATCTTGCCCCTTTTGGAAGTGGAAGGTTTATGTTCAGAGAAGTCTAGAAATGGATGAGATCGAGGTGGAGAGTCTGTTGTTGTATTTGGACCATGGCTCCTAAAGGCTTTTCAGCCATCTGTATTAGACACTTGTTATGAAGTCCATTTTTTGTGTTGGGCCACTCTAACCAGCCCAAGAGCAGTTTTGGATGGCTGACACCATAAAAATCAACAGAAAATCTCCCAATTCTGAGATCATTCAGCTGGCGTTCACTTTATATAATACACATGGAGAAAAATTAACACAAAATTTGCACATAAAAGGATAGGTTCTGAGATGACAATTAAAATTAGATACGAGAGCCTAAGTTTTTCACAGACAGCTCAGGTTTTACTAGTGGTGAAGTCTTAGAAATTTCCAATATCTCTTAGATTTCCTATATGGAATAAAATGGATTTCGTTGTTTTACTTAGTAAATTCATGGTGTGATCACATCTTGTATGCTTTATAGAGTTACTGTCTTCAACTCAAAATAAATCTATATGAAAGCTTGGAGAGAGGAGTAAACATGGATGACAAGGGCTGTCAAGTCTATGGAATGGCACCTGTGTGATAGAAAATTAAATAAAACTTCCCAAGCCAAAAAGCCACGTTTTGATTGAAACACATAAGTACATCAGTTAGGGATACAGGATACATTGCTATGATGAGAATGTTTGGAAGACTGACTAATCAGAATTGCTACCACTCTCTTTCTATAAGAAGACTTCAAGAGCATGCTGAGAAACTTCATCAGAGATTTGACTAGGAACAAAAATTTTCTTTAATCTTACAGCAGGGAAGGGCTATTAAAACTACAAATAATGCCCAGGGCTCAATAAAGTAATGTTGGTTTGTTGTTCTTATTTAATTTTCTTTTTTAATTTAAGCAATTTTGTGATTGATGAAGTTACAGACAGCAACCATCAGCTGCACAAATGTAAAATTTGGTATAACTTCCTGGGCAATTTTTGAAAGACGACGGTCTGATTACATGTCAGCCATGAGGAAATTATAATCAAAATCATTATGATATGCATAAACAAAATCAAAATTGGTAAACTTGGTAAAATTGGTAAACTTGGTAAAATATTAAATAATTTGGCTGTTTAACCCTTAAAAATTCTCAGCTGGAAAATTGTCCTGAGTCGACATTCATCACAAAGTAAAGCAGCTGCAGAAATAGTGGGCAAGAAAATGAAAACAACTGCAGCTAAAAGAAACAGGATTGTAAGGAAAGGTTGCAGAAATCACTGTGAAGGTTACTGGGGGAAGGCATAGTTGCAAAAAATAAAAAGAAGTAAAAAAATTAGGAAAAAAACCAGCCTCTTTTGGTGAGGGGAAAATTGAGTTTGTCCAGTGTCTGGCCCAGCTTTGGAAAGACCTTTCATCCATGGTCCCATCATTCACATCAATAGCAGTTATTAGCTCGTGTTTGCTTGCACAGAATGATGCTGAGAAGCCAGAGGCTCTTTGTTTTGCAGGCTGGCAGTTTTCTGGATCTTCTGTGATCTGGTTTGCTGTTAGTCCATGGTACAGAGACTGTCCTGCCAAGAGTGATCAATGATCTCCTGTGCACTTGTGCAGTTGTGGTCACTCTTCTGTCTTTATCATAGTTGATTTGTCACTGTTTTGGAATTACACAGCCCACAAGCTCTGCTATCATAGCAGGTTTTCAGAAATTCCATTTAGCAGGTACCTGTTAGCTCTATCCTATATTGTTAGGATAGGGATGTGTTGGTTGCCATGCTTTAACTCTCTTCATAATTTCTAGTTCTGACATTTGCTTATTTTCATGTTAGGATTGCACATGCCATTTTCATGTTAGGATTACACATGCCTTGGAGAATGCTAAAATAATAAAGAGAACTTAAATAATTTTCACTAATTCCAAATCTAGATTTTCTGCTTCTGCAAGATAGCACTAATAATTTGCTGTGTCCACTCTCCTGTTGTCCATACTAGAGCTCTAGATAGAACTAGACTGTTGTAATATTGGCTTCTTTTACTGGCAGTATTTTCTCATGGATCATGGGTCATTGCTCTGCTACTTCTTCGCTACCAGAACTTTATTTCTGTTTCTTTCAGCAAACCAGACCTTTTCAGAGTTAATCCTGTGATATCATGCCTACAAATCTATCAGGTAATAAATACCTTTGGGTGAATAGGATACTTCAAGTTATTACTGTGGTATGCTAACTTTTACCAGACTGGAGTCTGTCAGAGGCTAGACATAGTTTTCAGGTGACCTACACAGTGATTTCAATAAGGTTTTTATATGGAAGTGTTTGCACTCTGAATTGTACCAAAAGCGAGAGTGGAACAATGAAATTGTTCAATTGGTCAAGTTATTTCCATTCTGCACATCCTTTTCAGTTTTCATGGATTGTAGATAGGATAGCAGAAGCAATACTGGCAGCAGCCTGCTATTGGAAAGCTGAACAATATTCCTTTTCATGTGAGGTACAGGGCACTCTGTGAAGCTGATGCTCAAAGCACTGGAATAGAGACACAATTCCATACCTGGAGCACCGCTGTTATCCTCAAGTAGATGGTAGATACCATCCAAATTATTTCTGAGCCTATAGACTTCAGCATTCTGGAAGACTGTCCAAGTATTTTGGTCATTTATTTCCCCTTGAAATTGCCACCAATCCTCAGGAATGAGCTGATCCAGGTGCAGAATATTTCGGCCCAGGGCTGGATCTTGTTTTCTCCAAACAAAGGATCACTAGTAGGAAAATGAGCTGTAGCCCCATCTTACCTGTCAGGAACATTTCAGCTACAATAAGCAGCTTTATTTGAGGCAGCATGGGGAATTGAATCACTCCTCCTGTTGGGTTGCTAGTGTAGATGATCAGGACATGGCTTTGCTAAGAGAACTTGTTTGTGGAGCAGAATTTGTTATTGAATAGGAAAGTACCTGTGCCTAATCTACCTTTGGCAATTTTCATCAAAAACATTATTTAGGTGGCTGCTCTCAGGAGCTCCTTAATGACGACAGTGTTCCTTCTGCTGTGTCTGTTACTGAATGCAACAATCATCTTTACAATATGATTATATTCTTTAAGCTTTTTCACACTTTTTTGGATTACACTTACAATTTCCTGATAATTTGTGTGTTTATTCCTCAAAAATAATGTTAAAGGAACTATTAGAAAACATCCCTTAGGAACTGTGCAAACCCCTAGCAGGCTCATCTGAGTGGAGCAAGAGAATCCCTCCCTGCACACCCACTCTGCTGTGGTGGGAGTGATGCACAGCACCCCACAAGTGTTTCAGAGAGGGTTCTGCAACCCACTGTAAATTCACATTGCCTAGAAGACATAATAGAGATGGATGTCTCATTGCACTAAACTTTCTTGGTATATCATGCCAGAAGTAGAAAAAAATAAAAAATAAAATCCGAGTCCTGGTTTACTTTTGGATAAATTTATTTCCAAGGCATAATTAAATAAAATAAAATAAAATAAAAATTGGACCAACAGGATTGCTCATTGCTGTGCACTGTTTTTCCAGAAAATCAATCTTGGCTGTGGTGGAAAGTTAAGTCACCTTAGGGTAAGGCTGGGAGGACTGGGACTTGTGGCTGTATAATGATTTAGCCAAATTGCGCTGAAAACTCACCACATTTGCTTTGCACTTGCATGTAGTTTGAAAGTTGTGTGGGTAGACAGAGCTGTAGACATCTCATCTGCCACCACAGACATCTCAGTTATCATGAGAGCTGAGGTTACTAAATAACGAGTTACAATGCTGTTGGAGGAAGCTCTCACACAGCGCTCAGTGAACCAGTTTTGAATATTAATAATCCTGCTTGCAGCTCTTATGAAAAAAACATGTTGTAAAAGAGGGAGATGAAAGGAGGAAAACAGATTTTTTTTCAGTATATGTAGTATTGAGCACCATGGAAAGACACACTATTAAAAAATGACCAAAACTGGCCTCTATCTTGGTTTCAGGATGTCAGACTCTTAAATCTATATTTAGGCATCCTGCAAATTGTTGCTTTTCCTCCTGTAGTGCCGAATATCCAGGAATTTCCATTAACTTTCCTTAAGGCTGTGCAAAGTCACCAGGGCCCCTCACATAATGCCAACTCAGGTCTCTCATCAGCAATCAAATTTTGTGTGGAACTGGAATTTTTCAGTCAAGGCAGAATCAGGTATCACCAATAACCCTCACTGTTTTAGTCATCTCTAGCTGCTTGCATATATTTCATTTCCATTTCCCTCCCTTAACGTGCTGGGCTGGTGCAACTGAGTCTTACTCAAAAATATCCCAAAACACACCAGAGAAAAAGCAAGTAAGATATGTAAATATGCTAGAAAAAGTGAGTAAGGAAAACTGAGGGGAAAATAAATCTTATTTCAATGAAATCAGAGTATGAAAGGATTTTTCATGAGAGTCTAAAGGAGATGAGCTGGGATAGCTGGCCGAGTATGTGGGCAAGATAGTGCTTATTGTGATAAATGTTGTTTATGTGCACTCCAGCAGGAAGTAAACTGAGATTGCTTTTTCTTCACTTAAGTCCTAGGAGTGAAGCACTTGAACAATTGCTGATCTCAAAGTATTGAGATTAATAGGGTTAATTTTTCCCTCTTATGGAAAGACAAACACCCCTTCACCCCGATATTCATAAAACCATAAGGAAGGAATAGAGATCCAGAAGCCATATGAGGATTGAAATAATGGGCTCTTTGCCAATAACTTACAGTGAACTATTTTATCTCATATTACACCAATAGCAGATTTGATATGATTCTGAAATAATGCATGTATATCATAAATGATGTACACAAGTAATCATAAGTTTATTGACCGTTTAACCAGATAGCTTAAAATTAACATGTGTTTGGTTTCTTCTTTATACATTAGAAGATTGAGGAACTTAGTTTATGATTTCAAAGTTGTTTTTTTTGGGTGCTAATCTCCAGTTTTCCAATGAAACATATTAAAATTGGCAATAAATTTCAATTCTTAATAAGAAGAACTACAAAATGCTTAATATGGTGTTAACATAATCTTAACCTAGACCTTCTTACAGAATCTGCCTTTTTTCATTATTGATTCCTTTATGTTTCTTCCCTGGCTCTACTGTGGATTGAGGAAGTCATTCTGACTGAATGGCTGCAATATCTCACATTTGCACTTCCAAGGGGCTGTTTGATCTCAGCTGTAGCCTGCAGATGTGTCTCCATTTAAAACAAGCTGCAACTGGCTGCATGACTGCTCTGCATAAATCTGAGTGCATTTAAATTTCTGATAAAAACTTCCAATAAACTTTTGGCTCTATCGTAAAAATGAGCTGGGGTGCCATTCTTTCCAGATGACTTCTTTTGGGGCCAATATTAGGAAAATCAGTTTTTCAGGGCTTTTTTTTAACAACTGAAATTCATTTCTCTGTGTCTCTGTAGATACTTGGGCCTTTCTGTCCCTGATCTGATGTAACATTACTATTAGATAATAGCTATTAGATAAAGATGTCTTATGTAAACAGCATGACTGAACTTTATTTCCAGTGGTTATAGAGAATCATTCAGTACTTGCTGGTGCATAGCATATGCTGTTTTTCCCTGTGCAGCTTTTTTAATAGGTGTTTGCCTTTATATTTCTCACCTGAAGGCAAAAGGGTAGTAGAGGAAGAAAATATGATCACAAATCAAATCAAACCAAACATATCTTTCAATATTGAAAAGCAAAAATATAAAGGCTCTTTGAAAATAATGTATTTTAGATGTTTTCTGTGCCAAAATAGAATTTAAGCAAATGTGTAGGCCATTGCCACAGAGATGCTCTTCAGCAGGAAGATGATGACTATTACTTGATTCCTTGGTTTAGGTTCACATTACTTTTCCTTTAGCCTGAGATGATACTGAGTTTTAAGGACTTTTTACCCTCTTGTAGTTGCATATGCTGAATTATCTGTACAAATAATATTTTCACTGTCAGTACTGTGATACTGGGAACTCATTCCTAGTAAAGTATGCAATAAAGTTGCCTTCCATTGTGCTCTGGAAGACTGTCATAGAAGACAAAGAAATAGTCTTCAGTGCCCTGCAGCACTGAAGTAATCAGTAATCCAGCCTGTCCTAGAAAATACAGCCAAATGTTTGAAGTGCTCTGCATATTTTCTAGAATGGCTTTTTACAGGTTGCTAGTAGAAATCAAAGTCTATAAGATAAGAGAACTAAAAAAAAAAATGCCAAGGATGGACTTGAATCTGAATTCATTATGTAAGTGAAGGTTTCTCCAACTGGGCTTACTGTGCTTGTTTTCTTTCTTTTTTATGAGGCTGGTATTGTATTTATTATTATGTTACCCTGAGGTTTCTGTTTGTTTTTCCTTTTCTTCTTTCTTTCCAAACTTTCTGCAAGAAACTGGGATACATATTGCTTTATTTACATAGGTTAAGCCTGCTTGGAGCTCTTGAATTTCCCCTTGAAAAGCATAATTTACTTACAGTCATTTTAAAAATTATAATTGTTGAAACAGTTTCAAATTTGAATCTCTAAAATGTTTGTGGATGATGTCCGTATGGCATTAGGAGGGCTAATTAATTAGTTATTCTAATAACCTGAAGGTGGTTCAGTAAATTTCTTGCTAATGCATTTTCTAAATGCTACCATGTTTATGTTTCACTGAGCTGTTATAAAATGACTTGTTTCCCTGACATACCCTTGTGAGAAGTGGTAGCTCACTGATCTTCTCAAGAGGGAAAGGTTAAATTAATGACTGATTCAGTCAGTCTTTCACCCTTCATTAACACTGAATTAATTTATTAAAGAAATTAAAGATCATCTTGAGTGGTTTAATGTGTAAATTTAATTTTAAACATGCAGAGGGCCTCATCTATTTACAGAATAATGATTAATGGTGAAGTTTAAGAAATATGTATCCTTCACAAATGGCTGATCATGCTAAATTGCAAGACCTTCCCTCTAACCCTGCTCTGTGGTAAAAGCTAAAAACATGCACAGGGTTGGTAAACTTGGTTTTAACAAGGAGGAGCTCTATTTAGAGTAAACACTTGCTGTGTTACTAATGTGTAAATGGGCTTCGGTATTTATAATTAAACCATAGCATTTCACTGTTTCAGAAGGTGGCAGTGATAAGCCTAGAAATTATGATGGTTTTACTTGCAAAGACTGGAGAATAAAGAGTTCTCAGCTGCTTCCATAATAAATGTGGAAAGAGTTCTTTCCATACAGAATATTTTTTTTTTAAATCTACTCATGTATTTGAATAAATATATGCAGTCTTGGACCGTGGTCTTACAAATGGGAGGAGATCAAACAGTAGGGCAAGAGGTCTTGAAGGTATTTCTTAGGTTTCCTTAAATGATACTGGTGACTCACTAGGTCATCCTTCTTTTGAATCAGTTTTGAACCAATGTTTCATAAAGTACTAGTGGGAAGTTAGTGTGGGAAGTGCTCTTTCAGATGAGACCATATGTGCCCATGAAAGTTTCCCCCGTTCTCTCTTCAAGAGTAAGATTTGGAGGTTTGGATTTTTGTTTTGCCTTGGTTCACTTCACTCCACCTACTGCATCTAAAAATGAATCCCGTAATTTTAATTATGGCAGCCATTCCTTTTTTTTGGAAAAATGAACAAATCCAAAGTCTTGATCTGTTTTTTTTTTTTTTTTCATGTGATGTCTATTGAATTATATCCTTAATAAGTTTGCAGTGCTGTAAAATGGAACTGGAATCCTTAATTCAGTCTACAAAGGGTTGTATTTATTTAAGAACTGCAAATGTTGATGTCTTCTTATTATTATTCTTATTCTTATTATTATTACGTACATGTAGACATTACAATAGCCTTTATTATGTCAGACTGTGTAAAAGTATTTTTGTTAGAGTTTTTTAAGTAGGGGGTTTTTTTGCTTTTATTGGATGGGGATTTTTTGATAGAAAGATGTTTCTACATGTATAATTTATAATTTAGTGTATGAAAGAACATGCTGATTATTCAATTTTTTTTTTATTGGCTCAAATATGCATATATCATTCCCCTATGCCATCTGAATACACAAAACCACTGTGTGCAATGGGGAACTTACCTGGTAAAAATTCAGCAGCTCTGCATAGCAGCTTGTTCTGTTCAACACCATCTGGCAGCTGCAAGCTGGTTATATCTTCAGATAACCTCCCTGTTACTTCATCCAGTGTCTCACAGCTGAAATACTTTTTGTGGTCAATTTATTGACAGCACAAGGAAAGCATGCAATTTCATTAAGAATGTTCCTGCTAAAATTATTCTGAGATACTTAATTTAAAAGCACAATCATGGAAGTGACCAAATATGTCAGCCTTCTTACAGAAATAATTCATATTATTGTTAGGATTAAGTAAAAGGTGCTAAAAAGATGAGTCCTTTGGTATGATTTCTGCAGTCTAAATATAGGCACTCTAAAAGCAAGCAGGGAGATTTTGGAAGAAGACTTGGAAGGAGCAATGAAATATTCAGAAAACCTGAAAATTTTTAGGTATATTTTAGGATCATATGTTGGTTTTGTGCTGCTCCATCTGCTTTCATATTAGAGAAGCTGAAGTGAGGGAGGAAAAAAATCTTTAAACGTTTATTGATATTTTCAATTAGTGTGCTCAAATATATTTGTATATTATTTTCTGTGATCCTTTGTGTACAAAAAAACCCCAAAGAAACCAGTAGAGGTCATTTCCTATACAGTGAAGAGGAATCTTATCAAGATTTTCTTCACTTCAGATTCAATGCACAAACCTGTTCACACAATCCAGCAGGGGAGATGGGACTTGGGTGAAATTGGGAATATTGTGACTGGGAGTGAAGGTGACATGGGATATTTGGAGGAACGAAACTCACAGAAAATCAGGTTGCTGATCCATGACCTAGAGCAGCCACTGACCCAAAGCCCTTTGTCTGTGCTGGTTTGCAGGCTCAGTTCTCCAGCTCTGAGCAGCCACTGGCTGGGTGTGGTAGCACGAGCACAAAGCCATACACAAAGAAGAAAGGTGGTCAATACTCACGTACTGTATTTATCCAAAACTTTGAAGAAGACTTTTCCTCTGTTAATGTGTGTCAGCATGGCAGGTGCCATTCAGCAGCAGAGAAAGCTGAGCTGACAGAGATCCCTGTGAGCTGGCTTTGGGCTCCCTGTTGAAGTTCAGGAACAAATCACAACCTCAGTGAACTGATTTCAGTTGAATTCAGACCCTGTGTTTCAGCACACAGCGCTCTAGGGTGCAGTGTCCTCTCCGTGGCTGCAGAGGGACCGAGTCAGAAACTCATTTAATCACATTTGGAATCCAATGAATCCCCCCAGAGAACATGGACAAAAAGGGGGGTTTTGCTGATGACCACCAACTTCTTGAGAGAAATTTGGAGAATTTTGATCACTGTGTAAAATCTTACCTAGGTGTTTTCTTTCATTCTCTATTTAGCCTATAAAAATGAAAGTAATTATGTGATAATGTGGTTCTTTTAGGAATATCTTCATCACTGTGATTTAAATTGATTTCACTATCAGATCACTGAAACATTAGTGTAGTTCCCTAGCTACTGTTATGTATTAATAGTCCTGTGATGCTGAAAAGAATTTGTGAACTTTCTCACAAATGTAGTGCATTGTTCAGCAGGGAATAAAGGAAGTAAATAGAAGCAGTGAGTCTGGACATGTTACATCTTTGAATTGTATACCATTCTTTGCCTAATATGCATTTTTTTGTGTGACCTTAATTGCAATGAAATGTTTATAACAAATATTTAATCAGGATTCAATGATTAAATAGGCAAATTTAATTTTGCTCTCGTTATTTTTTCCTAGGTAATCAATGCAGATGTGATTTAATGACAAAGTCTAATTGAGTACTTTCATTTTGTGTAAGAAAATTAAAAGGAGAAAATACACTTTTTAAATTAGAAGTAATGATAGAGTCACAGGACAATTCCTGGGGATTAATGACTATCTGAGAAAGCTGAAGGCTCAAGGTTTAGCTGTGGGCTGTTAACCTCAGGTGGCCATTAATTCTTCAAGTAATTCTCCATGCCCTGATCATTATTACAACTGAGCAGGGATGGAGTAGCAAGTTGCAGCAATTAAACCATCAGCAATATATTTAAATGCATATTTTTCTCTCCCACTTGGACATTCTGACACAAAACACAGAATGAATCAAACTATTGATGGTATCCAGTCAAACCCTTGGTGTTTCTCTTAATTTGCCTGATCTGTCATTGAGGACATGCCACATTGTGTGCTTGCATTTGTTGAGCCACTCACTGCTGTCCCAGCTGAACACATATTAAATAGAAAACTGGATGTACCTGGCCCCAGGGAGCCTCAAAGCTTGCATGGATTCTTGTTCTCTATCTGTTTTTCTCAACAATGATGCAGATGCCATCTGGCTTGACTGGCATCAGAATCACAGTGTAGGTAGCACCCTCTTGTCTCCACCATTCTACATGCTAATTTCCCCATCTTTCTTCAATAAAATTGTAGGTAAACGTTATTTTCTTCATTTCTTTGAGACTCTTGTATGGCCCCAGTAGTCAAAGGATGAGCAAGGCAGAAATCCCCTGCAAGCCAGAATCTGCTGCTGGAAAAAGTGTAAGAGCTTGTACCAACATATCACTGACTCGGTGTGGAGTTTTTTCATGCAGGGAATTCTGGTATCTGCAGCCAGAGCTTTTCTCAGTTCTGCAAAGATTCAAAAAATCTCATGCTATTGCTTTCAGTTTGAGATCTACATAATTACCTGAGAACACCATGTTATGCTGAATTTGCCTCTATCTAAGCACCGCATTTATACTTATTATGTACTGCTTGGTGCACATACAGAGAGTCTATAAATACCCCCAGGTCTCAGCAAAGCATGCAGGCTTTTCTAAAGGCACTCACTAAGTGGTTCAGAAACGACTGTTGAAATGCTTCAGAATTCCCCTGTTAAAACATTTCAGTCTATGAGTCAAGGGCAGATTAACAGACAAAAGCAGCTAATCCAAAAATCAGTAGTTTATGCCTGAGTGGAGCAAACAGACTAAGGAAGCATACAGAGCTGGATAGGTCACAAAGAGATGTTAATAAATCTGCAAAGAGGTGAATGAGCCAGTCACAGCAAGGCACCTTCCAGAGTGACTTCAGGAGGGACAAGGACCAAAGATTACTACAAGCACTTCCTAATTAGCAAGGTCATTATCTCAGGGTCATTGTGACCATGGATAGCCCATACAGCATAGGTAGCAAGCCCAAGAATTTTGGTGCCATCTGTCTGATTAGGAACGGCGAATAATGCAGCAACACACACACACAACACACACACACACACACACACACACACACACACACACGACTTCTTCAAAGCAGCAAGAAGAAGCAATTTATTGAAAAGCCATCACATTTATACAAGATAGATCGTGCAAAATAAAATAGAAAAGGTCCATTGGTCCCGGAAGGCAACACCTCTTTGAAAACATGCTTTCTGCAAAACATCCCGAAACACTCACGCGGCTCTGTGATCAACAGCAGGTGTTAATCTGTGCTATTCATTCTCCCTTCTCTTGTTTGTCTATGAGAAAAATCCCCAGCCTGGGAAAGATCTGAGCTGGAGCTGAGAAAGCCAACAGCCTGGGAAAAGTCCGAGTTGGATTTTTCCACAAGCCTTCAGCAGTGTCCGTAAGTTCATCTGCTGGTTTGAAGTGCAGCCTGTATGAGAATGCATGGCCTGCAGAGTAGGCATGTGAGTGTTAAAGTGTGTTATGTTTCTTGTTTCGTATAACTTTGAGATTTAACTTGTTACTTCCATTTACATTGATGCAAATGCGAGTAAAATTATAAATTATTCTCAAATTAATGTGAAACAATAAAAACTCTAGGGCAGCTTTGATTATTTAAGTTGATTATAACAGTTAAATGTTGACAGGATAATGCATTCACCAATTATTTCACCAAATAATACATCTTTTATTGCAGTTCTCTCCTTGTCAAGATAAATCTCTCTATTTTGAAGCCGTCTCTACTTAAACTTCCATTTGTGGTTGTGTTCTCCCATAGCTGCTGCCTGAAGGAATAAATCATGTGCTTGCACATTATGCCAGTCCATCAGCATGTTGGTAAACCACTTCATAGGCAACATAAACATTAATGGCAGCAAAGTCAGAGTTATGGCTGCTACTATCCCCTCTGCCTGCATCATCCATCTCTGCTCTCTGTCAGTCATAATCGTTGGGAGTTGGAATTTCTATTTTTAAATTTCTTCCTGAAATGGTGTTTTATGGAGTTTTTCTCCTTCTGATGTAGTCCAGCATAGCCATTAGTGGGAAAATAACAGCTGCACTTTAATGATTCCTGCAGAGATCCTTCTTTTTGGGCTTGGGGAGAAGGGAAAGAATTCCCTGTGCCTGAATCTGTGACAAAAGTGTGGTTAAAAATGAAAAGTAAGCCTAAACCTACTTCTGATCCATCTATTTCACAGCTATTTTCACAGATTTTTCTCTCATGCCCTCATTTGATCCTGTTCATTTAGGTAGCACAGCACAGTATGAGCAGCAGGTCTGAGAATAAATGACAGGATATCCAATACCTCATTGCTGCGTTGGAGTTCAAGTAAAGTACTGCTCTTACGTATCTGTTGCCTAAGAAATGCATGCAAAAAATCCAGAAATGGTTTACTCAAAGCATATAAAAGCAAGCAATAGACCCCACAAAGACTTGATTAAATAATAGCCTACAAATGAGGGAATTAATTTAAGCAAGGGATAGTGAGTAACATTGAGTGGCCCCTCATACCTAACACACAGACAAGTCACTTGTATTTTCTATGCGTAGTTTTCCTTCTAGAATAATTGCTCTTGACTGTCATAAATTAATTAAGTTGAGCAGAGATCACTTTCTAATAAGTGAAGCAAACTCTCTACTTTTCATTTCTTTTATCACTGTCTTACAGAATAAGGATCATAAATGGAAAGGACAAGGCAAAGGAATCCAAAGCTCCTAACAGTGTTTCCAGATGCAGCTGGGAGAGATGCATTCACTTCAACTTGTTTTGACTCAACAAAAAAGTGAGTTGCATAGCCAATGAATATACTTGTGTCCTAGAATCATCTGTTAACACTTGTGAATGCCAACCTGTAAGATTAGAATCTGACTTTAAGCTATTGTTCATTGTTGAGACTGAAGAGATGTGTTTTCCTGCTGAGATAATGGACCCGAGCAGGAATGATTACCAAGTCCTGTGGGAGACGTTATCTAAGCTCAGTTTACATCCTTGTGGAGATAGGTGGAGTGTAAGGCTACGGCTCCTTATCTCTTACAGGGCTTCAAGGAACAGCACAGGAGCTTGGCTTTCTCTGTTTCACCTACTGGAAATGGAAGAACTGACATTATGTTTGGTTTTTCTAAATGCAGAAAGTCGTTCCCAACAGTAGTTTTTCCTTCTCATAGGCAGCTCTGCCTCCTCTGTTCCCTTCCAAAACCTGTACTAGGATACTTCTGTGCCTTATGCAAAAGGATTCCTTAAGATTTGAGAGTTAAAAGTAAAACTGAATTCTGTATCATGATATAAGGCTACAATTCATGTTTTTGCTCATTTTGTGTTACCTTTGTGCTTCATCATTGTGGAGCTGATAATCGAACAGAAACCTTCACTAGAAAATCAAAGTGACCTATAATAATTAATTTTTTAGTGCTTAAAAGATGATGATATGGAGCAGATTACTTTAGGGAATTTGTTATATAGTGAAATTCTGGAGTGTGACCATTCAGGTTATCTAATGTCCTTCCAGTAAGAGACTATCTCAAATCATAGGGGAAGACACAGAACACATTTCTCCTTCTCATCTTCCTTTATCTGTCACTTTTATCTTCATTAAAATATGGATTAAAATTCTTATCCTCGTTCTTTATCTCCATTAGACTGTTGTCACTTGAAGAAAATATTTTTCCCCTACCTGGTTTCTAGGAGTCTTATTGTGCTTTTCTGGTATAGAGAAGTATACAAAACTTCCAGCTTTCAGTTTTTCTTCCAGATAGTTGTTTGAAAAATACTGTGATACTTTAGTCAGAATACTTTTCTTTTTTGCTTCTTTTACTTCTATAGTTTAGCAGTACTTTTTTCTTGGACCACTGTTCTCTTATCAAGAAATTAAAGTTATATAAAATATTATGTCATCCAGTTAGGTTTTTTTTATTATTATTATTTGGGATTGTTTAGCAAACAAGCCTTTTTTTTCTGACACTACGTGTGGAATGTGCTTTATATTGTGTTTCAACCAGCAGTTTAAACATGCCTCTTGACTGCTAAAACATGAATGGCAGTCTCACTAGCCCATCTGTTTAAAGTATTTTTGAAGTGCTATAGCACAAGCCATAATATTTATGAAATTTCATATTCGTTTGGATAGTGACAACATTTTTAACTTTAACTCTTTTTTTTTCCCTGGTATTATTGCCATAAAGAAAAAAAAAAAACTTCAGAAAGGAAAACATATGGGAGCCTAATTCTGCAGACAAGGGCAGAGCTTTATGTTGAAAAAGCAAACATTTGTGATTTCCCTCCTTTTATGTTTTCCTGCAGAAAATAACACATGTCCCAAAAAGTTTGGGAGCAATTTTCACACCCTGGAAAGCACAAAGCCTCAATCTGCCTGGCTGTGCTGTCAGAGTTGAGAGCAAACTCAAGCAAACCAGTGTAGCTTCAGCAGCATAAACAGAGCTGATGTGAGAGAGCCTGAACCTGGGCTTGCTGGTCATTCCATTCAAATTCATCTCTGGGCTGTGCCTGATGAGATGGCTAAAAATCAAACAAACCAGCATAATGCATATTGTACTGAGCAAATACTCATAATGTAAAACCATTATTCTAGCTCTCACACAATCTAAGCATCATGCAACTGAATCTGTCCTTAAATAAATCAAGCTGAATATGGTTAAAAAGTACAGTAATCAGTAGATTATTTAGCTCTCAGCAACTTTCCTTTTTCTATCATCACTTTCTCTCTAATATGCCTTCAGATTCTTCTAAACAAAATGTATTTTTAATTTCTAAGCATGTTTTCTTCACCTTGCATCGCTCGTTATAGTTTATGCATACATGAATGCAGCAATTAATGTGAGCTGTTTGTACATTTATCAGATTATATCTACCCCATTACTCTCCCTAATGGCTAAGCAGTGTTTCCTTCTCTGCCTGCTGTGCTGACCTCTGTCTCTTGTCATTGGGCCTATAGTAGGAAATATTCTCCTGTTCTCAATAATGTAATTTACAGCCTTCAAGTCAACATGATGGTATTATTCACAAGTCAAGTTATTTTCAGATGTAATTTTGGCATGTAACATCAGTGGAGGTATTTAAAAGACTTGTAAGTGTGTCACTTAGGGGCATGGTTTAGTGGTGGACTGGGAAGTTTTGGACCAGATGATCTTAGAAGTATTTTCTAACTTCAATGGTTTTGTGATTCTAAGGGGCAATCTTAGGTCTAACAAGATGGGAACACAGAATCCCTGTTGTCCAACAGCAGGATGAGTGTGCAAGTATAACCAAAATTGTCAGTTTTGAACATTCCTAACTAGGGAATTAGTGTCTAATTCATTCAAGCTTCAGTTGTGTTTTGTACCTGGAAGATAAATTAAAGACAAAATAGGAGTATAGTTCTGAAACCAAAAGTATTTTCAGAATTTTTAAATTTAGCATGCTAAAATGAAAATTATTCTACTTTAAATCAATATAAAGTTATCTGAAGATGCTCTGGGAAGTATAAAATTTATATATAAAGATGCTTTCCAATTTGGCTTAAGTCCAATCAAATGAACACTCAGCATGAAGCATTATTGCAAAGAGTAATATGGTCACTTTCTGTCATTACTGTGCATCTTTTTCCTTTGTAGCTTGTTAGTTCTTAGTACAATGGAATGATTTTCCCAGCAGTTTAAACAGATTGAATGATCTTTAGATACATTTCAGCTGCTTGCATGCCACATTAGAAGTATGATTGTGAAACAAATGCAGTAAGTTATGTGATTCTCTTCTGTCTTACAAACTATGGGGTAAAATACACTCAGTGGACAAGTAGCAGCTTTTCTGTGCAGTGATTAGATAACAATTTTTACAATTGTAATACTGATTTTTTTTTCTAGTTTACGGTTATCATTTAGCTGTGTGCTGTTTCACTTGATGTATAATTCTCTCTGCATTTGTCCCTAAGACCAGATGTTTGGTACATGGAACACTTTGCTAAGTTATTATAATATATGAAAATTGTTTAATTTGCATAAAGTCTGGGAATTTGTTTGTTCATTTGTTTTTATTTTTCCTTAAGCTAATATTCAAATCTCCCTGTAAATTCAAATCTCTACTCTTACATAATGGGCACCAGAGTTATCACACCACTCTTCAGAGATAACCATGTCATCCATGTATTAAAAAAGTGTCAACTGATTCTGATGATTGTCCTTCATCTCACTTTAACTCCTTTTAAGTTGGATTATAAACAGAGTATGGACTTTCCTATATCCTCTGTGTGTATCCTATTACTGTCTTGGGGTCCTGTGGTGCCTGCAGGCAGTAATGCACGTAAATAAAATTCAGAGCTGCTTTGCACAGGAGCTGCAAGGAGAAGCTCTATTTGGTGTTTCACAAAGGTATGAGATTCTTTGTGTACGGGGCATCTTTTCCCAGAGGGGGAAGCAACTGCTCCAAAGCAAATCACACGACAGTGACAGTGACAGTGACAGTGACAGTGACAAACGCCCCCCACAGGCAGTGGCCTCAGCTTAGGCCAGACCCATTCCAGCCCTCATTCCACTCCTGCTGTGCTCCTTTAAGGAATGTTCTAAGCCAGATTAAGCTGATTAATGTCAACATAACTGGCTGAAGTTTCCCATAGTTCAAATCCTGTCAGTGCTATGGATGTCATGCATCATCTTTTAGGTGTGAATAGTGGTGAATTAAAAGGTAAGAGCTGTGCCTGCTCTCCAACACCAACTGCTTAGCCAGCAGAAACAATTCCATACTGAAATGAGAAGCTGGTTTTATTTAAAAAATGTCATGCAACGTTCTTGTGATTTGGAATTCACAATGTTATTTTTTTCACTTTGAGCAAAAATAATATGATAATAATTTCCAGCCAATATAGGCAGAGGATGAGATCTCTTAATCTTCAAACTGTTTTTTCTTTTTCCTGAGAGCCACCATTTTTCAGCATGTTATGCTATCAAATTAAAACAGTGTTTCACAGTAGTTATCAGTCAGTAATTTCCAATACAGAATGATCTTTTAAAGTACGTCAAGTTTGACTTGGTCACTTTGAAAAAGTATTGTATTTGGAAAATGTTAAAAAAATAAATCTGTAGTTAACTTGAAGAATTTCAGATTTAAGTTACCAGTCTGATGTAGGGAAGCCCAGCATGAGATGTGTTCCATGTTTGGTATCTTAAATAGGAGTCACTGCAGGTGGTGCTGGTCTTTCCTGGGGAGGCTAAAATATGATTTTGCTTATTGCAGCAGTTAACTGGTCCTTGGAGATCAGACTTAGCTCATCCTCCCTGTCTGCTTAAGCTATATTAAGGTATTGTCCTAGGATGACTACCAGGACAGGTATATGAAGCTACACGACAGTTTTATGGAGAATTTTAAACATGATAAGCATGGTTTTCTTTCTGACCACAGTGCTGTATAGAAAGCATGCTTCTTACCTTCATTCAAACTGGGTTGAAAAAGAAAAAATGCTATCAAATGAAAGATGATTCCACGTGGAAAATATAGCTCCAACACCTACCAGCAATAAAAAACTGTCTTAGAAGTGTTTTAGGAATTTCAGAAATATTAGCTGTTGAAGGAGTCTGTAAAAGAACATGGGGCTGTAGATAGAGCAATCATTCATCATTTAACATCTGAATCATTTCTTGCTGACTAAACAGAAATACATACCAGAGAAGTCAAATAATCCTTTCCCATTATTATATATGATTCATGAATTCCAGATATTATACAAATGCACCAGTAATCTAAAAGGAAGTAGTGTTTCTCAAAATAGCACTTATAGGTTTATAATAATATTTAAAATTATTTTGCAGTAATTATGCTTTTTTTTCAACATGTTTACAGTATCCACACTCAGAAATACCCTTTTGGAAAATATCAGGATTTCTTTGTAATATAACTAGGATATGAATAGTTGGAACCTTGTCTGTACTTCACTGTCTATTTGCATTTCTGCTGCAGAATAAAAAAAAATACAATCTGCTATCAAAGGTGAACAAATGTATAACATTAAAAGCCAGAAGAAACTAACATCAAAATCTTCTTGTTGTTTCCATACTGACCCTAAGTTTATTCAAAGTTTAAACTAGAAGATACGTGATGTATGTTTGCAGATGTTTGCAAAAAGATGTGGTGCTGATGACAGAAAAGGAGTCAAGCCCACCTCGGAGGTTTCCAGCTGTTTTGTGTGTTCATGGTAACTGAATGTGAGAGAAGGCTTTTGCACCTTGCAGCTGCTGAGCTCCTCACAGCTGACCCTGCTCTCAGCAGCAACAAACACTCCAGGACCTGCTGAGGTCACACCCAAGCTGAACTCTCCTCGCTTTTGTTTGGAACTGAGTTAGTGGCAAAGTGAAGAGGTTCTGGGATGGAAATATGGTGAGATTTGTGTCCCTAAGTGTCCTAAGAGGGTTTTTTTGGTGTTCTTTATAAATCTCAAGATCACTCAGATAACCACCTTTGGCATGTAGAAAATAATTTATGTAGTTATTGATGAGACAGTTTTGGCCTTGTGGTTTGTTCATATTGTGCAAAAGAGCAGAAGCAGCAATTGTCGAGCCAGTGGCATAAAGCCATTTGAAGAAAAGGTGGCTGAAGTGTTTATGAGGATTTATGATGAAGCATTATGTAATCTAGTCATAAGAAGCTTTTATTTTCTAGTGAGAGGAACATATTTGAAGCGCATGCATCCTGACTCGGCCTTAGTCCCTGCTTTCTCTGCTTTTGAACAAGGCACATGCTGTAAAGAAAGACAGTAGTGGTAGGATTTGCATAATATTAAATGTGCTTTTCTGATAGAGAAACTTTGGCCTTTTTTTTGGAATTAGCTTGATATCCATGTGTAATTATTTCAAAGCATACCACTGCAATTATTGGGATTTGTTACTGTCACTACATCTGAATATAATAAAGAGCATCTCTGATGGGATATGCAGCATGATGCTTTTGGGTATAAAAATATCAGCAGAACTTCCAGCTTTGCACCCACTGCACAAATACATTTGTGTTCACATACATGGACCTGAAAATTTCTTCTCTTTTTTAGCTGAAAGGAATTAGGATGTTGCTGTGAAGGCACTAGAGTAGGAGTCAGGGTTTTCCTGCTTGCACCACAGATTTTCTCTGCAGTTCTGGACAAGTCATTTGATTCCCACCACTACTGTTTTCCATCTGAAATTGAAAATGTTGCTTTTCTGTAGCAACTATATCTTCAAATAGTAGTTTAACAAAGTTTGTATTAATCTTGTTTGAGGTATTAAGATGTAATGTTGATAGGTGACTATAAAGTAGAACATTAATACATTCTTATTGAAATTTTAGTTTTGTACGTAAATTACTTAATTCGATAATTACTTTAATGAGTTTTTATTTAAAACCTAAAGATTTAAAAAAAAAAAAAAAAAAAAAAAAAACAAAAAAAACAAAACCTCCTCATCTTAAGCCTAAAAGTATTCATGACTTGACCCCAGAAAACAAAGAGAGGAAAACAACTAGCCTTAAATCTGTTAATTTCATGTTTTTTCTAAAAGCAGATTAATTTCAGAAAATTAATCTTGGTACTTCTAGTTTTGAATTAAAGAATCACTAAAAAGCAGCTGTTGTCATCCTAACACTGGAGATTCTCTAGCAGTGCTTGTATTGGAATTAGAGAGACAATACTTAGCCTGTTACCTGCATTATTAATACAAATAATAGTTATGGTATTGCCTGCATCACTAATACTGTATTGATTGTACTACAAGCAGCAGAACTTCCAGCTCTCTTAGTGATTCAAGCTGGAGAGAGCTATTTAAAGAAGACCCCAAATTAGTGGTGTCAATAAACTTGTTGTCTTATATCCTGACTTAAAGGTTTATGAACTTACCTAAGTTCTGGTGGCTTTTAAGAATTCTTCTCCAGAATTGCTCTATTTGTTGGTCTAGCAGAAGTGAAAGTTTTAGGTACTGAAATGTTGCTTAGCAATTCTCTTAAGCCATAGTTTTTCTATTGCTCTCCTGCTATGCTTGAAATTCACCCATTTATGTTTAAGTGTGACAGTATGAAATAACCACTGTTTGTTTTATCATGTCTCTGGGACAGATTTGTCAGCCTTTCATCAGGCAAGGCTTGCATTGTCCTCAGCAGGACTTCGGTGTGATGAAGGACTCCTGCATTTAGTGCTTTGAGTTTTTAAATATTGCATTTTTTTGTGCCTGTGTGTTGACAAATGCACTACTCGAACACCATATTTATCCTCTATTGAAAGCAGAAGCTCCCTCTTTGCCTCCCTCTTCTTGATTCTTGTTGTGTCAGACAAATTTACATGGATGATTGCTCCCTTAGCATGCTGATCTATCATCATAACTGTGAGGTATCACTACCAGTGCAAACCAGAACAGAAGGGATCACCCAAATTCTGCTATTTATTTAAAGGACACATTAACCTTCAAAATCTGATTTATTGTTTATTTTCACATCCATGCTCTCCCACATATTTGTAATGTTTTTATGTAAACTGTTCCCATGAAGCAGGTAACTTTACATTAGGTCTAATGCCTCATTTTTCTGAGTATCTAAAATTTGTTGCTGCTATACCAAGCCTGCTGAATATCTGCAACCAAATTTTGTATGCAGCCAAAGCATAAAGGGCTCTATGCTCAATTTTGTTAAATGGTTGGAACATCTTTATAGATGAATCTCATGGGAGATTGGGAAGCATTTATGTGACATATTTCTTCCCCTATTTTCTTAATTTCTTGGGGGTTTTTGGTTTGCATTGTTCCTCCTTGTACACACAAAGTACCACTCAAACTGCAGCATCCAGTTGGAGGTGCCTGGTGTGACACAGGTTCTCTCCTGTGCAGTGTTGTCAGGTGGGCCACAGCAGGATTAAAATTTCCATGTTGAATAAGTTTCTTCATGATGTTGACGTTAATTTCTTCTTCTGTCTTTTCATATGGTAAGTAGGTATACAGGCAAAAACAAATATAGCAAAGTCAGAAGAATACCCTTGGGAATTTTTTTAAATTATATAAAATTCCCAGGAGTCTTACTGGTGAGAGTTTGAAAGGAATTTTAGCTCCAGCTTCCTTTTGAAACTTTGAGAAACTTTCCTTCTGTATTTAACAACTGTAATAATTCTGAAGTCACATGCTCCTCCCACACTTCCTGAAGGCAGTCAGCACACAACAAACAGATGGAAATACGGTACAACTTCACATATAATGATATTGTCATTAAAAGCTGACTCAGCTGTTTTGGTATTCTCTTCAAAACTAATCTTGAAGATTACAGCACTGCATTCATTAGGAACTGAAGATAGTCCAGAAACAATTTTTTTTTTTTTTTTTTTGTGGCAGCACTGAGCTTTCTGGATCTTTTTTGTTCCATGACAAAGTGAAAACAAAACACTCTAAATGTTTCCATGTACCTGAAATTTAATTGATTGAAAAAGATTTTCAACGTAGGTCTCCTCTGTGTATCAACTGAAAAGACATAACCCAGGTAAATTGATATTGCTTGATGGTTCTCTTCTGTCTGGCTTACAAAGCATTATTCACTTGAAAAATCTTTAATTAAACCGCTTTGGCCGACTCTTAGAGGCAATCATTTTAGCATTTATTTTAATAAGTAATTTTTATTAGCATTTGAACAGTTTGTGAAGAAAAGGGCTGTCGTCTAAAAGAAGAGCTCAGACTAATGATAATGGTAGACAAGATTCCAAATGGAGACTTGTAAGACCAGAGCTGTCCCTGCTAAAGCTTTATGTTCTAAGTTTTTAAAAGCATACAGAGAAACGTTAGATTCTTATGAATGGAATTTACACAAGCCAGTGTGCACAACCCAGAGTTTAGTGTTATGCTCTTTTCCCCAAAGAATTCATGAGCTCATATGACTTGACTCAAAGCCGTGAACCCTCTTATAGAACAGAATATTCAGAGGAAGAAAGCCTTTCCTTCCAAAAAAAGAACCATATATTTTAGGATGAAGTTTAGATATGTTAGTGGTTGGAATATTTTAATTTGCTATGAGGCCAAACTCTTTCATTTGCTTCATGAGGCTTTCTGGTTCTCTCACATTCAAAAATAGTGTCCAAATTTCCATAGTATACAGTAATCCTGGCAAGATATCGGCAAGATTTCCCAGTGAAGCAGTTGGCTATGTATGAACTGGCTCCACCTGCTACCCAGAGGCTTGCACAGGTTACAGGCCCATAAAATACTCTGGCCCTAATTGTAACTGCCATGAGTTTACTCTGTTTTGAGTGGTGTGAGAGAAATCAGAGTCTGAAATTATCATCTTTCTAAACATATTATCTATATTCTCATTTGGTTAGAGTTTAACCTCTCTGATTATATGAAGGTGTGTTCTTAGAAATATGACAGTTCATCATATATACCACAACAGAGAATATATCTGCTAATACATTTTCAACACACTATAAAATTGGAAGTTGCTGATCTGATTTTGAAAGTCATTCAAAGACAAGTTACCTTTTCTGAAGTGCTTCATGTGAGAATCTTTGGTTCCCATTTTAGCAGGGACATCCAAGACTTTTCTGGTGGCAGCTGGCTGAGTCCATTTCCATCTTTCTCTCTTCACTCTGGGGTTAAGGAGGCTTCAGAGCTTTTATTAATCTCAGAACAGAGAGTATCAGTGAAGGGCTGTCAGGATGAGTGACAGACGAGAGCTCAACTTTTAAATGCATAGTCAAATCAAATATATGTTACCCAGAAGGAGAAACAGGAACAGAATCTCAGACATCTCATTTGGATTAAATCTCTATCATTTATTTAACGTATATTAACTTGAAATGATGGATGTAATTTTCTGTAAGTAGAGTTGTAATTTCTGACTGATTAGGAGGAGAAGGAACACTTTTAGAATAAGACTGAACTTACAGAAACTCATATCTCATTTGCATTTCACAGGTACATTGAATCCCTCCTTCTGACCAGAATCAGAGCTAGTGCTGCATCAGTTCTTCAGTGTTACTTGTTGATTTGGTACTAGATGAAACCAGATGTTTTCCTGTTGCTGTCAAAAGAAATACTTATATTTAAAGTAATTAACTACTATCATAGATTTGGATATATTTTAAGCTTATAAAACTGCATCTTTAATGATATTTTTCTCCAAACCCACAGTTGGTTATAAAGATCCAATAGCGAATTGGAAAATCTCTACAAAATTGCACTTGACTTTTCAAGAATGTGTCCTCTATCTATTTTCATTTGACTTTATGACTGCAGGCAACCCAGCTTTTGCATGAGGTTCTATCATGGATTGAGAACCTTTAACAATGTGTATTGGTCATTTCACACTGTCACAGGTGATGAAAAATATTTTTTCATCCTGGTTCTGAAAGGTTTCAAGGGAATATGTGGTCAAAAATACCATAATTAAATATGTCAATCGCAAATCTGTAGTTTAGAGGAAATATTTAATGGCAAACTAATACAATTGATTGGAAATCTCAATTAAGGTAAAGTAGCATACAAAATATGATTAGCCTTTATTATAAAGGGATTCAAATTGAAGATCATCTAGAATAGCAACTGAATAATTTGGGTGCAAAGTGTTGTTCTAGGACAGTTTTCAGAATATGGTTTTAATGTCTACACTTGGGTTAAAGGTTAAATTTACTCTTTGTCAGCAAACCCTCCAGTGTCATTAGCACAGCTGAAAACAATAAAGATCACTATTATGCTTTTTCTCCAGAAAACATGGTGTAGCCCAGCTGCTGTTCTAATTTCTATTACTTCCGTATCCTTGAATATCTACTCTTATAAGATAGTTTTGCTTAAAAGAAAAATTAAAATGGTTGTTTTTATTGAAGGTAGAGTGTTACAAAACATACAGATCAATATATACACACAAGTGAAACTAATTCACAAATCCTGTTTTGGAGTAACACCTTTATGTTTCTGCTATTACTGTGCTGAAAAACAGTTATGGCATATCATGCCTTACTTTCCCCTTTAGAATATTTTTTTAGCTTAACATATAGAAAGTTCTTTGTAGTTATTTTGGTTGGGTTTTGTAGGAGTACGCTTCCGTAGCCTAAAGTAAAATCTCTTAATTGCAGGGCGGGCAGAATGCGTAGTGCCTTTACACATTGAATCTTAATTATTTCATCCATATGTATAGTCCCATCTGCTTAAGCACGCTGCACCCAAAGAACAGGGTGGCCTTCTCCTTATTCCCCCACCTTGAAGTGGGTTTCAACAAAGCAGCATAATCTGTTCCAAACAAATAATTAATCCTCTCTTGTGACAGAGCTGGCTGGTTGCATTTGAGCTATCGGACAGCGGCGAAAAGAATAATGCAACATAGTTCTTTCTGTAATGGAGAAGAAATAGAAAACTTTTATTTAAAGAAACACTACATTTATATAGAGTAGTTTGTGCCATACAGAATAGAAAAGGCTCATTGGTCCAAAAAAGCAACACCTCTTTGAAAATATGCTTTCTGCAAAACATCACGTCTCTCACGTCTCCAGCAGGTGCATAATCATTGTTATAATTCCTTGTCCTTGGGCAGCCTGAGAAAAGACTGCTTTCTTGGCTCCCAGCAGTATCCTAATGACAGGCTGGTGTCATCAGTGGTGAGCTGTAATTTCAAGTGCTCCTCAGTATGGTACACTTTAATTCCACTGTTGACAGTGACACAGATCCAGCAGGAGGTTTGCATCCCACTGGTGCAGCCCCATGCCATGGGGAACTTTATGATACCTGAAGTTTCCTGCCCCAAACAACTTTGTAGACCAAAATCTAAGGCCACACTGGGAATATAAATGAGTGATTTTTTTTCAGGAGAATGTTGAATAATGAGCTTCTTTGGTGTCTGTTATATCCACATTATTCAAATCAGTTAATTTGGCTTCTTAGAACAAGCAGAGTGGGTCATTCACTTTTCAAGCTCTTCTGTTGAGATAATTATCCATGAGTTTTGCATAGGAGTGTGTCAAGATGGAAGTGATATAAGATTGTATTTATGGGAATTTAGTGCATTTTGATCTGTTCAAATTTTCTGTGCTCATGTGCGTGGAATTTCTGATAGGGATTTTGAATAAATTAATAAATATTGTGAGAAATACCAGATGGATGTGTTTTGCCATGGAAACTTGAGAATTCGCTTGA
Source organism: Cichladusa arquata (assembly GCA_026413545.1). Taxonomy (NCBI): domain Eukaryota; kingdom Metazoa; phylum Chordata; class Aves; order Passeriformes; family Muscicapidae; genus Cichladusa; species Cichladusa arquata. Next base: position 9,792,127 of record JAOTQP010000304.1, on the reverse strand, counting down.
AATCAATGTAAATAATATAAAATGTTTTACCATTTTTATCTTGTAGTGATGCTGTTGGTAAGATGAGATATTTGTGGCGTGCTAGTTGGAAGGTATGAGAGGAACAGAAAGAGCTTTTAGCATTCTTAAGGGTTGAACGGGCTGCTAAACAAATTTGAAGCTGTTCATGCATTCAAGTACAGCTGCAGAACTTAAGCTATGAGTGTAGTTACTGTACAAAAATTACTGAGCTACAGCAACAGATTTGATTCTTTGGGGTGGGAAAGAAGTGTTGAGAATATGATATAAGAAATTACCTTTTAGAAAAAAATACTTTTGTAACATGACTTCTGAATTCACTAACCAGGTTAAAACCCTGAAAGCTTGACTTTAACCACCAGCAGTGAATTACATACTCCAGAACTTTCAACATTTGGTGCAAGATTTTTATGTAAATTCTCTGTTTTCCTAAGCAATAGTGTTAAATCCACATCTTTTTTTAATCCCCTGTTAGTGAAAAGCAAGTTACCAATCTCATAAATTCATTGTCGAAATAAATAACAAATTTGCTGTTCAACCATTAAAAAGGAGAGGGACCCTGAGAAAGGGTGCAGAACCAAATGATAACTTTGCCCATATTTAGCCTCAGAAGGAAGTGCTGGTTTTGTAACCAGACAATAGGAACAGGCAGGCCAGTTGTGGTCACCTAGAATTTCTCATTCTTTTCACGTCTTTTGCATCTCAATTCAAATGATAAGGCACTAACTTCTGAGATTCCTGCATAATTCTCTGCTTAGCTCTCAGTCCCAGTCTTAAAACTATTTACAGAGGGAACTATCCAATAGTTCAGTGATCTCCAGGCGTTGATTGCCTGTGATTCAGTCCAAATAAGTGTGTACTTTAAGCAAAATCTTCTCAAATTACTAGTATTGCTTTTCTCCCTCTCTGCCAACCACCTTGGTATTTCTATTCCCAACGTTCAAAACGAGCTTCCAGTATCTGGGAAAAGAGCTTCTGTCAGATTTGAAGCTGTACCACAGATCCAGTGTAATGGAATTCTATCCCATCAGGTTTTTCTGCTCATTAGTCTCTAACCATGACAAAAATATGTCTATTTTGTTGCTAGCTGCTGCCCTGTAAATCTTGTAGGTCGCAAGTAATTCCTTTAAAAAGCTGTTCTGGTGTCGTTTCTTCTTCTTTCTGACCTGGCTTGGAGTAAAAGGGCATAAGAAGACAGTTGCAATAATGTGTGGAAGAGAAAACATAGCAAAAAATTAAATTGTTTGCACCAGCAAATTACAGGAATCAAAGAATCGTTATCGTTTTGACACACAAGAGGACAGGGGTTTTCTATCTTGTCTTAAAAGAAGCTTTCAGTGATTAGTCTGGTAAAAGTAAAATAGCACGCTGTAAGGTAAAAATTACCAACAGCTATGCAGAGAGAGCAAAAATGACACTTTCATTTAATAGAAAAGAATTTCATGTTACTGTGTAAAACCTTCCTGTTCCCTGAATCACCAAACCAAACCTTGTACACTACTAAATGACACAATTTAATTGTATACACTTTTCTATTAAATTTTTAGTTGACTGTGTAGGAAAATATACCCAGATGGTTGAGCATAACTGCATTTTACTGTTTCTCTTTGTGCAGTTATGGCTCCCTGAGCTATAAATTCCTGTGACTTAGTGATGGTTCTGTACTGCTGCTTTACAGTGGTTTGTGTCTACACAACTCCAGCTCACCCTCTGCTCTAATAAACTCGTCAAAGTCCTTTGGAGATAATAGAATGAGACAAAACATTATGGAGAACTTCAAAGTGTTAAAATAGAAAGTTACAATGGGGAGGACTAGTCAGGGACTTTTAATTTAAAAGTAACTGACTGACTTTGAACATTAATGTTTTATGATGCAGACATTATTTGTTTCAGCTCCAAACATAACATATTGCCTTTCTTCCTACATTGTCCTCTAATCATAGCTTGAAAACTTCAGAAACTGTACATTTTGACATTTAAATCCTGATATTCAACAAGGAATCTTTCAACTTCTTCAGCTATCCATTTACAGAACATCATATTTCCTTGGAACATGCCCACCTGCCTTAACACACAAAATTATATTCAAGTCTAATTCATAAGCTGCTTGCTGTTGATTTTCAGTTTGGGAGCTTGTGAAGCACAAAAAGGAGGATTCAATAATACACACCCTTTTCCTGTTCCCTGCAATACTGGCTTAATGCTGCAGTTTGGTGGTGTCAGCAGGGTTATACATCCCAGAGTATGGTCTGTTAGTTGATACCAGTGACAGAATCATTCATCAATTGAGTTTCTAACTGGCACTCAGAAATCTGCAAAATGCATCTAGTTTCTCTGTATTCAGCAGTAAAATAACCAGCCTCTGAAACACACTTTCACAACTGTTTTCCTCTGTTTGTGTCCCTCAAGCAGGATAATGTTTATTTCTTTGTGAGTTTGTGAGCTCTAAATCAGCAGAGATCTGACTCTATCAAAGGCCCCTAGAAGTTAGCTGTTGTGGTAATTGAAATACAGCTCTAATCTGTACTGTGGGAATATACAGATGTGTGATTTTCAGGGAAAAGCAGGAGACCCTAAATTCCCAGTGCCAAAATGCAAACTCCTTTTAAAAGGTATTCTTAGGCTTGAAATCTTGCCTGTGTCCAGACTTAATACATTTTGCTCATGAGCACTCCAAGTTTCATAGGAATACCTGGCCCCTGGATTCTTCAGGAAATTATGGACAAAAAGTAATTTTCTCTAACCCTCATAATAGCTGTATCCATAAAGCATCCCATCTTAGAGATTTTTTTTTTTGTGAGAATAAGGGAAAGGAGCAAAAATATTAATGAACAATTTTATGAGTTCCAAGATGGTTGTAAATGCAGGAGGGTATATGGTGGCAATGTTCCATCAACAATCACAATAAGGAAGTGCTGCTGTGGTTACCCTGGAACTTCAGCTCTGTGATTTTTGCACAGCTTTTGATTTGAGTGGTTAATCAGCCTTTTATCATGAGTCTGTTCCTTTGTCAGATGAATAAACTGGAAACTAAAACATTTCATCATTTTTAACTAAATGTAGATTTTATCTTTTTTATCTCATGAAAAATTATAAACCTTAATTTTCACATCCCCAAATTCTCTATGTCCTAAATCTCAGACATATGTTTTGGGGTTTATATTTTATTTTTAATTTACATATTAACTGCTCTCACCTTTGCTTCTTGCTTATCATGCATTCCTTGGATCTCATAATAATTTCTCTAATTTTTCTGTTTCCATCCCCCTAGTTTAGCTATTCTGAGTTTTGAGGCTGGTTTAGCTTCTAGTGGCCATCCCCCTTATTAAGGAAAGCAGCTCAACAGTCACAGTTTCAATTCTAGTAGTGCAATGATGATAGATCAATGGAATATCAAAGTGTGGTATGCTGACTGTGTTTCAGTTTTAATTTATTCTAAAGTTAAAAAGAAATGCAGCTACTAGCTTATTTCCATGAGTATATGTGTAAGAAAAACAGCATCCATAGGAATGTTGACATGAAATGTGGGTTAGAACAGGAAATGATTACTGGCATGCACAGCTTTCCAACTTACAGTAATTCTCATCTCACATGCAAAAAAAATCAATATATATCAGTGAAATAATTTTTTTCTTTAGGTATTATCTGTAGGAATTCAGTACTTCCATTCTTTGGCAGAAACACTGACAAGTGAGTTATAAAGGTATTTGAATAATTTCTGTCCATTTCTATGTGCTGCATAAATCAAGCCTAACACCCTGCAGGTATTCTGGGGTTTGTCCAAATTACACACTTACTATGTTGCAGATAGTTTGCATGTTTAGTGAACATATTCAGAAAGTTTATTGAAAACAAATTATACATTGAAATAAGACATCTGATGCTTGAGTCAAAAACTAATATTGTTATACATTTTTATTGTGCTGTAATGTTTTATGTATAAATCTTATAATGTCCCCAGCATAGTATATTTTTAATATTGTAGTTTTAGATATACATATACATGATTTTCATTTTTAGGTTCAAAAGATATTTGGTATTTAATTGAATGCAATATTAATTCAGCTCAAGTGTGTTGACAAGTTGTTGACATGATAAATAAATTTAACATTTTAATATTAAGTAGCTTAAATTCTATACATTCCTAATTATTATATTTATATATACCATCTCTAATGCAAACCTGCATGAGTGTGCCAGTGCTCCTGGCCAGCACAAGCAGAGTGTGCCTTTTTATGTGCCATGTCATTCCCAGGCAGCATGGTCACTAGACAAGGTTAAAAGATAAAGGAATGTCCTTTGCAATAACAGAGCTATAAAAATAGAGAACAACAACACATACGACAACATAGTTAATATTATCTATAGCAATGCCACACCATAGGTAGATCCTTCTTCATTTCTTGCAGTAAGCCAAAATCTCTCTCTCTCCCAGTTTTTCTCCAGTGTCTTCCATGCCTCATGGATAGGATGCTACTGGCTCCTCCTGTCTCTGTACCACCTCTCTTGCTGCTACAGAAAAGAGAGGATCACAGGCATATTGCATCTGTGTCCTTTTCTCTGTGCGTTCCAGTCTATCCTCATTGTTCTAGCTTCTTGTGGCTGACACACTGGTGTGTGTGCATTACTTCTTCTGTATGTTCCTTTTACATATTCTAATGCCTTTCCTGTTGCAAGTTGCTAAAACGCTTGCTAGCTCCTGGAAACTTGGACTGCTGAAAACCCTTGGTGAAATGCTGTGCATAATATTATTAGTAGATGCAGGGATGTGGCTCCCTGTGCACCATGCAATGACTTCAGAGGGTATCCTGAGCACTGACATTTGAGGAAAAGCTGCCTGCACAGGGTTTGCCCTCTGTTTGCTTAGCTCTGAGACACAGAATCTCCTCTGGCAACAGTGTCACAATTATAAATAGCTTCAAGAGCTGCAATAGTTGGAGCTAACTTGCTAGTAAAAGCAGTACTAACATAGCACCTGACAATATTCTGTTTATTCTGCCCAAGAAGAGATTGAAATTAGAGATTGGTGATTGATTACAGCATTGATAATGAATAAGAAGCTGACCTCAGCTGCAAACAGGGGCAGAGCAGATGGCAGAGGCATATGTTATGCCCTCTTATGTGAGGGAAACACAATAGCTGTCTTTCTCCATTCTTGCATCTTTTACTCAGCAATAACCCTGACCATTTTCAGTAATGGTTCAATCTGCCCAAGAAAAGAATTCGCTCTGCTCTGTGCTACTGCCACCTTCCCTCCTACTGATGAACACATTTACTAGCCCATTTCATTGACTTCAGAGCAGCCTTTAGCATCATTCCACTCTCTAAAATGCACAGAGATTTCTGTCTTTAGAGTTTAGTTTCATTTTTGTCCCCTTTCCTGTTCTGCTGTGCTTTTGTGTGCGTGTCTATGGCTGTGCATGTTGGTGTCCCTGTGCCAAGACCTTCCCTGCTGAAGTTTACAAAAGCTTATTTTGGCAGTCTCCATTAACCTTCTTCATCAGTTTATTGTGCCCTGAAAATCCAGATACACAGAGATGGCACAATGCACTTCACACATTGAAATGTCAATGTTCTTTTAAAATATCTGAGCCTTCTAAAAATGCAGCATGAATAAAAATGTTAGTGAAAGGCAATGTGCCTATGTTTAGTGCAGTTTCTTTACTCTGCATGTCCAATAGAGCACAACTATTTTTGGGAGTACCTGTCACTACTCTTACCTCTGTTTTGCCTGGTTATTTCCTACTGACATTAATTTATTTTCCTATTTTCCACTTTGCAGTGGCAGCTGTGAGAATCCTTGACATTTGGGATAACTTTGTGACACCTCTCTGCCTTTAGAAATTCCCTAAAAATATACGTTGCTTCTCTGTCCTTAGGTATTATCCTTTCTTTTCACTTTCAGGTTTTTATCACCACTATTGTATCATTTAATTTAGAGAACTCTGTGACATAGCTTCTACAGTAGGCAAAATAGTTATATTTTGCTTTACTAGGGAGCCATAGGTCCTCAGATATAACTGCTATAAAGAAAATCCCAAGTTTGTTAGGTGTGGTACTCAGGCAGTCATTATTTCAGTATTTGACAGAGAAAAGAGCAGTAAATATTAGAGTTAATACTGCAGATACTTTGACTAAACCTTTTTGCTTGATGCTACACCTCTCTTCAACCACCTTACATTATTTTCCTTTTCTTTCTTATGAGACATAAGAAAGGGCTATTGCCACCTGAAACAAAAATGACTTTATGTTGAATGATACATAGCACCATTTAATGACAATAATTCTATGAATGAAACGTATTTTGAACAGAATTTGAAGAAATTGTTTGAAGGGAGTCAACCCTTTACAGGAATAAAAGACAGCAAACAATTTTATGAAACAATATAACATTTGGATAAAGGCTTACCATAATAATTGAGAGATAACTATTTTGGATTAATTTCTGAACCTTTTCCTTGATATCCAAAATTCACATCTGATGAGAAAGATTTACACATTAAAATTTTGAATGTTGTGCCATGAAAAGATTGCCTGGTTTACACAGAAAGAAACTCAAAGAGAAAAATATAGATTAATTTGGTGTGTTGCAGTGTGCAAATATGGATTGTCCAGGATATCTGATCTCAGAGCTCTTAAAATTAAAACCTGAATTTATGTGATATAAACATGATATCCAGGTAAGAAGGTGACATCTGATGAGGAAGAAGATTTGAGACCAATTTAGAAAGGGTGTTTTAGGTTGGCTTTTTGTTGCTAATAAGTTTGTAGAGCCTGTGGCTGTGCAGGCTTTTGTGGTATGTGTTTAAATAAACTTTAATCACTATAATAATCAGAAAAATATGCTAGGGGGAGTTTCAGTTCTGCTGCAGACTGAAGATGATATCAACACAGTGTGAGCATCTAACAGTCACCATGATGGGTTTCTATGTTGCTGGTTATTGCAGGCTGCTTCTCTGCTGCTTTAAGGAGTAGCATACAGCCAACACAGTTCTTTTTTCCTACTCTTTCCAAGAACCATGGAAAAACCCATAACATTTGTTATATCTAATTGAGTTTTTAGAACAATTTCAAACCTAACACTAATATTTGTTTACAGAATCCAGGTATGATGGTATTTAGGAGAAGCTGTGTAACCTTTCCAGTTCAGACAAAAATTTTCAGGAAGATTCTGAGGAATTGTATGCAAATGTAGATTGAAATAAATGCTCCCAGTGAAAGGCATACAGTGTTTTAGTCTGAACATGTTTGTTTATTTCCACTCTACTGAGTGCCTTTGATGTGTTCAGTGTTGTGCCTTTTGGTGCACTAGAGCTTCATAAATATAAATATTGCTGATAGCCATATAATTATGGACAGATGGACAAGTAAAATCCAACTGAGAGACACTTGGTTGTTTTCAGAAATGGAATGAAGTTTGTTTGTTTGTTTGTTTTTATTCATATCAAAGATGCAAAGAAGCAAAATTAATGTCTGCAGTGGCGGGAGCGAGGCAGAAGGAAGCATTACATAAATCCTCTACTTCCCAATCCCATTCCCTCCAAAACAGTTTTCATGACACTGTTTGAAATCAAATTGTGGACCTCAAATCTCTTATTTTGATATCAGGCTTATACTGGAACACAGGCCCTGCAGTTTTGGGGGGGAAAGAACAGCACAACAAAATCCATTGTAATCCTGTCTTGCTCCCAGCAAAGCAGTTCAGTCTGTTGTGCTTCCTCTTATCAAAACTGAGATTTTGTTCAGCTTCAGCATTTTCACCTGTGGATCAAAAGTCCAGAAAAGTTAAAAAGGATTAGGGAAGAGATAGACAGGAAAATGTAAAGACACAAAAAGCCTCACTGAACTTTGATCAGTCATGTGGGTATGTGCCCCAGGTGCATCCATTCAGAAAAGCTGCAGCCTATCCATGCATTTCCTAGAATTCTCCTGAAAGCTTTATGTCTTTAATTTTCGGTCCCTGTAACTGATGGACATTTATTAGGCTCAGAAATGCTACAAGGTTATATTGCATCATTTCTAATGGTGGGGTTTTTAATATTTTAAGCAATTTATGAGACTGGGTTTTAGTTTAACAGACAAAGGAAACAATGAGTCAGCAGCTTTGAAACGTTAAGGGTTTGGAGATATTTGCTCAGTAAGATGCCCAGTTCAGAACAGATTAACACCTGTGAATACAAATGGCATGCAAAGGGTGTGAACATCTCTGAGATAGACTGATTTCAAAATGTGCTATGACTTTAGACTGCTATTATCACGGAATAGATTTGGGGCTTTGATTCTTGCTGCTTGTTTTGAGGTTTTTTTAAGTGTTTCAGGAGCATGCTTTAATCGTTAATGTTAAATAAAAAATGGTTGGAAAGTGAGCCCTGGCTCCAAGGCAGACTGTGCAAACTGACTGACTCCCAGACCACGAGAGCAGACTGCAACCACAGATGCAGGCTTTGCACCAGGGTGATTTCACACAGGAAGCAGAAATAATACTGAGCATAAATACAAGGTATCCATCAAAGCTTGCCCAGGATATTGTCTTGTGGAGAGTTTTAGCTGTCCCAAAAAGACTGAAGAGAACTAAAGCAAGAGTTAAGCACTGCAAATGACAAAAGGTCCCATACTTGCCTTTTCTATATCTTTTTCTTCATCAGAATTGCTGGAGCCAGAGTATCTGCACTACAGGGAACTACACAGACCATCTTCTGTAGCCAGTGAGCCAGGTTTTTATGAGATTTTCAGGGAAGCAATCTCACTGCTTTGTTTATCTCATTGAATAAACAGAGTTCTCTTCATCCAGAATCATGCCATTAATGAGGATTCCATCAGAACAGTCCTAGAGTATATGGATGTGGAAGTAGCATATGACAAAGAATCAGAAAGAAGGGTACAAAATAATGACTGTTCAGCTACCATAGAGGATATAAATAAATTCTAGATATTACTATGTTGCAATTAAATATAGTACGAAGTGTGTGGGGTTTGGCTTTCCAAGCAACAAAAGAACATCACAATGCTGATACTGCAGCTACTCCTTCCTGCCAGAGCATAATTATTATAGAAAATAAGTACTCATCCAAAACACATGAAGTTATTCGCCAGCTACAACAATTTTAATAAATATTTCCTGGATCTGGGATTTTTTTTCCTGCTTTCTATTGTATCTTTTCAAAAGAGGTAAAAAAATCTCTTTTTGTCTACGTAAGAGCACTATATTTAAACTCTGAATAAATATTTATTAAGGATAAGCTATATGTGTTTTAGGACCTAAATGGAATTTTCCATCACGATTTTAAAGATCCACATAATTAAACACACATTGTGTAGGCTATGGTGTGTTTGTTTGTTTGTTTGCTCTGCAACAAACTTTGTTTTCTAAGAAGCATTTGCAGTTGATTACATATTTTGTTTATCTATTGTTGGCTCAACTGATCATTGTGAGCCCTTGTTGCCTCTTCTGTGCAGTCAGTCAACCTATTTCCTTTGTTCAACCACAAAAGACATCCTTGTATTATTTGAGATATTAAAGTCTCTCTGATTTTTTTTTTTTTTTGGGGGGGGGGGGGGGAAGTATTGTGGAGGGG
>JAOTQP010000304.1:9754432-9782434 GCA_026413545.1 Cichladusa arquata | reverse complement strand
GTGGAGGGGCTGATTCCATGGAGTGTCCCTGTGTAGCTGGATCAGTGGTGTGTGATTACCAGTCCTCTTCATGCCTGGAAAAATGCTAATCAGGTTCTTAGGGTGTCTCTGGAGACGTGCATGGATTGTTCTGTGGTGTATGAGACCAACATTTCTTGGCAGGTATAAAAGACAGACATAATCTCCTTAGCTGCCTTGTAAACAGAGAGATTTATCAGTGGGCTTGGATCCAGAATATCCAGATCTGCTGAAACTGAAGTTTCTTTTCTAGGATGTGTCTCAGCACGTACCAGAAGGAACCACAGTCCATCAGCCCCAAACAGATTTTCTGTTTGTAGTACCTCAGTTGCTCACACTTGAATAAAGCAGCAATGGAACAAGGCTACCTTTCAAGAAATTGCCCCAACTTTTAATATATGGCAGCAAGGGTGGAAGGATGCTGATTCAAAGGCCTGTCATATTTTCTTTAATTTTGAATTTCTCCCCTCAAGCTTAGCATTTTTTCTTGTCACAAGGATTTGTCCTACTTTTCTACTCTCATCTAACGTATCAGGAGTGCAGAAAATCAGAATTAATTTGCAAGTGAAAGTAAATAAACCGTGTAAACTCTCAGGCAATCTCCTTTAACTGCCATGTTGAGGTATTGAAAATCTCTAGGTATCTACAACATTTTAAATTATGGTATAAATTTTTATAAATCCAGGCTGAGTACATGCTTATAGAGGGGTTACTTATGAGTATAGGGGACACAAGTAATTACTGGGGAAGATGCTCCCCTCTGCTAAGAATCATGATTATATAAGAAGGCCTACATGGTTCTGATGTCATTTCCTGAAATGGCACCATGTGTGTCAGATGTGTAATTTCAGGGACAGAGTGACAAACAAGCAGTTGGCTGATTACTAATATGGTAATTTTAGATTCCCTAATTGTGATGAGTAACAGTCACCCAACTTCACCTCTTGCCAAAAATCTGTCTCTGGCAGTTGATTTAATTCCATTGATACTTGGGTTTTTTGGTCACTGAGCTAAGAAATCCCACCAGGAAGCTTCTGATACAAGGTTGGCCAGGTAGGATGTGGTGTGACAAGGGGTAAGGACAAAGGACAATTCAGTGGTGACAAGGAAAGTCAGAGCATTGAGAATCTCCTTCACATTCATGAAGGTCAGTCTCTCAGCTGCTTCTCCCTTTGCTTTTCCCACACCCTTTCATAGCTGCAGTATCTCTGGATATGGAGGGATTGCTGGTTTGTCTCCTTCTTTTATTCCTGGACCTTTGAACAAAATGAACAGCTTTGACAAACTGAGGATATGAGCAGGAGGTGCTGCTGGTAAAGCAGAACCAAGTGGAAGAGAAGGACAGATGGGTTGGGACCCTGAGGCTAATGGGCAACTAGAAAGGATTCACCAAACAATGAATAGACCTGTGAATAACACAAATACATGCTGATGTCAGGAGATGCTCTTATATCCCTTGCCATGAAGAATGGGACTACTGTCCTAAACTTGAACATGGTGACTTCCTTGAAAGGGAATTTTACTTTGCTGAATCACAAAGGATATTGCATTCCAGATGACATTTAAAAATCAGCATTCAAGGCAGCATTTTTTTTATTTCCTATAGCAGAGTGTGCAAATAAATTTAGCAGGTGTTATTAGGGCTGGTAGGGGGTGAAAAACGAACAAAAATTGCTGATAGGGATTTTCTCTGTGTGCTGCTGCTGGGATCCTGCAGAGACTAGACTTTAGTTAAAGCTGCAGTATGTTGCCCTGCATGGGAAATCTATCACTTTTTATATTATTTCACCTGTGAAATCTATTTACAGAAGAGGAATTTTCCATTCACCTTTCCTAAACCCATTTTATATTGTTGTTCAAAGTGGAAGGGCAATCTGCAGCTATATACGGTAAACCAGTGTGATTTGTTATCAGGAATATAAATGAAATATTTTCCTACAAGCTCACCTTTTTCTTTTCTGTGTGGGCATACAAAGTTCAGTGGCTGGACTATGTGCACACCACAAGATATTACATCTGGTGCTTTTACCTCCCTTTCATGTTCTTTTCTCTTTTCTTAACACACGTTTGCCTAAAAGTAGGCCAGCATGATGGATTGATTGTGGACTAAAATACTCCCATATCCCATGTTCTGGATTTTCCAGCTTTAAAAGCACTCTGCAAGAAAAAAAATGTGCTTACAAGAAAACTGATGTATTCAATTTATTATTTTCTATTGTCTTCAATAGAGTTTCTTTTGAAAAAAAATAGTTCTTGAAACAGGGTGAAAAAAGAGGCTGACTTGCATTAAAATTCTTTTGCAAATTCATTGTTTTGAGGGAAGGAAAGGAGGATATTTGTTCTCAGAAAATACACAAATCTTGATGGTATTGTTATAAAGAAGTGGGTAACCACTGTAGAATAAAGTTGACACTGGTGAAATGACATGATGTTTTCCTGATAGAGGTACTCTCTTTTATTAAGATTCCTTTCTTTTCTGGTGATTGAATTCCCACTCTGCTCTCCTGCAAACAAAAATATGAGCTCTTCTCCCCTGTCCATGTATTCCTTCCTCGCTTCATACTTTTCCCATCTATTTGCTGCCTTTTGTTGCTGAAACTTGTTGCCACCTTTCTGGAGCATATCCATCTCCTACTGTCTGTGGCTTAGTCAAGCTCTCTCTTAGAACAGATACTTGACCAGGATTTCTGGGAAGATAATGAATTGTTTTCCACAAGTAGCATTTTGAATGCAGAGCTTGTCAGTACAGACACCTCAGTTATTTGCCGAGCAGGACAAGAGAATAGAGGCAGAGATGAATTTTCTTGTTCTAAATTCTCTTTGTGCCTTTGTGAAAGGATGAGTTTTTAGTATTTTGACTGAAAAGGGGGTTAAACTTCTTCTAAATATTCCCTGTTTTCTCTGTTGCACACTGCAACCATCCTGATGCCACTGCCAGAAGCCTCTGCAAGGAGTGGGGGAAACACAAGGAGCCTTTCCTTAACGCCAGGCTGCGTGTCACAAAGCACCAGAGCATGTGCCATAAAGCCAGTGTGGGCTTGCAGGTGGGGAAAGAACACATTGCTGTGGGTGCTCAGGGATTAAACAGCCAGCAGGGGCTGGCTCTGACAGCAGGAGTTAGCTGTGCCCTCCTTCGATTTGTGTTTGTTGTTGGTTGGGGTTTTTGACTATGCAACAGTAAATGCAAATTCTGTCACCCACAGGCACTTTGGTCAATGTCAGTGGGACCACGTTTTCTGTAGAGCTTAGGAAGTTTATTTCACAAGCCTCATATGCCTTTCCTTTCAGTTTTTTTCCTGTCTTTCTGTATAATGGAGAGAACCACTATGAGCCATAACTATGCCTTTCATATTTTCAGCATTCATATCACGTCTCCTAAATAGCTGTATGAGCAAACAGGGGAGGGGTTTTCCACCTCCTAATCCTTCCCTTACTATGGAAACACTTTCTATGAAAACTGATTTGATTTATCCCCTGATATCACGCTGCTTAAGTAACACTGAGAGAGCTGTTAAACTATTGAAATCAGTTGATTCAGTCTTAATTCTTAAAATTCACATTTACTTGGATAGAATTGGACTTTTTTTTTCCTAATTTGAGGTCTGTCCCAGTAGTATTGTTACATCACGTTATACAGAATTACAGCACTGATTTAATCTTATTTCAAACTTTTTTTTTTGAAACTAAACAAAAATAATAAGGCAATATAGAAGTAGAAAAAAGACAATAGTTTAAATTGAATTCAGTGAGATTTTATGCTCACTAGACAGTGCTATGCATTTTTGCAATAAAAAAGAAGGTAAGAGAAGTATTACTTTTTCCCGTCATGGTTGACACCTTGGGCTTTTCCAAGTATCTTCTATTCTTTACAGAATTGCAACAAGATAAATGTTCTTACACCCTTCTGCCAAAATTACTTTGAATATTTTCAACTGCAAAAATCCATTTCTTTTATCAAGGAAGAACTGGTACTAAATAAGAGTATTTCTAAAACACCATTTCAGCATATTTATTGACACTTGCAATGACTATACATATTTTTTGTCCAAAACATTCATATTTCTGTTTTGGAAGATTAAATTTGTGCTATATTCATATTCTGGGAATGGAAGCCAAATGGATGTCTCCTTGTGTAGAAGCCTGGTATTTGCATTTATGCACAGAATTATTTTCTGAGATGTATTGAAAGGTTTTAATTTCATGATTGGAGCTTTATTGATGGTTTGAAGGATTCTGTATTTCTTGATTTTTGAGGTTTTTCTCTATATTGTGGTGTTGTTGCAAAGACTTCTTTTTAAGCTGAGAAATTGTGAAAAATTGTGTTGAGGAAAAAAGCTAAAGAAAATTTATGTATTTTCAGCAGAAGAAGTAGAAGACTAAATTTTACTTGTCCAACATAAAGTAAGAAAATCCAAATCCTTATATTATTCCATTTTTTTTTCTTTTATATTGGATTTTCTAAAAACATAATTGTGCTACAGGTGGGAATGAGTGCCTACTATATTAGTAGCCCTAGGGAGAATACAAAATAATAAATTTCTAGTCACAAAGACAGGAAAGGCAATGTTAAAGTTGGGAAGCTGCAAAAGATATATTTTTTAAAAAAGAATATGGAATTACACAATTTTCAAAAATAACACCAGTTAAATAATAATTGTAATGCTTTGAAAGAGTACTGACTGCTAAGTTGAGAAGCATTGCCTTGATTTAATAATCATCCTGAGCCTATAATAGCATTTTCATATCAAATTTAGCAATTGGAACATTTTTTTGTATATATAAGGTTAAGACACAGAGCCTATCCAGTTCCTTCGTAGGAGTTCAGCTAATTAAAACATGATAGTTCCATAGAGAATGTGAAACTGAACTCTGGTAAACCATATATAATTTGTTAAATTATAGACAAGAACATCAAGGTTAATATGTCTGTTGCTATAAAAAAAGATTGGATTCATTAAGGATTTGTGTTTCCAGATACTTGCAAATTTAGAAATGTGTAGCAATTCTGGATGAAAGTGTGCAGTGGCTGAAGGCTTAATGAAAGTCAGTTTTATTTCAGCCATAACCCTTTATTTGAGTCAGCTATTTGTTTCTCAGGCATATGATGGTCAAGTCTGTGCTAGTGGAGAGTAGACATAATTATGTCCATAATGATTTTATTTTTTGAAGAGAGGGAAGAAATTCTTATTAAGTGGAAACAACAGTCAATATAAAGCCTTCCCCATTTTTTTTTCCTTTTTGGCACACAACAACCCTGCTGACAGAAGTGAAATGAGGTAAAATCTTTTCCACTTTTTCTGGAGGCTTTAGTTGCTCTCACTCCTCTCAAGGAGTTTGCAGCCTTCCTTACTGGACTTGGAAAATATGTAGGGTTGTGAAGTCCATCTGACATCTCTTGCACTGATGCCACTGATATACTGGGAAAATAAAAATGCAGACAAAACTACAACTGTAAATCTGTTCCCACAGTCTGCAGCACTGAGCTATGCCAATATGCTCTTACTTTGCTTTATTTAAAATTCATACACCATCAAAGCTGCCTTTCTCTTAGGACTCAACTCTACTTTAAGATGGCAGCAAAATCTTATACATGAGAAAAGGAACTGATGGATACAAATATGCTAGCTTTAACTTTCTAAAAAAAATTCATTCTAAATAAACTGTAAATATATATGTCTCTCCAACCTATGTGCCTTTTATCTGTAGTCTCCAATTTCACTTCACACTTTGCTGTGATAAATTATTTGAGTGCTCTGAATGTGTGATAGTCAAAACTACTTTTCTGTGCCTGAAGTTGGAGTCCATGTGAGTATTATTGGAAAGCTTCCTTCTTGATATCCATAGGGTAGTGTCAGTGTTGGGATATGAGTTTCAGTAATTCAGGTATTCCTAAATTCTTTTCTTCTTCTATCTGTTATATGAGAGAAGAAGTACACATAATATTAAGATACTTTTAGGTCTGCAGCACTTTCAAAGCTGCTATTAGAAGGTACAACTAGAATTCTTTAAATAATTCCAACAGATTAATATATACCTTAGGCCAGACTCTCAAGGGATGTAAAGCTGCCAGATTCTGAAAACTTGACAGTTGTTCCAAATGTCTGGCCCTTCAAATTTAATCCCAGTCATTTGATCTGTCTAGAGAAAATTTCATTCTTCACACTCCCACATGATATGAAAACTGATATTCACACAAGGTCCTAACTGGCAATGAGGATCCTGTGGATCCTCAATACAGAAGTTTAAAAAATAATCTTGTTTCACCAGCCTTTGATATCTGTTTGGTGTGTACTGAATCTGTAAGGACAGAATGGTGAGCATGGTGCAAAACTAGAGGCAGGTGGGTTCACATTTCTTGGTTTCACTTTACTTAGTCAGAAAGTGCCTGTGACTCGCCTGTCTCCTGCTCATCCTGAATCCAAGTGATGCTTTATTTCCCACCTTCTAGACATAATCCCTCTCAGGAAGCCCTGTCCTTTCAGAGAGCAAGACAGAGTAGGAACTCGGGCGAGATGGTAAAATTTACAGCCTTTATGTTCAGAGCAGGGGTTGTGTTTTAGAAGCAGATCTGGAAAGAAAAGTTTTAATACCGAGTTACTCAGCAGCCTAAATTTTCAACTATGTAGCAAATTATTGCATTGAATATCAGACTTAGCATTAGGATATTTTTCCCCCAGTAAGTTATTTTAGCAATTTAAGAATAAGAAATATATGTCATAAGTTTTTTCAGCCAGTGCTACAGAAACTCCACAGACAATATGGTCTGGCTTTCTGTTGTTATGGACAGCAATAAACTGTATTGATATTTGCTTGCCAAAATTGTTTGCAACCATTTTAGGTTCCTGTCTCTTCTGCCATTGGATTTTGGCACTTACACTTAGCAAAATATTTTTTGCTGCCACATCTTTGCCGCCTCACCTTTGTCCCTGAGGGAGAAAAGAGATTGTTTAATGCACTTTTGTTCTAGGATCAAGCAAACTTTAAATGGATTGTGTGGAGAGTTTAAAAAATGTACTTCTACAGAAAAACTTAGAAATGCTAGACTTTTAGTCTGTGCATAATGTCATGCTGTTCAATGATATGCTCCAAATATTCCAGAAGCAACTTGTCTCTTCTTCAATATGTTTTTAGTTTGAAAAAAAATTATATATTTTGAGGTTAGTGCTTTGTAGTACAAATAACAAGGAGTCTTCTCTCATTTGTGAGTTATCAATGTTTAGTATATTTTACATACTATATATTATAAACATTCATATTTAGAAGTGCTTAGATATATTGCATAAGACTACTAATATTATATTAATATTTTCAATGTCTTGAGATAAAAAATGTTGTATAAACATAAACAAGAAACAATCAATACTTATGACCACATCCTTTACTTGGCCAGTTTCAAATGCTTCTGTGTTTTTGAGGAGGGCAAGTAAAACCATATCAGCTACTGCCAGCAAATATAACAGCTTAAAAAATAAGGGCAAAATCTGTAGTTAGAGAAATGTGTATACTTCATATGAAGAATCTCATACTCAAAAAATAAATATTAATTTCTATTTAGTTTTATGAAGACACTGACAACTGTATTTTGGAGATCTTTGTTTAAAACTGTTGTCAAAAACACTGCCATGGAATTGTGGAGAGAGGCATCATGTAATATGGAGGGTTTCCTTCCAACTTTTTGGCTTATCACCTATTAAACTGGCAGAACAGAACAAATGCTGCCAGCTAACAACAGGGTTTTGAAGCTTGTTGCCAATCTCAATGTGATAAATGAATCGGTCCTTTCCTGCAGCTGTCACATTTCATTACTTATTTCAATTCACTTTGCTTGCACAAGGTCTTTTTACCTTCTAGTTTTGACACGAATCTGCTATTTTAAAATCACGCCAGTCTGTGAACTTGTAGTAACTGGTAACTTTTGAAAAACAAGACATTACTTGCAAAATGTGATGCCAATGCACGACTGCTACAGCTTACAGGAATGATTTTCAGTGTTTTCAAAATACCCCTCCCAATCTGGACATCAGATTTCAGAAAAGTTCTTTTAAGAATTCCCTTTGTGATGGGAAGGAAAGTTAATTTCACGTGAATCTAAAGTAGAAGCAGAGCAATGACAAGGAGACAGGTGAAACAGGCCCTTTTTAAAGCCTTGTGTGTGCTGGGAGTCAACTTCTGTTCTGCATTATTTATGAGCAGGGAACGTGCTGGAGAAGTGGTGGTCTGGACAAGACATTTCATGTCCTGATGGTATTTCCCTCACTCCAAGTGTCCTGTGGTTCCATTTCCTTAAAATAAGAATAATGCAACCCTTACCTTTCAGGCACATTGCATTTAGACTTTTCTATTTGAATACCAAAACTTGTGCCACTTCAAGGGATGTTCACATTGCTGGGATACTTTCTTTCCTTAACACATGAGCAGAGGGAGTCTGGGTGGAAAATATGCCAGATAGTCTGGTAAGGATGGTAATGGATGATAGAACCTTAGTGATCCCTGATACCAGTGCTATTAATGAAATGAGCATTGATTCTGTCAACTGCTGACCAAAAGATTTTCAAAGCTTTTCCAAAAATTTCAGCCTTTCCCTGGGGAGCTTTTGGTATGCGTGTATACTCATATGAAGCAGGGAAGCCTGACTTACAAGAGGGATGGAAAGAAATCCACCTGTATCTTTAGATTTTAACTGCAAAATCTGCAGTTGTGTGTGCACGCAAAACATACCCATGGTGGGATTGTAATCCATAGTTAGGGCCCCTATAATAGAAATGCCCATGCATGCACTAATGAATTATATTTGCATTAAATGTGTGTGTCTATCTAGAAATGTATGCAATAAAACAACAGTAGGTGGGGCTCTATCATTTATTCAATAATTAACGTTTTCATTTTTCTGATAGGAATTAAATGCTTTTTCTGGGGAGGACTCAAGATATAGTCATGGGTACATATCAGAGCCAACTAAACTGCTGAGTAATCTGACATTCTGTACCCTGACCATCCACCCACACTCTCCAGTCTCGTGTGGCTGCTATCTGCTCTTTTTTTTCCCACTGGGGAGGAAGGCAAGAAAAACAGCCATCAAAAAGCTGTTTCTGACTTTCTTTGCTTTAACAATTTATAAAATACTATTGGAGACTTCTTACTGTGAAATATGAAACTTTGCAGAGAAAAGAAATTAATGTTTTCCTCTCCAATGCTGAAGTGCCTCAGAAAACACTGACTAGCTTGTGATGGCTGCTTATTGTCCTGAAGGTTAAAAGTAGCAGTCCTTTGGCCATTCCATGGAATCTTTCCTTTTCTTACTAACAGCAATGAGCTTTCTAGGAAGCTGTTCCTTCCTGTGCTCCTTCCTTGGCTTATTCTCTCTTGTCATGTCTTTTTTACTAGGAATAGTGCTCTCTATACTGTTGCCAAGATCTGAATCCTGTTTATCAGAAGTATAAAGCACTACAAAATTCTGCATTTTTCAAGAAGAGGCTCCAAGGCCTCCAACATTTAAAATTTTTTTTTTTAGATTTTCCTTTGCTCTTCAAAGAGCTGTAATGGTAACGTTCTTTAACAGGGAAGGACTTGCTGAAGAGATGCTTCCAATAGTTTCTTAATCGTCTAAAATCAGTGACAATTGTATTGACAAGGGGCTGCTGTTATTACTTGATCAAATTGTTGGAGGGGTGTATATTTACCCTTCCAGAAAGTTTTGTCCAGCACCTCACAGATGTGTCTGTATGGGACATCAAAGTTCAGGAGCTGAGAACTATGAATGTAGGAGAACTGCACTAAACCCTCTGCCTTTCTTAGTTCTTTTAAATTCTGAATGCTTCCAGTGCTTTCAAATTCCTATTTTAATAAGATTTTTTTCTGATTTTTAAGATAAGATATGCAATATGCCAGAAATAATAAAGCCCTCATACCTGAGAACCATCACAGCAATACTTCGTGATAAAGGTAAATGTTTCTGATTCCAGCTCAGATCCTTCATGAGATTAGGGGATTTTGCTGTTGGAAATGATCCAGTTACCATGAAGACATTGAGCATTCCCTCTGACAGTTGCAAATGTATGGAAATTCACACCTGTGCTCTGGAGGTGGTATTTTCACAATTCTTACAATGAATTTCTGCTTTCTCTGAGAGAAATGACCAAAGGTTTCACCCTGGGGCAATTACACAAGCGCCCATGCAAAGATCAGTTTTCACACAGGTACTCACAGAGGGAAAACTGCAGGAATAGATTGAGTGTTAGCCAAATGAAGCACAAGTATCAAGCCACATATGGGAATAGAATGCTCCATTCTTTCCTGTTCAAGGAAAAAAAAAGTATATTTTAAATGATTGCTGTTCTGAAGGAGAGGGTACACAGGGTGCTGTGCATCAGCCATTCACTAAAAGTGATAAATGTGCATCACTGCAAGCGCCTCTCTATATGTCTCCAACTGCATCAGATGACATCGCTTCAACTGTGCTTTGGCTAAAAATATGGCTTTACATCTAAAGTTCCATCTGTGTTGTTGTAACGTAATTCAGCTGCAGAATGTGAACTCCCTGTATCTTTGTACAGGGAAATATCAAGGAGAGTGAAGCAAAGAGCAACTTTATCCATATATGAAATATACTTATGTAATGTCCTAATCTGGAAATCATTTTTGTTGAACAAGGGGAAAAGCCCCTAATGAATAAAAAATTGTGCTCAGGAGAGCAAATTCAATATTTCTCTTTAGCATTTCAATCTGGGTAGAAAAAAAAGCTATTCCATTTTAAGGAAGCTTTCAAAAATTTGGTTGCCTTCCAATTTGAAACAAATGCTCAAATCTTTACATTTTCTTCCAGGTCCAATTAGAATTGTAGGGCGAGCTTGTCTGGGAGGTTGTACTTGAACACAGAAACGAAAAGGCTGGAAATTCCAGGCTCCAAAAATATCTACATGGCTGCAAGTGAGGTAGCTCAGAGCAGCTGGCTCTAAGAATAGGAACAGGCAGAAGCCTGCTGGTGTGGCTGGTCTAAGCTCTGCTCAGCCCCAGCTTACCCTGCCAGTGTTTGTTGTTGACTCTGATGGACACAAGACAATCTCAGCTGTACAAACTCTTCTAAACCTGCTTTGATCTTTGCAGATTTCCAGGTGAATGTATGTATATTCTGATTTGGTGTACCCTGATTCTCTGTCAGCTGGACTGTCAGTTCATTGCAGAAACCAAATATATAAGTGCATGTGGTTGCCACAGATCTTCTAAGATTTTAGAAGCATTTTATCTGTCTGGAATGCTGTGCTGGTTCTGATCATAATTAGTAACATGATTGCATTACATTTTGGAAGCATTGGCTATAAAACATATGAAAGACTGCTTGCAAAAAATGTAGAATAGTAAGGACTTTCAATGAAAAATTTGGTTCAGAATATTTTGAGGTCTTAAATGAATGCAGAAAGCAATATTCTCTCATTTCTGTGCAAATTTCCTGGTAGATGCTGTCACTGCAGGTATACTTTAGAGGAGATTAACAGCCATAACTTCTACAGGAAGGTGCCATGTGTGATATGGCAGTTGGCATTTGTGGAAAACTGTCTGATTGCTTGAAGGCCTGCATACAGATGTCTGATCATATTTCTCACACAGACTTAAATGGAACAATTTGTTCTTATTCCCTGTGTTTCTTCCTGGTTATCCCTTGTAAGAATCACAAGTGTTCATCATTCACAATTTACATTTCCCTTTGAGAACTTTCTGCGTAGCTCTAGGATACTAAATCACTATTAAGCTGTATCAGTTTTCAAGCTCATTTTTTCTTTTTTTCTTTCTTGGATGATATGCCAATACCTAATTACCATTGCTACTCTGATGTGCTTCAAGCTGTGGGCTTTTTTTTCTTACATGTAGCAGGTGAAAACACCCACATTGTATAAAAATTCTGTTGCTTTCTCCTACATTTAGGTAATAATCATGTCATCAAAGCAGAAATTAGTGACTAGAACATTTAAGGCTGAAACCTGTCCCACTGATATGATACTGAAATTATGTTCACTCTCATATCTCATTTTTCTGAAAAAGACAATTACACATGGATTTAGACTATTGCTGTCCTTTCTATGACCAAGCAACAACAGTATTTAAGAAGTTCCCATACTCCAAGACCTATTATAATCCTGAAACGAAGCATAGCAAGTGTAAAAGAAAAAGAAAACCCACTGAATGAACCCTAATTTTCTATAAAACTGAGGGGAAACGGTTCTGTGACTCTTATGAAATGTGGTAATGTATTTTATTAGCTGCAGTAATGTTATTCTGATTCATATGGTGACTGGAGAACAGTGTCTTACAAAAAAGGTTCCAATACTGTTCTAGTAAATAAACTCTCAATTATTATTCTTGTCAAAGAAAAGCCTGAATGTTTAGACAAAATAGACAACTGATTGTGCAGAAGAAGTTTGTGTGCAATACAGTTTCACCTTGAGGCCTTCTTGGCCTTGCACACAAAATGGAAAGTCATAGAAATAGAAGATCCTTGACCCAGTCATTAACCTTACAGCACAGAGTCCACCACTAAACCATACCCCAAAGTACCACATCATCATGTCCTTTAAATACCTCCAGGGCTGGTGACTCCACCAGTTCCCTGAGCAGCCTGTTGCAATGCCTGACCACTGATTCAGTGAAGAATTTTTTTCTAATATCCAATCTAAATGTCCCCTGGCATGACTTAAGGCCATTTTCCTTTGCTCTGTTGCTTGCTGTCTGCGAGTACAGACCAATCCCCACCTGCGACAGCCTCCTTTCAGGGAGTTGTAGGGAGAGACAAGGTGATCCCTGAGCCTCCTTTTCTCCAGGCTAAGCCACCCCAGCTCCTTCAGCCATCCCACACCAAAATTGTGCTCCAGACCCTCCTCAGCTCCACTGCAGTGAGGGGCCCAAAGCTGGAGAGAGGATTTGAGTTGTGGCCTCGCCAGTGCAGGGTCCAAGGGCTCCATTGCCAGGACACTGCACACTCCACTGCCAGGACACTGCAGACTCCATTTCTGGGACACTGCACATTCCATTGCCAGGACACTGCACATTCCATTGCCAGGACACTGCACTGGCAGGACAGTGCACATTCCACTGCAGGGACACTGCACACTGCACTGCAGGGACACTGCACACTGCATTGCCAGGACACTGCACACTGCACTGCCGGGACACTGCACACTGCACTGCCGGGACACTGCACACTGCACTGGCAGGACAGCCCAGGAGCAGGGAGGCATTTGCCCCTTCAGTGCAGCAAAGCCTCGGTGATGCAGGAAATGTGGAACTGTGAACTGAATTCTGCAGTATTTCTGCCAGTGGGTTAAGCTCTGTGGAGGACACCAAGCCTTGGGTTGGCTTGTGTGACAGTCCTGGCCATGTTAATGAAGTTGCCTGGAGACAGAAAATCTCAAAGTACAAGCTGGGATATGACTGTTGCAGAGTCACTGCAGGGAAGCTGTTAGCAATTCTGAAAGTAAAAGGCCTTACCAAAGAATGACATTATACTGTATTAGAACTAACTCCTTATTTAGAATGAAATTTATGTTCCAATTTTAATTCAAAGGCGGTGAAACTTTCATTCTTTTCAGGACAAATAATGATTTTTACAGGTTATCCTGTTTGTTTATTCATTGTCTAAATTCACAGTCATTTACTTCTTCATCTGTGATTTTCTATTAAAAGCCTGTTTTAGGAGTAGGAATGACACTGGAGGGGAAAGAGGGTTAATTCTGAGTGGAACATCTTATGGATGTGTGATTGCAGACACACAATGATCAGGTCAGAGCTTCTCAATCAAGTACCAACAGATTTTTACATCTGTACCATCTATCAAAAAATGGTTAAACAAACCCTATGAATGATTCTTGGTCGGACTGTATCCACCAAGTGTCACAAAAAGTGATTATTCTTTTCTGTTTCTCACGCTGCAGGCCAAACACCTAAAAATCAGCCAACCAAACAAAAAGTTTGGAGAGGAAAAGGGGAAAAGAGAGGCAGAGGAAGGAAAACAGTAAAAGCCTTCTTAATAGTGAATTTCTGCCAAACAAATTCCTTCAGTGTTAGATGCAACCTGGATATGAGATGCAGTTAGATGACTTTTAGGATTGCTCTGTCAAACTTGTCTTCTTAGTGTGTTAAAACAATGCTAGCACAAGTGATTTAAGAATAAATGGATAGCACTGGCTAAAATCTAGACAGCTTGGATAGAACTGCTCAGGAAGATATGGATCTATGTGTTTGTGGCTGCATAATGGATGTGTAAATTACACAGTGTCCCGCAGTGGCAGACTGTACATCAATACTTTTATATTTATTCACTGATGTAAAGCTATAGTTTACAGCCTGTCAGGATGATATGCTAACAATTTAAGTACAGAGGCCTCATACAGCAAGGCAATTAGGTAAATTAAGTACATAAGCTTGAGTTTTATTCTAAGCCTGGGACCAATTACAATGAAATCAAGAAAACTGTTTCTGTGTTACATTCTAGTCACTGCCCAGCCCTGGAATTATTCTACAAACAGCACTGCAGTAATACTCTATACAATCTGCAACAGAATTGCTGATATGAACCCCACTACAGCTCCTCAAATAATATGTACTGGGACAGATCTTTCTGGATTCTGGCACTTGATGCTAGCACTTACCAGACTGACTTTTGCATGTTACTGGGGAAGGCACCTCACGTGGATTTTTCCAAACTCGTGTTAGGTCATAGAAAAGAGTTTCTTCAGCCCTATTTTTCAACTGTGCTGTTTCCCAAAGAAATATCTCTCATTCACCACCATCACCAGAGGCTTTTCAGCATGAGGTTAAATAAAAAAAAATAATAAAAAAAATTGCTACTGTATTTCAGAGTATTCTTCTATCATAAGGCTGCTCTCATTTAATTTTTTGTTTCCTACTGATTGCTCACCTTCTTAAATAGCTAAAACATCCTTCTGCTAACAGGGAGGTCTTGGTCTGCTGTGTTTATCTTTAGCTGTGTGGACATATTCACATCATATTTTGTGGACACATTAATAGCCCACCTGTGAGCTTTGATGAGGAGGATTCCCATGTTATTGGCACAGAGTATCACTGAAATCCTGATTAATCCACAAATTTACTTTTTCTTTTAAGAAAAAAAAATCAGCTGACCTGCATTCATAAACAAATAATATTTTAATAAGCATTAACTATAAAATTTATTCTTGTCCTCAAAATGTCACAATTTCTTTTGTCTTTTGTTTCAGTTGCATTACTCAGAGCATACATGATGTATTTGACAGCAGCACTGCTTTTAGGGTTAGTATGTCATACAACCAGTGCAGAAAGACTGATTTAATTGAGGGTGGAGGTTTAGTTGACCAGATATTACAGTTCAAATACCATCATTTTTACAGGAAAGAATTATCATTTTATACCAGATTGTGAGAGAAAGTTACAGGTTTGGTTTCTTTAAAAAAAACCAAAACTATTACCTGTGCCAAAATGCACTAGTTCCATACACTTATTTCCACCTTTCCTTAAAACACAGTATGTATTCTACAATGCTATTGGAAACTTGAGTTTTCCACGAGTTGTACAGATACCAAAACGTTAAATATGCAGGTTTTCTTGCCTTGAGCTAGATGTGTAGTATGAGTGGTTCAGAAGAGCATCCAGGCTGCAGCTGTGTGGTGAAACAGAGCTTGGCAGGAAAAGTGTGACTATTGGAAAGCATTTAAGGTGATTTTCAGCTGCATCTTGCTTCAAGCTTTTCATGTTAACTTCCTGCAGACTTTTATTACTGTCAGGAATTATTAACAAGGGAAGATAACAGTATATGAACAAAGCGTATAATAATTGCAGTCTACAAGCTAGGAAATATTTCAGACTAAACTGCTTTGCAGGATACAAGAAATGCAAAAGTGGTGGAAGAGATTACTTGTCTCATTGCCTCACCCACTCCTCCATACACTGACCATGCCTGACCTAATCCATTATCCTATCATCACTGGCATACAACAAGAGAGCTTTTTATTTTATTTCTTTAATTTTTTTTTTTACTATAAATCAGAAATTTAAACTTCAGAGGAAAAAAAAAAACCCAAACATGCTCATTAAAATTTCTGCCAGTGGCTAGATTTGTGATCTGCACTTTAGAAAAACATACACTCTAACTTAGTTTTTGAGAAATGGTGCTTGGATTTAAAAAATGGGCCAGAACTCAGGTAATTTCTGCTATAATACTACTAATCTGTAAAATCTAGTATATATCCACTGTGACTAGAATCTAGGTAAAAGTTAAGAAATGACAACTTCTAGTACATGAAGAACCTGACTTTGTTTTCTTATGGACAATTATAATTTGGCCATAGGTTGGCCATTGTAGGTTGAGATACTTCATTCTGAATGTACAGCCTTAGAGAGCTGTGCTGTCCTCCAGATATTTGCATTCTCTATGAGAGTATTCATCAAAATGAAAATAAATATCTGGAAATGTAGAAATAACTCTGTATGCAATTCACTATCCCAGTGCTTTCATGTGCACCTTTTCAGTCACTCAGCATCCCTTTGATGAATTCCATAAAACTACCCAAGTAAGAAAACTATATTAATATTTTGAAGAAAGGCTTTTGGTCTCTACATATTCATTTCTTGGGATCTAATTAAAATTGATTTTGCTGCTATTGGGTTTTAATGACATCCTATATTGTGGCAGCTTTTCCCTATGATTATTTCATAGTTCTGAATCAGGGATCATGTAATGTGCCTGGCAGGTTGACACCCATCATTTTTGGGTCATAAATATTTAGATTTTCTGAGAGAGCTTAACTTGCTTTATCTACATTTTAGAAATTGGTATGGTGTAGGCTTCACTCAGTTTGAGCTAATAAGTTTTGCAGTGTTGTGTCCTAACAATCCACTAAGCTATAATCACTATTTGTATGCAAAGCACTGCAATTAGAGCAATTTTCTTTGCTGGTAATTCTGAACCTGAAGGAAAACAAATTAGAATGAAAATGCAAGCTCTTTATACCTGAGTATATTGTACAGTATTTTGATATAAAAACTGACCTGCATAGCTTCGGGGCGGGGGGGGGGGGGGGGGCGGGAAAAGAGAGATTGCAATTTCTCTTGCTCTCACTTTAATCTCCTCTTAAAAAAGAAAAAAAAAAATTCTCTCTTTCTGGTTGGTTTTGGTTTTCAGCTACTTTGGCCAAGATTTATCTTTTCAATGTGTCTCAGGATTCTCAGAGAGATGAGGACTTTACATTTAAAATTGAGTAATCTAAGTCTCTTGTTATTTTATAAAAACAGTGAGCATGGCCACTTGTGAGCTAATAGGTAATTCAGATTGTGTAGGCATGCCCATATTTGGCTCTTACAGTAGATTTGACATTTATCTGATTTACTTGACCAAATTGCAAAGCTCATAGCAGCTTCATAATAAGAATATAGAATATTCTACATCAATAAGAAAGATCTCTTTAATTCAATGGACAGTACAAAACATGAGGCTAAATTACTGCACTGCCATAGGTCATATGTTGGAGCAATGATTTCAAAAATATGTTCTTCAGAATTTTACTGTTTATAATTAGTTCAAAACATTTATTTTTAGTTGTTGTTTTTGTTTGCTTATGTAGGTTTTTAACATAAAAACCTGCATACTGTTAACAGCAGTTAACTGTAACTGCCAAACTAAAAATCTCTTTGGAGTAAGAAAGATGATAGGACAAGAGGAATGTATTTCATCAAATGGCAACTTCACCCTATCTTACTGGCTTTTTATGGAGAAAATAATTTCTAATTAAAAATCTTTTTGTTCCAGTAAGTAAAGGCCTGGAATGTCAAGAGGAAGGAACCCCCCTGCCATAACAGGGAAGTTACTCTGCTTAAGCAGGAATGCTTCTGCTGGCTTTAGGGAGGATGTCTTCCAGCACAGGTCCTAAGCACTTCCTGAAGAGTTTCTGCACTATTTTTACAACTTACTCTTCACACATTTGAAATGGGTAGCTAATGGCAGCTGCAGAAGGGCAGCTGCCTCAGAGATCAGCCTCTTGGAGGACACAGCTGCAGCACCACGCTCTCATGACAAGGAACAAGGCATGAGTGCTGCAGGACAGTGAGAACCACCACTGTGTACTGACAGTGACAGCATGTGATGTGCAGCACAAGTCTGTCTCACCAGCACTGTTCTGGGTTGGTACATTTTGCTTCTGAACTTCCTGAGCTGGTAGCATGCAGTGAAATCTGCTGCCTGCTCCTACAGACAAGTAATGTCTACAGCTTCATGTTTAAACTTGAGCCAGTTCTTGGCCGCTCTGTGAAGATTGTGAGTAAAATCATGTTCCTGTTGAAATGCAGAGAAGCTCTACTATTGACCACAGCTGGGACTGTGCTAAGATGCTGTCAGGCTTCTGACATTTAAACGCCATCCTCACTTCTTGGATCTTATGATTGCAACTAAAACGTAGCAAAGTTTAAAAGGAAGGAATGTGTTTTTCCATTTGCATAACTTTAATGATGGAACTGATTGAGCTTAACATTTCTTTCAAAGTTCCCACTTTAGTTGGCATTGCTAGTGTTGAAATCACATATTTCTCAAAAGTAACATATTTTTGGAAAGTGATAGGAAATGGGGTCTCAAGATGAAAAGTGCTTTTCATCTTAGAAGTAATTTTTATCTCGCTTGTGTGTAAGCAATGTGCTGTGGAGGGAGTCAGACTGTGTGCAGCTATGTGTACATGTCTGCCTGCCTGATTTTTCTCTCACTCAATCAAAAGAAGCTTTTAGGATGAACAAGTAGGAGATAAAGCAAGGACCAGAGGCCAGATATCCTTTTGTTACCTCCTAAGAAATAATGGTGAGACCATGCTGGGGAAGTAATTAAAATTACATCACTGCTTAATCAAAAGGATTTTTAATCATTAAAAACTTCCTCATTATAGAATTGAAAGACAGTTCAGTATTTAAGGACAGTTTGTGCAAAATCAGTGAATGAACACAGTGGCTGAAAGATAAATTTACAATAACTAGGATATCCCTGTGTTTGTGAGATGCAGTAGGTTTTCTGAGACCAAAGGTTAGAGATTTTCTGTTCTTTTTATACATGCCTACACATACTTTTGAATCTATGGATGCAGTATATTTATTTTTAGGGGCAATTTTCTATTAGAAAGCTGTTTGTCACCAGCTGGTTGGGAAAATTTCTTGTAGATGTCAGTGCAGCTTGGCTTGCACAGCAGGGTTGAGGAATGGAGGCTGAATTTGAGGGTTCTGCTTAGAACATCTGATTCTAGGGCATAGCCTCAAGAATGCAGAAATCTAAAAGCTGATATTTCCTTGCCTTCAGGTGGAGGGTAGAAACTACACCCAGACTTTTAAAACTATAGAAATTTAATTAAACTTTTCCTCCAGGCACCTCAATTTGTTCAAGTTAGTTTTATACAGAATTAATGCAATTGACTGGTGATTTTACTGGAAACAGATGATCTGCAGCCCTTTTGACACAGATGCTTTATATGAGATGTCCATAAATGAAGATTTAAAGCACTCTGGTTTGAACAATATTTTGCTGCATCGTGGATGTTGTTATGCTGCACAACATTCTAGGGTAGAAATATAGAAGTGAAGAAATAGCAGCAGAGAGCAGCTTATGAGAGACCTTGGGGACACTCATAATTCCCTGACCACAGGTTTGGATGATGAGGGAGCTGTAAAGTTTGAAATCTTAATTTCTGACCTCTGAGTACATGAGTACAGCTTTACCATTCTGCTGAGCTTGATTCACTGATTATAAAGAGATTGACTGACCAGAGAGGTTTCTCCTTTAAAAGGTTCAATTTCTTAAAAGATATGAAGGGAAATGTGAATGGCTGTGTAGAACAAATGAGTAGCTGAGCAGTGTATGAAGTTTAGACACTTAGCCTTTGATGGGAGCTGTTTTAAATAAAAATCTCCCCTTTGCACAGAACAGAGATACAAAAATTCTGGTCCCAATTTGGGATTGGGAGCTTACATGATTTTGTTCTCAAAAGAACCCCTATTTTATAGCTGTCTTGTTTAGGCTTCCTCCATGCATCCCAGTTGATGGTGAGAGATGTGCTTCAATTTCTGACAGCCAGAACTTCCTGGTGGGCCACGGATGATTAACTAGACCTTAAACTGATTCAATAAAGTGATTCTGCATTATGTTTCTTCTAGACCCAGGAATATTTGCATATGTTTATTTGCATATATCTGTGCAAATCTGAGCTGTTGAATCTCTCAGTAGCTGATTGGTGTCTGCTTTGGTACCAAATGGGACAAAGTCACAGAGCTTTGTTCCACAGCCAAGGCACATATTCACATATCCTGCTTACTCCACAGCTTTAACATCCTTCCTTCTCAAATAGATCTACATTTACACACTGATACATGTCTACATTTATATACATACACACATACATACACATTGCTAAAAGCTTTGCTGCTCTCCCTTTAGATCTACTAGTGACATTAGAAATGTCATTTTGTCAAGAAAGAAAGTGTTTAAAATAAAGCCTCGTGTGACTGACACTGTGAGCTTGTTTTCTTTAGCCAACTAGCTCAGCTGGTCTGGTAAAAAAAAAACACAAACAAACAAACTGTAACAAGAAAACCACAAAAGAAAACAAACTCTCTCAATAAACCTTGTATCTATTTGTTTATCGTCAGACTAGGCAAGGTATATTGTTACTGGTATGATATTGCCTATTAAATATTAAATCCCTGATAATTGAGCTGTAGAGAATAATTACCATGACAAAGGCAGTGCATCAATGTAGTCAGAGTGCACACAAAGAAATGGAGTATTATGATTTAGAATTACTAACTGGCATCTTAGGTTACCTAATGCATCTCTAGTTTCTCATTGGACAAATAAATGTTAACACCTACAGTGTCCGTAAGTAGAACGATATAATTGTACATTGGCCATTAATTAATTTAAGGTTGAATCGTAGTTCTTTTTTAAAAAAAATCTCCTTTTCAATGTGGTGGGGTTTCAAAATCTGAAAAGTACGTTCTTAATATTTTTCCTTTTTTTTTTTTTTTTTTTTTTTTAAGCACAGTTTTAAATATAGATATTTATCAATTATTTTTCCATGGGTTGTTCTCTTTGAAATATTTATTCAGCAGCTGTCTTGCTCTGG
Source organism: Cichladusa arquata (assembly GCA_026413545.1). Lineage (NCBI taxonomy): Eukaryota > Metazoa > Chordata > Aves > Passeriformes > Muscicapidae > Cichladusa > Cichladusa arquata. The sequence goes on along the minus strand of JAOTQP010000304.1, from coordinate 9,761,282 downwards.
GCATTGTTTTACTTCTTATTGTCCCCCCCTGCTGTCTGTCCACATGCAGTTAAATTAAAATCACAGAATCACACGATGGTTTGTGTTGGAAGGGACATTTGTTCCAATTCTCCTGCAGTGAGCAGGGACATCTTCAACCAGATCAGGTTTCTCAGAGCCCCATCCAGCCTTACCCATTCCAGGATGGGGCATCCCATACTTCTCAGTGTAAGAAATTTCTCCCTTAGGTCCAGTCTAAAGCTGCTCTCCTTTGGTTTGAAACCATTTCCCCTTGTCCTATCACAGCAGGCCCTGCTAAAAAATCTCTTCCCATCTTTTGTACAAGCCCATTTTAAGGGCTGAAAGGCTGCAGTGAGGTTTCCCTGGAACCTTCTCCAGACTGAACCAGTCTCAGCCTTTCCTCCCAGGAGACATGGTCCATCCCTCACCTTCAGGGCAGAGGTGATCTTGGTGAAGCTGTCCTGGATCAATTCCCTGTCCATGTGCCTCAGCATAACTTCTAGCAGGGTCTGTTCCATTATTTTCTCAGGAACAGAGATGAGGCTGGCAGGGCAGTAGCTCCCAGAGTGCTCCTTTTTATCCATTTTAAAAATGACTGCAATGTTTCCATCTTTCCAGTCACCAGGAACCTTACCTGACTGCTGTGATTTTTCAAATATCATTGAGAGTGGCTTGGCTACATCAGCTGATTTCTTCAGGACTCTTGGGGCATCTTATCAGGTCCCATAGATTTACACATGCATGCATAAGTCATGCAAAAATACATTCATAAATGCACAGCAGTGATAAACCCAGGATTCTCATCTGATTTATTTTCCATTTATGCTGGTGTAGCTAGTTACAGAAAAGTTCCTCAGAGTTACGCAGGGGCACTAAGAAAAAAGTTTATTCTGACTCCTCTGCTGATGGAAAAAAACCCCATGTTTTTCCTTCATAGTTGAAATCCACGAAGGCTTGAAGTGCTTGGAAAATTTGACTGATTTCATGGATGTCTCAAAGCTTTAAAGATGAAAGATTCAGCTTTTCTTCCTGATTAAGCTATGAGAATTATGAGTTCCTGTGGGCTTTTTCTACTTCAAAGGGTCATTCAAATGTAACTGTAAGGATGGATGCCACAAAATGATTTCCATGAAGTTTGACAGAATGAACTCCCTTTGTTTTATGTGCAAGGATAAGGAGATTGCTCCCTTTGGCTTTTTCTACCTGTTTTCTACCTGTTGCTGTCCTGGACATTCAGGGCAGCTTTGAAGGTGTTCCTGCAAAACTGCTGAACCTCCTAAACCTGTTGGAATCTGACATCCAAACTACCCAGCAAATAACAAGAAGCAGCAGTGCTCTTCTCTGCACTGGGATGGAAAAAGTGCAGATTTTCAGGAAATGTTTGGAAATAAGTCCAAATAGTAAATAATTTTAACTTTCTTGTCCATTAATGACTGCTTCATAGGCTTTTCCATTTGCTGCTGTCACCATTTTGTCATAGATCTTGGAAAGACGTGAATTGTGATTTAGGGCTTAGTCCAAGATAGAGTGCAGTATACTGAGAGATTTCTGCTGACTTCATCATGCTTTGGAGCAAGCCCTTTTGATGGCATTTTCATGTTTGCTTTCAATTATTTCTTTCTCTGGCATCCTAAATTGATGTTCCTGGTAAAAATCTCAGGGGTTACAAAGGCTTGAAGAGTAATATATTCATTTATCTTATGCTGCAGTAGCTTCAGTATGTCACAAGGGCATTGTTAAGACTAGTCACTATATTTCTCAGTCTGAAATCATTATTGTGTTCTTAAGGGACTGATACAATACGACTAAAATCAGAATTTAAAAAGTACTTGCCAAACAGAATTTATCCCACTGAATCCTTAGAATTTATGGTCAGTTAAAAGCAGAGAATATAGAAAATTTGGTTTGATAAAAAGCGAGTCAGGCATTTAGGATTTCAGTTATACAGCAATAAATTTCTCCAAGGGAAGTATTCATTTCACTAATATTTCCTGACTGAAACATGATTTTTAGGATTTGGGGTGTGGGATTTTTTGTTAATATCACATCCTATTTCATTACGTCATTACAAACCATGCCAAGAGAAATATTTGGATTGTATATATTGATTGTTGCATGTTCAAGTGTAATTCTAAATATTTAGTGGCAGCCTGGACATTTGCAAATTGGCTACACATGACTTGAGTAACCCAGGGCTGTTGGTTGTTGAGGAGGAACCAGCACACTTGCACCCTGTGACAGGGTAGGTCTATTTTGTCCAATTAATTTACCCATGGGGTTGTTATTGAGAGTTTACACTGCAGTGAGGGAAAGCAGGCTCTCCTCCTTAACCTGAAATTAGGTGTCACTCATCTCACAGCTGTCTGAGGCTGAGGTAATGCAGACCAGCAGCCTGCTCAAGTGCTGGGGAACTCTGCAGTGCATTCCTCACTTGTTGCACCTGGGTGCCAGGAGCACTCCTAACACCCTGTGGAAGAATTCAGAGGAGCACTTCAGGTACCACAAAACAAACAGGTCCCCAGCCCAAGTCTCCTGACAACAGGATAAAGCTGAGTAAAGCTTAGTCTGTCCTGTGTGGTGGCTATTTTAGCAACTGGCATGGGAGGAGCACTCCAGTGCTGAGCACTGGTTAATGGCATCACTGGAGCTCCAGCTGTGCATTTCACTGGAAGAGGGAATACAGATGCATGCTGACCTCAGATAAAAGCAAGAATTTCCCTGCCTGTGAGCTGACCACTAGAGATCTGTATGATGTAGCTGAGCTGGGGATGAAAGCTAGGAGGAAGAATTAAGTAAAGAATATTCAAATGCCCTAGTTTGGGAAGCAGCGTAACACCTATTTATATAACCAGCCCCAATTCAGGCATCCTTTGGGAAATTCTGTTTTATTCACCACATCCACCTGCTGAAATACCAGAACACAGCAGGTGAGGTGGGTGCTGGAGCAACTCACAAACTCAAGAGTGGTTGTGCTCTCAGATTACACCACAAAGCAAACCAACTGTGGAGGTTTTGTTGCTCAAAACTGCAGACAATACTTACATGAGATAACAAGGAATGTCTTCAGTGTTTTGTAAAGCTTGGGAGGAAAGAAAGGCTTTTAACTGCATGTGTATGCAGGACTGGGATAAAGGCATCCCACACGTGTATTGTTTACATGCTGAAATGGAAGTAGCTCCATTTCATGGCTCTGATTTTCCAAATTTGAATTTCTGCTTCTTTTGTTGGCTCTTCCGAGGATAGTTATCCTGAGGCTTCTAGCTCTGATTCCATGATAGCAGTTAAACAATAACGTAACTCCCTTAACTCACCCACTGCATTTCATTACTTGAAATAATGGCTGTGGGCATGTGTGAAGCCAAGCAGAGCAGCACCCTTGTAGCACGAGCATCAGCTGGGCCATACCTACTGACAGCCAGGATGGAACCTCCTGTGACAAACAAGGTGAGACATGAATAAATGGCACACCTGTTATGTGCTGTGTCACACCAGTGCTTAAGAAAATAGCACTTCTGACTCCATCATCGGTAAGTCATTTTTATCCACAGATGTCCTCGAGGAGATGCTACAGATTTCTTTGCATATTATGAAGAAAAGTAAAGAAAAATGAATTACATATTGTTTTCTGATCGTGATAAACATATTTCCAGAAAAAGTAAAGGAGTTGGGCTATGATACAAATGAGTAGGAAGAAATGCAAGTGAGAGCTACCAAATACCTACGTAAATTAGAATTAATGCATGGAACAGATTCAGTTTAACAAGAGTGGGCTGATTTGAGGAACTGATTATGATTTGAATATTAATTTTTAAGGACAGAGAAATAACCTAAAAGCATTCAGAGACTGTGTTTTTGTATACATCATAACATTTTGACTCATGACTAAGTCATTACAGGAAGTCATTTCCATGTATTGCCTTCATTAAGGTGTCTGTCTAGATGAATGACTTTTTTTTTTTTTAACTTTAGGATAACCTATTTGAAATACATTTGCATTTACTATGAGGTTAAGGGAAGCTTCTTGTATCAAGATCCATTTCATGTTTTTAGACCAAAGAATTTTCTTCAAGAGGCTAATAGTCATTGGTAAGATCCTAATTAACATATCAGGGTAATGCCTGTTTTTAAGTAATTCACTTAAATAAGGCACATTGAAAGCATTCCAAAATCAATTTCAAAAATAGTTCGTCAACCCTCAATAAGAATGGGAAATTGTAAGAAAAGAAGCCTGAAAATCTTTACTAATAATACAGGAAGTCCTCCAATATTAAAGGATTAAATGGCTACACTTGAGTGATCTTAATGGTATCACATCCTGAGGTCTTCCATTAGAACCACTGCAAAATTTAGGAGCTGATAGCTTCAAAATCTTAGTGGGGGAAGAAGTGCAGTTGAGACTTATGAAACTCTGAAAGAGTTCAGGACAAAGTCATGAGAAGAATAAAAGCTCTCTGTCTTGTAAGTGTTGTAAAACATTTTTATTTTCCCAAGAAGCACGTACAAATTATTTGAGGATGAAGACAGAGTGATTCATACTGGGCTTAGTGAACTACAATATGGTTATGGAAGAGGCAGGAGCTACAGGACATCTGGACAGGCAACACAAAGCACAAAGCAGGACAAAGGTATTCCAAGCTTATAAGGAAGGCAAGAACTTTGTAGGACAGGCACTCATGACTGAAAGCACCTGGTTCCAGATTTCCATAGAATCAGTGAAAAAAATTCTGTGGATTTGCAAGACTTCCCTTTCTCATTTTTTGCCTTATTTGGCATACATTTGTGGTTCTTTCTAAGTGCTTTCTCCTAATCCTTTTTCCTCTTCACTAAAGGAGTAGAAACCCCTAAATTCATGTTTTCCAGTGCCAAAGTGGGGCGATTATCTGATAAGCCACTTCCACAGATCTTCCTGATGGCTGTTAGCACAGAACTATCTTAGAGGAGCTGCCAAACTCCAGAGGGAGTTCTTGAAGTGACAATAATCTAGATATCTAGTTAATGTGATATTGATAATTTAAATGATATTAATATTCATTCTGGAGAAAAAAATCAAGCAGATATGTTTCAGTTGCAATATTTTATTTTCTCTATTTGTATCTTTATATACAGAACAAATGCATTTCATAGATTGTTTCCAACTTTTCCCCTCACTTATCCTGTAGATATATCAATACCCTTAAATACGTGAGTAAGGGAATGGTACCTATGCAACAATGCCAGAAAAGGACACCAATAAGGTAACAGGTCAGAAGAAGGGGTTAAAAACATCTGTACCTGTATAATTCTATAGAGCATTTTCCAAAATTTTGAAAATGGAGACCAAGCCAAGTTTGCAAACTTCTGTTAACCCTTCAGTGACCACCCTAGCTGGTGAGATGTTTGCCCAATAAGTGAAAGGAAAGCACCCATGGTTGACTACATTGAACTTGGGAATTCAGCTTTGGTGTAGACCAAACAAGCCATAGTTAAGATATCAAAACTTGTCTGGCAACCTCAGTACGTGGCTGTGCTATCAGTTTCTCCCAAGCAGCTGAATGAATTGTCCTTTTGTTGCAGGTGTGCGGTGGGTTGTTGTGTTTTGTTGTTTGCGGTTTTTTGTTTTTGTTTTTTTTTTTTTTTTTTCTTTTAGTGAATCCCATTAGAAACGAGCTACAAAATGCTGCCAATTGATACCTGTCGGGCAGCATCAAGGCGAGAGAACCCTGTCCCGAGCCCTGGCGGTGGCTGGGCTCCCTCGCGGAGCTGTCCCCACCCTCTGCGCTCCCTGCACACAGCTCTTTTCTGACATGCAGCACCAGCCTATTGGATCGCTACCACAGGATGGGTTCGGGAGCTTCGCCCCCACCCCGCACCACCGCCCCTTTCTCTTTTCTTTTTCTTTTCTTTCTCTTTCCCTTCCTTTCTTTCCTAGGCTCCGTTTGCCGTAGCATACACCCTCCCGAGGGCTTTGCCTGGATCATTTATTTATCTTGTGCGCATTAAGAAACCACCATTAGGCTGTGGTGGGAGGCGCCTTGCTCGGTGCGCGCTCGCCTGCCTCCGCGGCGCTGCCAGAGGAATACACAATCGAGCCGAAGCTTCAAGCTTGGCAGGAGCTGCCTTTGCGTGCCCATTTACTTGCCGGATCCCTATATTTTTTTGCCGACTGGGTCATTGCCGCTCCCCTCCAGGATTTCATCTTAATTTTTTTTTTTTTTTTTTGCGTGCGTGTGGATTATTCTTTTTTTTTTTTTTTTCCTCGGGAATCCTCGCCGGAGTTTGGATGCCGGGCCGGACTTAGCGCGGGCGCGGAGGAGCTGCGCGGAGCTGAGCCGAGCCGAGCCGAGCCGTGCCTCCTGCCCCGGGCCCCGCCCGCGGATCGGCCTCCCTGGCCCGGCGCCGGACGCGGGTTGGCCGCGGGGCCGCGGAGTGGCGGGTGCGCCGCGCCGCCGCCTCCCCGCGGAGCCGCCGAGGGATGCTGCTGCGCCGCGGCCGGGCATAGGCAGCAGCCGAGCGGGCGGGTGAGGGAAGGAAGGAAGGAAAGACGGAAAGAAAGGATCCCCGCAAGCCCCGAGGGGAGAGGAAAGGCGAGAGAAGGTGCGCGAATGTGAAGGAATGTACCTGCCCGTCGCCGGAGCCGCAAGCTTGGGATAAAAAATAAATAAACCGAGGAGGCTGATCCCTGCGACTTATTACCCGGAATAAAAAAAAAAAAAAAAAAAGGGGAAAAGGAAAAGAAAAGAAAAACCTTGTAGCGGAGGGACAAGAAGAAGAGCGACGAGTCTGCAGCGAGCAGCCTTAGTTATCTACATTTTGCAAGAAGTCTCAGACTGTTATGGCTGTTCTCATAGATGAGTATGTGCTCATATTTTCC
>JAOTQP010000304.1:9710096-9750880 GCA_026413545.1 Cichladusa arquata | reverse complement strand
GCACCCCGCCGCTGCCCGCCTGGCCCACTGCGGCACACGCTACCTCCTCCTACAAGATCTACGTCCACGACTCGGCGCCGTCCTGGACCTTGTCTCCCTTCCAGGAGTCGACCACCACCACGCCGGAGGCCAGCACGACCCCCAAAACCCGTAAGTGTCGCCGGGCGCCCCGCGCCCTCGGGCCGCCCGGTGCGCGCCTCGCCCCGTCCGCACCCGGCGGGGTCGGAGGTGGCCCGAGGTGTCGTTCCCGTGCGGGGGGCCGGAGAGCTCCGAAGTTTGCGCTTCTTTCTCCCTTCCCTGCTCGCGCCCCCTTTTTACCCCCGGCAAGTTCCCTGCTTGCGTGATGGATGTTGAAGCAGGAGCAGCCATTTGGGGAGACTGCTTTTCGTTGTGATTTTAGGAAGGCTGCAGACCCCATCCTCCCTTTTCCCTTCCAGGCTGGTCTGCGAAAGGTACTTAGGAGAGGCTGGGAGGTGTCTGAGCGAGAGGGAGCGGTGGTGACCCCCCCAGAAGGGGCAGTGTGGAGAGAGCGGTCTTCAGCAGGTGCGGGCTGGATTGTGCATGTGCTGGTGATGGAGTTTGGTTTCCCGCACACCCGGCTCCCTTGAAAGCGGGGCGGGCTCCGCAGGGATGCTCTCTCCGTCCCAGAGCCCGGCTCCTGAAGGAGCCGTGCCAGCTCCGCCGGGAAGGAGCCCGGGCACCCCGCGGATACGCAGACCCATCCCAGCGCTTTGCCGGCTCCCGTGTGCAGCCACAGCACCGAGTTGCCGTATCTGACTATTTTTTTTTTAAGCAGAGGAGGGGGCTAGTTCTCCGATTGATGCTTGGTGGTGGTTCTTCCCACCCTCCCAAGCACAAACCTTAGGATTCGGGCTAAAGCTGAACGTTCATTTGGTCTCGGTGCGTCAACTTTCAGCTTCTCAAAGGTTACTTAGGACAAATGCGGTCCTTGCCAAAGGAAGTTCTGTGCGATGCTATTTAGTGAAATGCTATATTACACTGTGTTACAGTGTTCTTCTGCGCTTTCTTGGATGCAGTAGAGGAAGTGAAAAGCCGGGTGTCCTCCATTAACTCTTGGTTGCTACTGCTGGGAACCTCAGTTCAATTGGATCCCTTTTACAGCCCTAGGCTCCCCTTTTGTATGCTAATGTAGAGCTGTTCTGCTGGAGGATTATGTTGGAAAGCGCTATGAACTTTTATTTTGTCTATTAAATCTATTTGTTGATAAGCACCGGGTCAGAGAGGATAGGCAGAGCAGGCTGATCCTGTGAATTGACAAAATTGGGAGGACAGCTAGCTGGATGTGTATGGGTGGGTGGGTGTGCAGGTGGCGGGTGGCTGGGAACGATCGAATGAAGCTATCACTAAATCAGGAGAGCTAACGAGGCAATAACTTGTTTTGCCTGTGTCTGCCACAGTAATTGAGGGAGAAGCAGCCCTTACAGGTGTGACCAAGCCTGCATGTTCTGTAGGTACAGCCTAAGGTAGTTTAGAAGTTACCAGAAGGAACATCTTTTGTGGAGCTCAACGCAAGCTGCTTCACTCAGCTGTAGGGAGCTGTATAGGGCGCTTCTTAAAAACAAAACAGCAAATGAAGCCAGATTTTCATACATCTATTTTCAATCCTAGTGTGAACCAGATAAGCTACATGGTTCTTAAAACTGCTATGATCTGTGTGTGTGTGTATTTGCCTGGGCTTGCCAGGTGGGATCTGTAAGGGTCTAAATACTCCCTTGCAATCTCTTCCTTTCTCCTCTTTCTGTCTCATATGTAAGAGAAATCCACAGCAATTTCCGCCCCTCTAGGCTGTCTCCTTACAAGGTGTAGAAGGCAGGAATATTCTGATTAATAAATAATGTTCAGCTGGCAGGACTCTCCTCCGTGCAAGACACACAAAGGAAGAAAAAAACCCACAATCTTGAAATGTTCCTGGCAGTTGCAGAGCTTCCTAACTATTTTTTTTTGTTTTGGGGAGGCTGCTAATGCCTTTTACAGCGGGGTGTTTCCCTTCATTAAATGCAGCTCAGTTATAGGATGGAAATGCAAGAAGTGCAAATCCAGCAGAAATTGACCCTGTTTGGGCACATTGATAGCAGAGATTATCATTAATGGAAGATTAAATAGATTACATAAAAAAGGATTTGAATTTGTAGGGCATATGAACATTTTTTTAAAGCCTACAGCTGTACTCTCCTGATACATATAAGCATGTCTACGGATACATGTAAAATTCTTTGAGGCTACAATATCCACTGAGAGGGGGAGAAAGGAGAAAGGCAGCCTTTGTGCTGTGAACTGCTGACATGCTGTGACCCCAAAGCAAGTATCTACATCTGCCACTCACAGCTCTCAGCAAGAAAGGGAATTATTTTAAAAACAAATTCATCCTAATTTCCCAGGTTGAGCTGCATGTTCCTTCTGTGCCCGTTGTTCCAGCTGCTATTGAAATGAAAGTCATGGATCCTGTTGTACCTTGTGAATACAAATCTGACAGGATGAATCTCATGCCCCAGCCTTCAAAATAGTGCATGCCCTTGTGTCATCCTCTGGGTTGGCAAGGTGAGAGTCATAGGTTATTTAGCATTTCATAGCTTTTAAGAAAAGAAGCAGCTATCTTCATTAATACTGGTTTGTGTTGTAGTTTATTTAATTGTTCTAATGTGTTAAAATGGGCTCAAAACAGGACTTAGGAAAATGGGAGGCAAATCAGGAATTATTTCTCCAGAAAGCCAGATGATTGCCCACCTGAATAAGTGTTGGTAAAGCCTTTTCTCTGTGTGTGTATTCATCTGAGGAGATGTTGTGAAATGTCTCTTTTTTGTGGGTGTGCATAATGACAATAATTCTTGGTTGTGTTTCACTCAAAGTCAAGCTATCTGTTAGCTGTTTTGAAAGTTCTTGATGAAGATCCTTCAGGTTCTGACTAAGCAAAAGCCACTTACTCATCAGATCTCTCTCTGTATCTTGTGCCTGCGTGTGTTTTCCATGATTACATATGGACTATGCCTTTTCAGCCTAAGCCTCTTTGTCCAGTGCTCAGTGTAAAAGTCAATCACTGATTTAGAAGGATAGTCCAGCCTGTAGATCAAAAAAATTAACCAACAGACTGGAACATGCTAGTGAGATTTTATTTTTATCAAGCCATTGGTTTCATTTCTAAAGAGTCATGCCCTGATTTTTCCAATATGCATTTTTCATGGTATTCTGGGTTCTTCAGTAATGTTATTATCTTCGAATTGAGATACTGTACTTAAAAGAATTCCTGTGTGAATTCAGCTGTGAGATAGCACTGTGGTTTCTCTTGTGTTCAGATGACCAAAGGCTAATGCAGAGAACTGAGGTGAGGCAGGTGGGGCTCAACTAATGCACAGTAACCAAGAAAAGAGATGTTACAGAACACTTAATCAATATATCTCGTGAAGTCCGATTGCAACCTCTTTTTTGTGAGTCTGAGTACACTTTGATTTCCTGCTAAAGATTTTCTGGTCCAGTCGTTTATCCTCGTCATATCTATGACTGATTGTTGTGCACAGCATGGGCTCAAGTAACAAGCATCTGGCAGATGCCCTGCTACCAGCACTGACATTTTGGTAAAAGCTGTTTGTTTTATTCTGCACTGACTCAAATATCTTTTTCACATTAAGGATGACACTTAGATGGAACTGCGGGGTTTTCACCAACTGGAGGGTGCTGTGGGAGGTGCCAAGCCGTAGTAAAACCAGACCTACTCTTCCCAGAGCTCTGGAGCGTTCTGCCAGCAGATGACATGGACCGCGAACGCTCCGCATGACGAGCGTGAGCTGTCACTGAATCCAGGGAGCACACGTGCCTCTGGCATTCACTGAGATTAATATGCCAGCTATCTACCAATCCAAAATGCTTCAAAAGCTGTTGAATCAGAAAAAAAAAATACTGAGGCAAACAACTGGGAGTTTTAAGAGCATTTGCTTCTTCTTCTTTCTCACTTATTTTCTAGTCACATACCTTCAGTCAGTACCACAGATGTGATTGGATTTGTTTCCTTCCCATCTTAGATGCTTGTTGACAGGAAGGCTAACTGCCATCAAGGTAAAAATAACAAACAGATGTGCAGCCACATCACTGAAGTAAAAGTTACTGCAATTTATTTTATCTTTCATATTTTACAGCTATAACTTGCTTCATCTGTTTCAATTAAGTTGGAGGACATAGGACTTAATTCCATCTTCCATTTTTAATCTTCTTTATAGTTAGGGACTAGACCAGATATCACTGAATTCATAAAGAAGTGGAATATTCAAATAAGACCCACTCACATATGTACATTGATTCTATTCAGATATATTTCTTCTCTCTTCCCTTCATTAAAGTGATTGTTGGAATCTTATGACCTAGAAGAGCTTGCACTGGCATGATGGGTGGGAGGGACATGGCTGAAGGTATTCCATGCTGATTTTTAACCCTGAAGGAAATTTATCTGGGGACTGTAGAGTTTGTCATTATGTTGATTTAACCTGTGATCACTGGTGAAAGCAAAGCCTTGCATTTTATTTGGCTTGTTTTTTTTTTTTTTTTGCATTTATACAAGGACATTATGTGATATATGTTGACAACAGAATACCATTATTAAATTAGAGTATTGATTCATTGCAAAGGATTATGCTAAGGTAATGTTGATGGTTTATCTAAACCCACAGAAAATGGAAATTAAAAATTAAAGCAAAAGACCTGTCTCTACAGTATTGTGTCTAGTGTTGCACAGTGCATTTATCATATGACTCATTGCTTTGAATGCAAAGCCCAGTAAACACATGGATTGCTTTGGATTTGGCCTTGACTTCAATTTCATATGGTTTTAATTTTTTTTCATTTCAGCCCATATGGTTTTCAGGAAGTACCTGAAACTACCAGTGTTTGGTTTTGTTGATTTCTCCTGTGATTGTTTTGGAAACAAATTGCACAAGGAAAAATGCCTAGTAAAATCATGTGGGATGACTTGGTCACAAGCATATATAAATAAATTTGTTTAAAACAGAGGCTTATTTATCTCTGAGCCTGGTGATTTCTTTTTGAGCTTCTTTGTGTTTGAACAACTTTGCAATGCTGTGCATATGTGTGCGTGTGCACAAAATACAAGCATGGATTTGTGCATTTGCACAGGGCCAGTTTTTGAGGAGGATCAGGATCTCAAAGCCTGTAGTAACCCCAGGAGCAGTCTTTGGCTGCTTTTATTCTGGTACTTGTCCAGTCAGAGTGGTTCAGAAAAGAAACCCAGAGGTTTCACTGGAGCTAGTTGGACTGAATGCCAAGCCGAAGTGCATCTGTTTTAATTGAGAAATCTCTTTCAGGTTCTGCTCTGTGGAAGGGTTTGTAGTCACTGTTCCTATTAAGCACAAGTACTTTTTCATTATTATTTGGCATTAGAAGAGTAAAAAAAAGCCAGGAGAAACAATGAAATACTTTGTGTTATGGGGATGTTTTCTTCCTCCAAGGGACTCAGTCCTTGGCTCAATATGGTGAGGGTTGGAAGCATCATTTAATGAGACAGCTGTGCTTCAGATCCAAACTGGGGCTGTGTTTTCTCATGGCTCAACTGAATTTCCAAGGTGGACAGCTCATAAACCTGATTTCTTACTTTTACCTTCCCCCTCAATGTCAAGCTACCCCACTGAGTGAAGTGCATCTTCACTGAGGGAAAGGAGCTCCCTGAGGGTGGAGAGAGGGCATTTCCAACCTGGACAAGACAGAGGTGAACCTTCAGGTGGCTTCTAAGTAGCACAGAGAGGTAACTGCACACAAGTGGGCATTGCTTTTTGGATGGGTTTGTACTTTCTGTCACACTGGTTTCTGGGGTTCCTTGGTAGAATGCCTTCAAGAGGAAAAAATTGAATAAAGCAGCCACCAGGAAAATTAAAATAGCAACTGCACTTTTAAATTTCCATGTCCTTTTCACGGAAGAAATGCCTAATTGGATCAACTCTTCCTGGTGAATTTTGGAGGTAGCGGAGAAAAATACATTAACTAAATGCTTATTGCTAACTGTTTAAATGGTTGTTTCTGTTTTGCAATATACTCAATATTAGTCTAGTAATGTTTAAAAAATGCAGACAAAATAATTCTTCCAGAATTCCATCTTTTCCATCCTCTAAGACCAGTTTTTTGTATTCCCAAAGCTGTGTTTCTCATGTAGCGTTTAAATAGGAGGATTCAATGACTTTCAGGTCTTTTTTACAACACATTCCTCCTGACTTTTTTTTTCTGATGTGGATGTGTTGACTGCTGACTGTAGGCGATAAACTATTCAGCTTCAAAGATAATTCACTTCATATCATGTTGAGCAACCAGTTTTTAGTTTAAATTGATTTACGTTTTTTCCTCAGAGTGATTTTATTTTTTTATTTTTGCTGGAGTTAAACATTTGGGGAAAGCTCAGGTAGAATAGAAAAGGCTCACTGTCCAATAAAAACATAACTGGATAAAAAGATAAACTGATACGTTGGTTTGGAATACCTGAATTCTGCTTTGGCTGCTGTAAAATCAACCCAGAAACCTGCAAAGTCTTTTCTTTTTACTTTAGCATCTTTTTGTTTGCTGGTTTCTGGGTTTATGACTTTTCTTTTTCTTTTAAAATTTGAGTTAATTTCTTGGCAGTTCTAAGGGCCCTACAGTTTTGTCCCATCCCTGCCTGCCACTTGTATTGTCCTCTCATAGGAAAGATGCACATTAGCAGTGCAATGTGGTAGGTGCTCTTTGTAGAACAATTTATTAGTATTTTAGCTTGTATGAAAATTCAGACCTTTCACAGAGGCATTTTGTAACTCTTATAGTAAAGCATTGAGGAAAAAATATCCTGATAGTATTCTGTGTAGATGTGGTGCTGAACGAAGTAGTTTATAGCCTTTCATTTTTTGTAATGAGATTGCTGTTTTGGCCAACTTTTGCAAACATGATAGGCCCAGTTTAGAGTGTGCTGGTGATGCATTTTCTGTTTTTCAGAATTGTGGATCTGCAGAATCAGGGCCAATTTATGTGAACATCTGTGTGATAATGTGTTAGTCTGTCTTAGATTGCAGTGCTTACAAAACATGCCTGTGTAAGTAAATGTGCATCAGCTTTTTAAAAGCTGCCAAAATTACTTAAATGTGCTTATTAGAACTGAGGCTCCATTAGAGCATTTTCTTTTTTTGTGTGTGTGTATTCTTAGCAATGCCTTGAAAAATATACCATTATCCTGTTTACCCTTTGCCTGAAATTAGTTCTGCAGTAAAATCCTTGTGTTCTGGAGGACTGAAGTTGCTTAGCTGTAGACTGTGACAACACATGTGAGTCATGAATCTTTTTACACATCACTTTTAAACTATTTCTTTTCCAGATTTTTGTTTGTCATTAGTCTTGAGAATTAGTCTTGAGAATCTCTGGTTTTGTCATTTTTCTCTATATTATGTTCTCAGCTAGATATATGCCAAAATTGACTTTTTAATAAAGCTTATAGATAGAAAATGCTTCCCAAAACATTAGGGATGGCAAGATGTATTTTAAGATCTAGTTATTTTCTGAAACCAAAATTATGAAATAAACTTTACAGTGTTCTTTTCACAGCATCATTCCTGTAAAAGTTCAAGATTCTAGTTCAGCAAGAGCTGAGCCTTGATTGCTGGCTGTTACCAGATAGAGGGGCTATAGCACTGTGCAATAGCAAACATTAAATTAGCATTAATAGCAAATAGCCTCTTTTCCAGAGCTGAGTATTCTCACTGATGTCAGAACTTGTAAGGCAGGGATTGAGATAAGGTGTGTTATTCTCCTGGAAGGGTGCTGGTGGTCTACTTTTACTGCAGTGACAAGTGGTTGACAAGGAAGGTTGAAAATGTTCAGCCTGAATTTGCTGTGCTGCTTCTGAATGTAATCAAGTTTTTAACAAAACCAAGAAAGTTGCACTGAAAAGTGTTGCTAACCTGGAAAACTGTGCTGCCTTGTGCAAGGCTAATGGTTCCTTATATCTCCCAGCTGAGTGCATAGGAAAATGGCATTTCCAGTACTGTGCTCAGGGTGCCCCAGAGCTGTAGCTAACTTCCCTTCTCAGTGGCTGAGTAATACCATGGAATACTAAAAAAAAATATGGGGGGAATCTTTGTTTCCTCTCCCCTGGTGAATTACAGTACAACTGGTGAGTGGGTTATCATTAGAGTAGTACTAACCTATCCCAGAAGCTTTGGCTAGGAATTGATTGTATAATACTTGCTAAAAACAATCCAGTAATTGTCTTCCAAAGGGGTTGCTTTGTAAGGATTTTTTTTAAGAGTAGCTTTGTGTGGAGAGAAAATTAATTTTCTTGTTTAATCTGTGAGTGAATTCACAAAAGAGAAGCAGGGGTTTTGTTAGAAACCCAGAGATAAGCTGCATGATGAGCTGGTATGGTGATTTTCC
Source organism: Cichladusa arquata (assembly GCA_026413545.1). Taxonomy (NCBI): domain Eukaryota; kingdom Metazoa; phylum Chordata; class Aves; order Passeriformes; family Muscicapidae; genus Cichladusa; species Cichladusa arquata. Next base: position 9,742,474 of record JAOTQP010000304.1, on the reverse strand, counting down.
TGCCAGGCTTTGCTCTGCTAGAGTTCAGTGGGCAGTGGGTTCAGGAACTTAACTGAGGAGATTATTCTGGTGAATGTCAGTGCTCCTGATTTAGAAGGGTAGAGGTACTTTTATCATTATTTCATAAGTAGCTAAACCACATTAGTATTTAGCCTGAATTCTGGCCCAGATACATAATGGTCATAGTGGTAAAAGTTCAATCCCCTCAGGGTTTTTTGTATTTTTTTTTTTTTTTTGTAATAGCCAGAAAGCTTAAATGTAATGCATAAATACATACAGCAATGTCTTTTTCCTTAAGCAGATTGTGTTTCTTTTGCCTGTCGAATTTCTGTCTTTATTTTATTACTTATTATAATGGAGCATACCACATATTTCACAGGGTCAGCTGCTTATTTATAAGCTGTATCTCAGTGTAATAAAATCGGTTTTAATTAGTTTTCATCCTTAAAAAAAATGTTAGTCAGAAAAATACAGGTTGGAAATTAGGGCAGTTTATAAATTATACTGTCTTGACAGGTGAAAGTAATCGTTGATGCTGTTTCTGAGTTTATAATACCCACACTTTTAAATTCACTGATTATCTCAAGGCAATGATAGTAAAATGATGCAGTGTGCTGTGACTGAGGCTGTGCTTCTGCGCAGTGGGCTCTTTCTGCTCCCTCTGGTAGGAGCTTGTACCTTTGCCTCGACTGATCACCTTCTGAGCTGTGTCTACCTTGATGCCCATCTTCATAAAGCCATCAGAGAAAATGCAGCATCCACAGGATAGTCTGATGTCATTTTTGCTGGGGGGTGAACATTTTCTGTCAGCTTGCCTTGAGAGGAAGGGGCTGGGTGGGCAGAGGAGGTGACAGCATGAGCTGAGCCCTGGCTGCTCTGGTCTGGGGAGACACTGTCACTGTCTGATTGGGAACAGTGAATAATGCAGCAACAAACACATGACTTCTTCAAGGCTGCAAGAAGCAGCGATTTATTGAAAAGCCATCACATTTATATAAGATAGATCATGCTAAACAAAGTAGCAAAGACTCATTGGTCCAAGAAGGCAACACCTCTTTGAAAACATGGTTTCTGCAAAACATCCCGAAATACACACATGGCTCTGTGATCAACAGCAGGTGTTAATCTGTGCTATTCATTCTCCCTTCTCTTGTGTGTCTCTGAGAAAAGTCCCCAGCCTGGGAAAGATCCGAGCTGGAGCTGAGAAAGCCAACAGCCTGGGAAAAGTCCGAGTTGGATTTTTCCATGAGCCTTCAGCAGTGTCCACAAGACACAACCTCCACCTTGTCTCTGTCAGCATGTGCTACCCTGCCTTGTTCCCTACAAACACACAGAGGGAAAGAACTGCTTCTGATACCTTCTTGTATCTGGAGCACATTCTTTACAGAGCCCTACTTAGTCATAAATGAAAAGCATGAATGGTAACTTAATATTTTAAATTGGTTTTAGACGTATCTGCCTGCAATAGGGAATTCTTTCAGGTTTTAGTTCTTGGATGTCTGGATTTAATCTGAATACGTGAAGCTGAAATGCTAGTGTGTGATGTGTTTAAGGAGGAGAAGAGTTTGATACTGTAATTGTTATTTTATAGATGGCTGAAAAGAACACTTGGACCTACTGGATTTCAGTATTTGGGTGCCTCACAAGGCTTGATTGCACCTTGTGTTTGCATACTTTTGGAAAGCTGTCCTCTGCCACCTTGGCAGATGTAGGGGATTTGTAGCCAGCTGCCAGGTGGATCTATAAATATGAGCTGAACACAGACAGATTGAGGAGCTACTGAGCTCCTCATTCCTGGTTTGTTTACAGTGCATAATTTGGAACTATGAACACATATTTATTTAAATTTTACAATAATTAAAATACATTTAGCCCCGATTTTCACTGGACACTTGACTGGTCAGTGATGTACTTATAGAAAATAAAGTGTATTGGACAGGCATAGTGATAAAATTCCTTATTAAAGAGATGATGGTGGGTAGAGTCCTACAGTGAGGTTGAGGTATGTTAGGTGATCAAAAAATTAATAGCTCTTGTGAGATGTTTTATTTGCACACTCTGAGGATTTTGGCTGCTTAAAAGCAGTGTGGGTTTATTAGGTAGCTTATTTTTTAAAAAAATGCTTTCAAGAAGATACTGTAAGATTATATCTACTTAATTAGACACATTACATTTGAATTATTTAATTAGAGATTATTTTTCAATCACCCCTTAAAATTGTAACATTCTCTTAGTATTTTTTTTTTCTAATTTTTAATCTTGTTTATGAATGCAATGAATAGATTCTTGGACTTTTTTTCCTAACAAATACTACTTAACAACAAATTTCCTATATTTTTGTGTTGTGGAATAGAATTAGAATCTGAGGAACTCATGTGTAACTGAGTATCCAGTGGGAGCTGTAGGCTGGTCAGCAGTTCTGTAAGAATCACAGCAAGGAGCAAGATTGATCACAGATAGGCACTGGATTGAATGTTGTGCATGAGAACTCTTCATTGACAGGATTTTAGAGTCCAAACATAACAAATTTCTTCTGAAGTTCAGCTCTGTGTTAGTAGAGATTGGGATCATCAAAACATAAATAAAGGAAATCAGGAGGATATTAAATTAAATATGCGTGATATGCAATTTCAGTAGTTGTTATGGAAAGAAAACTGATGTAAAAAAAACCGCAGCAAACCCCAGATCCCGAAGGTAATAGCAGAGATCCAGCAGCATTTCACCTTTGTGTTCGTTAGTCTGTAATGATTTCTGCATTACATAAGGCAGTAACTTTCCCCACTGGGTACAGAGAAGCAATCTCATAGTGCGTGGGTGGAGAAGACAGAGCTCAGGTGTGGATAAACCCCGCTGCTCTGCCTGCTCTGGAGCTCCACAAAATCACCATCACTTTCCCCTTCACCAGAAAAAAAACCTGGCTTTAGCAGTGTAGAGCTGCTCTGATGGTCAGCTGCTATAGAATGACTTCTTTCTCACTAGTTCAGCTTGCTTGTTGGTCTGCTCTCCATCCCAAAAAGTTGGCAATACCTCAATGACAGTATAAGGTCTGAGGCTGTTTGTTACTGGAAGTTAGGAGACCAGGAGCGGTCCCTTCCTTTTCCTTGAGCTCAGGTTTTCTTATTTATGAAATAAAGACGTGGTGAAGGGGTACAGAGGAGAAGCGAGGTGTGTATTCATGAATATTCAAAAAGAAGGGAATATACTTCATAAGTCTTGTCTTAAATTTCAGAAAGTACCTGATATCCTTGGTTGTTCTGTTGCTTGAGTGTCTGATAATTTCCAGTAATTCTCTGACAGTGAAATCTATTGGACTTAAATACTAAAGAGGAAGGGACAGAAGCATCTGTTTTTTGGGTGTTTTAAAAATATATCTCCAAATATAGCCAAGATCTGTCCCCAGATGACAGGGCTGTCTGTGAGACACCCTAGCAAGCCACTTACTCTAGTTAGTAATTCTTTATTTTTGTCCTGCAGTGAGTGGAATCAGGTTTGAATTTGGGACACTCATTAGGCCAAAGGCTGCCATTATGACAACCCCATTTAAATCTTTTTACCTTAACTTTATAATCATTTGTCACTGGGGATTTTAGTAACTACTATGTTTTATATTACTGTCTTGTTATATTTTAGAGCCAAAGTGTTATTGTTGCCATATCTCACTTCAAAAGGAAGAAACACTTTCTGTAGGGTGTAGTCTTCTATAGATAGAGTCAAAATGCTCTCTGAGTAGGTGGGATCCTAATCCAAATCCAAACCCAATGAGATAAGTGAGAATAAGTGGGCTCTAGCTAACATTTAAAATAAACAGTTACAAAGGAGTGACTTGCTTAGCCTAGTCTGTTGTTCTGCATTTGCTCATAGTTGACTTTTATGAAGTGTAACTATGCTCTTCTCTAAAAAAAAACAAAAAACAAAAAATCTGTTAGTAAAAATGGATTTATTGGAGGGAATCTCAGATGAAGAATGAGACAAGTTTTATGGGAGATGTATTGTAATAAATCAACCAACACACTTGGAGAAAAATTGGCAAATTTTTTTTTTTTTTTTTTTACTGTATCTCTTTTGACCTCCTTCCAATAGTAAGATTCTAGTGTCAACAAAATTTGAATTGTTTGTTGTTTTTTAAATTAGCTGAAATGTTTTTCGTAACTTGAACTACTGATATGCTTGGGTTTCAAGTGTAAATAGGTAAACTTGCTAAGTGTTTTATTTGCTTATTTTTCCTGCTGTGAGGTTTGGAGTTTAAAAACAATGTCTATAGTAGAGAAACTTACTAGTGGTGGGCAAGAAACTGTTTAACATCTGAAAGTGTTCATCTATTTAGTGTTTTAGAGACAGGTTTTGTACCACTAGTTATTACAGAGGATAAATCTTGTATTAACACCTAGGTGTACGACCCCAACATGCATGTTCTCATTGAAGACTCACTTGCTATGAATTTCAAAGCCTGTATGAAATGATTTACACTGGTGCTTGTAAAACATGTTTTGATAATAGCCCTTTTAATGCCTTGAGGGCATTTAATTGCCATTAAGTGGCACAATCTGCTATTTGGAATGGAGAGCTGGGAATATTTCAGTTGCAAATAGGATAATGAAATGGATTGGAAACAAGGAGGTGTAACAACTGAGTAGGTCTGTGATATTATCAGTGAGGTTGGCATCCTTTTTATGACCAGAATATACTCTGTGTACCCCACAAGGTGGGATATCTGTTCCCAGGCAGCCATGGGGTTTCCTGCAGGTAGCTGACTACTGAAGCCTGCACATGGCCTGATGTGGGATGCACTGAAACTCTGCCAGTCTGGAACAGTCGTGCCTGGCCCCTTGTACTGAATGGTGGGCTGGTATTTGTGTAGAAGGGTTTTGTCAGTGTTTTTGTATTTTATGTTTTGCATGACTCTCAGTGGTTCTGTCAGTCTTGATTTGCAAAAAAAAAATTGCAGTTCTCCAAAGTTCTAGGTACTCTTTCTGTAAATGATGGGCAGCTTTACCCAATGCCTGACTTCTCATAGAGCCAAGTAGCTGATTGTGTGACTAGTGTGAATAGCTACTGGGGAGGGCATCACAGAAAGGGTGATTTGTAGATCTTTAGATAGTTTTGTAAAAGAAAAAACCAAACACATGGTATATTTGGAGCTTTTACATGAAATCAGGATGTGATCGAAGAGGGATTTCATACTGCACATCTTAAAAATTAACTGTAGGGTTGGGCTTCAACTTGCAATAGGTGTGAAATAAATAGGAGCTGTCTTTCCTAATTTCATTTTTTTATGTATGCTATGCTACTGTGCTTTGCTGATCAGTGAATTTGTGAATGCTCTTTTCAGTGTTCTGTGCTGGTTCTTCCATTGCTGCTGTCCAGTTAAGCTCTTCCAGAAATACCCAGAGAGCAGGACAGTGGAGGTAGGAGCAGAGGCCTTATGCTGAGAGGAAATGAGAGAGACAGATTTAGAAGCTCAGGAGATTGGAAAAGTTGGAACTGTTTGTGTTGTGAATATTTAGTGTTCTTTCTCTTAGACCTAATTTATTATGAGGCTCCTGCCAGCAATTGAATTATTGGAGAGCTAAGAAGGAAATTGCCCCACGATGATGTGCTGTGCCCATACTCAGGTGATACAGTCTGGGAACAATTCCTGTTGTGCTCTCCAGCATAGGATCCTGTGGTGTTTCTCCCAGGGATTCTCCTGGAATGGGTGGTACTGCCAAAGAGAAAGAGTTGCTATGGACTAGAGAAAGAATTCCGCATATGGCGGGATATTTCAGCTTTTCAATTCCCCAAACAAAAAGATTTCCTAGCCAGTTGAGCCTGTTGTTTTGTCTGTGCTGCCTCTGCAGTCTGTGTTGAATGAACATTTTATTGTCATCATCCTCATCACCTGAGTGTGCTGTGTCCCTCCACTCTGGAACCTTGCTGAAAAGCTGTTATGTCATCTCAATGAACAGAGAATTGCCCCCAAAAGGTTGTTCTCACATCACTCTTATATCCTTCTAGTATTATTTAATCCAAAATGCTGTTTTTTAAAAAAAAAAAAAATACCATGAAGGGCAGCCTTGTCTTTTAAATTGTATCTAATAAGATAAGAATTCTGAATTCAGAATGTCTTTTGAAGTTACTGGGGAATTTCAGTGATGGAATTGTGTTTTGTTTGTTTCTTGACAAGTTCCAGGCGTCTCTCCTCAGTTTTCATTTCTCTGCCACATGCTGATTAGGATGAAAAAAATTATGTAGGCAACTGCAAAACATGAATTTGATAATTGTTTCCTATTAAGCAGGTAATAACTTCATTGTATTCAAAACTTGCTTAATTCTTATAGATCTTTTCTAATTTAAGAAAATCTTATGGAACTCTTTGGAGAGAGAAATATTTGGGGCATCTTGGCCCACCTTAGTGAGAGTCAGAGGCATAGTTTCACATCTGTTTCTGATTATTTGTTTGTTATCGTTTCGGGTTTTTTATCAGATTATATTTTATTTTTTTGCAAGTGCCCTGGAATTTGCAATGAGCTTTAAAAAGTAATCTTCTAGAATCTTTCTGTGATGCTTCTTTTCTGTAAGTGCTTCATTTTCTCTATAAGTGGTTCCTACTGGAAATATAAAGTTTGCAGATGTTTCTCTGTCATATTCTGCAGTAAAGATCAATGAACAAAAGTAATTTATCTGCAGTATCCATAATTGATGATCTTTTAGTAGAAGATTCTGATTCTTTCATAACCTTCCTGTTACTGATACACTTAAATACTTTATTTATTGTCTTTACCTAATAGCTTTTAGAATTCTCTTGGTTTTCTGAATCATTTGCTCAGGATAGATTTCATTTTAGAAAGGATGTATTTTCATTTCACTTGCTGTCTTCCCCTGTTGTGTTCTCTTGCTTTCAGGAATAGGAAGAAGTCCATACCCTTCTGCGTTATATTACAATATTATTTGAAGTGCTTATATTTTATGTTGTTAGGCTTTCCCCCTTCCATTCAATTTTCTTCCTTTTTCTTTTTTTCCAACTTCCAAAATCTTTTGAAAAGCTTTACCTGTTGTTTGAAATGGCTGTGATTTTTTTTGTCATCCCCCTTTTTTTGTTCTAACTGAGCTGCATCATACTCTCATGTTTTGAATTAGCTTCTGTTTTTCTGTGAGAACTGAGTCAAAACTGATTGTCTGATATCCTTTTCTTGCTTTTCCAAGAAGCAGCTGTTGCTGCTAGAAACAACAAAATAATAGACTACGAGACTACAATCACATTTTCCCATTTACTGTGTTCTGTGATCTTTTAAGTGGCCACAGTGGAGTTGAATTTTCTGTGTTTGCTTGCATCAATCAGGTAGAATGTTGTCAGGTTATCCACTCTCTTCTGAGTCACTCCTGATTTTGTGAGGAAGAGTTTGAAGACTTATTTCACCTTAGCAATGTTCAAGTTCCTCAGGCAACTCAAGATAGTTTTCCCGTGATCGCTGCATTTAAGTGACTAATTTTTAAATAACCTCGCACAATAAGAGTGCATGGGGATAAAATATTTGGAAATCATCCCTATAAATTTGTATTTTCTTGTAGCGATATTGATCTGTCTTCCTAGTTCTGTGTTGCAATTCCTTAATTTACATTCTTGGTATGGCCATTCTGCCTAAACATGGCATTTTCCTAAGCACTGCATGGTGCTCAAGGAGATGAATTTGTGTAGTCAGCCCTTCCAATAAGTGAGTCCTTCTCCTTCACACTTCTTGACAGTTTGCTTGTGCTTGACCTGGACCACAGGAGAGCTGTATCTTCAGATAAACAACCAATTTGTTGGCAGAGGAGCAGTCAGGACAGTCTGATGAAGAATCAATCTCCTGATGATTTTTGTCCTTCAAGATCTTCATTTGGAGAGAATGCCAACAATGCTCTGATATGGTTTCCTATTAGTGGTTTTTTTGTTTGTTTGTTTGTTTTTTGTTTGTTTCTTTGGTTTTTATTTTTGGTCTTTAGTCAGGGTTTGGATTGAAGCCACGAGAGATGGGATTTTGTGTTTGGACTTGGTTGTTTATTAATTTTTATCTATAGTACAGTGAGGGCTACAGCACTTCTAGCTAACAAGCTGAAAGCAAGAAAATGGAGCTGTATCTTGTTTGTTACAAGGTCTTTTAAAGCCAAACAGTGCAATTAAAAGCTAAAGCTACCTTATTTTTACTTTTGACCCAATGACCAAACACCTGTGACCTGCACTGCAGGATCCTCTATTCAACCAAAAACTACCACTTAAAACCAAGAACAAGAAGGAACAAGAAGGAAGAAGAAACTTCTGCCTCAAAATTTCCATCTTGTCTCATACCTATTGCTATATTCCAAACCCCCAAATTCCAACCCCTTCACCATGTGATATTACACACTTCTACCCAAACTACACACCAGTGACTCTTAACTCCATCACTCAAATTTGGAAACCTTCTCCAAGGCCTCAAGTCGAAAGCAGTGCTCCCCTGAGGATCAGTGCCTGACAGCACAGAAAGTCCAAAACTCCCAGACTTCAGGGGTCCAACAGTTTCCTAAGTTTTGCCACTTCTGTGCTTCCTTTCCTTTGCAATACATTGGATTTACAGCTGCTGGATTTGTCTTGTGGGCCCCAGATATCACAGGGACAGGAGGCTAAACCATGCTGTCCTCTCCTCAACATATGGGTCCTTTACTCACTCTAATTCACCTTCTCCTTGGTTATATGTAACTTCTTTGGGATATCCATACCACTACTCTCACACTTTGGAAATTTGTGTTCGTGGGTATGGGTCTCAATTTTCAACCAAGAAAATGGTTGTATTTTTTAACAGTTATACAGCTGTGTTTTTTTAATTGCCTCTCTTCATGTTAGATCATTATCTGGTACTTTGAAATTCGAATAGAATAATGAATTTGGGTGGAGGGAACATGTATTCTGAAAGGCAGATGTCTTCACTGTTCCATGATTTTAAAAGAGGTCCATTTTTCAGTTAAAAATATGTTGTCTGGGCTTTATGAGTCTCTTCTGCTTCCTCAAGAATAATTTAGACTTCCCAGAGTTCTTCCTTTTGTGATTTAGCACCTTTTTGATGCTTTCTTCCTCTATATTTGATGTTCTCGCGAATTTCCAGAAATTATTATTCAAATAAATATTTAAATGCACTGTGAAAGAACTTTAAGAAATACAGTAGGTTGCCTTTGTTCCCTAGATAACTAAGCTTTATTTTGATCAGTTAATTTGTAGTGGCTTTATTCCCCTGAGCAGGTAATTAAATGAAGAATAAAACCATTTGAAAGAAAAAGCTTTTTGCATTTTCTTAATATTTCTCAACATTTAGGAGAAAGTAGAACAATATTGTATTTAAAAGGACAATACAGCTATTTCTGTTTGAAAAAAGAACATCTTATTGTATATTAGGTAGCACCATATTCTGTTCATGATGATACTGGGATCCTTTTTAGTTTGCAGTTGTAGAGCATATTCCTTTACGGATGAGTGCATTTGTTTTTCCAGGTCACATGCAGTAAAACTCCTGCTGTACATTGATAAGAGAATTCAGTGATTCCTGTTGCACCTATCCCAGAGCCCCATTCAGTTCCAGTCATCACTGCCAAAAATGTTGTCTGGATTTAGCCTCCATTCCTTTTGTTTATTAGAAACATTTGCCTATCTTTAGTTCTTGAGATACTTCCAATAGTAGACACAACTTAATTAAAAGTTCTTTTCAGATTTGTGAAGAATTCTATGATGTTTTAACCTTTAGTTTAATCCTTTCAAAGCTTATTTAACAAAAGAACTTTCAAAACTTCCTTAATTTATGGTCTCTGAAAATGCAGAATGCTGGTAAAATGTTAATTTAATAAGCTTGGGTCTATAATGCTGTGTGTTGAAAAACTATTTTTGCCAATCAATCTGTCTGCCCACTTGCTTATGTTTTACTGTGTAACCGTCATCCTCAATTGCCTTTTATAGACAAAGAAATGTTATTTTCAGAGCTGGTGTGACTTAAGACTGCACTTCACACAGAATTGTGTGGCTTCCAACTTCCCTTTGCTTCCACAAAGACCATTCTGTTCTAGTGGTTTGCAGTCCTTACCTATTGAAAGTTTGGACGTTTTCGTAAGGTCTAATATGACTCTTCCTTTTGTTGTTTGTAAGGTGCATAGATGGAATAGATGATCCCTTTGCATCAGTTTGGTTTTTTTTTTAGTTTTATTGTGAGTTGTCTTGCTGTTTTTGTGTCTGCCAGACATTTGTTTTCTGTTACTCTGCTCATTTCTGCTTACACATCATAACTTGTGCCTGTCCCAACTGAAGAACTCCGAGTTTTTTGGATTACAGTCTGCAGTCAGGAGTTTTCATCTCTCTTCTCTCTCCAGAACTCTAATCCAAAATCTTCAAGTGAACCACTTGTGTGGCACTGGGAAACAAAATTATTTGCTTCCTTTAACCTATATATGCGAAAGAGGTTAATAATTTTGCAGTTATATAATGAAATCAATCTCCTTATTCTCTCTTTTTCCCAAGCTCCATCACTGTTTTCTCCTTTCCTAAAATGCTGTTAGTCTTAGAAACTGTTACTTTATATCACCTTCATTCTGATGTAGCTGTACCCATTTTAGTGGTTGTGTCATGTAATTCTAGATGAGACAACCAAGATTTTAATAAGATAAGAAAAATAATGTCTTTATTTGAATGAAATGAGCACTGAAATTTTAATGAATCTATCTTCACCACTTAATAAGTGTTGTATACCCTTTTATAATAGATTGTATTGTTAAGCAGATTTAAAACAAAAGTAATATCTTAATTTGTAAGAGTGCTAGGATTTTTTATTTTATTATTATAATGGTGAATTTTCCCGTTTTGTTTTTATTTCACAGCACACAAAACTGCAGGAGGGTGTAGACGTGCAGTGGACAATATCCATCTGATTTATTTCTTTTATCTGCTTTTGAATATGTTAGTACTTTGTATGATCTCTAAAGGGGTTACAGGTTGAGTAAGCCTTAAGAAGCATTAAAAACCTGGTTTGATGGCCAGTTTAATGCTTCTTCCAAGAACAATTTGTAGAGATTAGGATTTAGTGAGATATCACTGGAGGATTAGCAATTGCTTCTTAAGGCATTCTGAGTTGACAGCTAATGGATAACTTTCCCCGATAGCTCTTTTATAGTCTGCTGCAGCTGGATAAAAATCAATGAGCAAGTGAACTTAAGTTTGTGTATCCATTAATTTTGGTTTTAACAGATGAGTATGACTGCCACAGTCACTTGCTTAGTATGTTCTTCCCATCTGTCATTATCTAGATAACCTCAATTAGCACACTGATTAATCCTCAAATTCTTCTTCAGTAGTTTCTTTCTGGACTGCACAATGTGAAGGAAAATGTTCCCAGCATGTCTGAGCAGAGAGAACACATTCTAATCAATACCCAGATAAATAGAGCCTGAAGAAAAGGAGCCTGCTTTTCCTCGTGTTTCCTGCCCTCCCTAGGTGCTAAATAAAACTGTGCTTATATGAATTTTTATCTTTTTTTCTTTAATCTGTTCTACATTTTGCTATTATTTGAACTTAAAGCTAATAGTTGCCTTGAATTTTACTGTTAGCTGAGAATTACAAAGCACATTTCCATTGTCATTTCCAGAGAAAGAGGAGTCATGGTATAAAGTGGCTTTATTTTTACAGATTGATGAACAGAGTTAAAAGAACAGTTGTAGCTGTCATGCAGGACTGTTTGTGAGGGAGCCTCAGCCCCCATTTAAAATCTGCTGGTGTTCCCATAGTTATAATCTAATTTAAGCTCTTTGCTTCTTAACTGTAGCTGTTGTATCTGTTGAGTATTGACTGGGGGACCGTTCTTCACTGCAAAAGTTAATTACACAAAATAAGTTTAATCCAATATTTCAGTTCCAGTATTTTCACCACCTATGTAGGAACATTTACTTACTCATTTATCTATTTATTTTAAGCCATGCTTTTTCAAGGTGAAAAACATCCAAAACTTGTGAAGAGTACAACAGAAATGTCTTGTTTTTCATCCCTCCTTAGCAAGACTTAGCTGTGGAAGCTGTTTCTCTGCACTAGGCAGGATTAAGTAAAAAAAAAAAGGTTTTAGTAAGAGACTTATGAAGAAACTAAATGTGTGTGTTGAGTGAGTAATATTTAAAAGAAAGCTACAGGAAAAATTACCTAGACATCATTTTTATAGATTCAAGAAATTAATGCATGGGCGAGCTATTGCAGGAAACTACCCAGTAAACCATTTTATACTACAAAAATAATCCATTATACACTGTTAAAGTTTTTATCTAAGTAATAATGCTCAAAAGCTTTACTTTATAACCAAACAAAAGCTTTAGACTGCTGTTGTTAGAAAAAACGTGCTGTGCTGCCATGCCTTCAGGAGGATGCAGCAGTGACAGACACTGTGTTAGCAGTGCTGAACCTGACAAATTGGTGTATAAATAGAATTGCAATTTGCAATGATTTTTGTAGGTTTTACGATGTCCTTTCATCTGCACTTTCATTTGTTTCCTGATACTGATGGTGGATGCTCTTTGAAATACAGCATGAACTAGATAATAAACATAATTCCTAAAATCTGGGTGAATGTTACAATGTGTATCTTGTACAGAAACAATTCTCCAGTTCTCCCTGGTGGACCTAGTTTAGTTTCTAGGTTTATGTTCTTATGCATGCTTGAAATTTTAAAACAAATTGCAGCGTATAATCTTCTTAAGCAAAGTAGTTATACCCAAGTGGTAGCTCTAAGTGTCTTTAACCTTTGTTTTCCACAAAAGCAAGTATTAATCCTTATTACTAAGGCAGAAAGCAAATCTAAACATTGGTTGTGCCTGTCTTTGGTGGTATTTGTGTCAGTAGTTTTTTCCCTGTGTTTCTATGACTTCTTACAGTCCCGGATTTCAAAAGCTCTTCCTCAGTGTCTAATGCAGAAAGGCTGTCAGCCATCCCTGCCTTTTGATCCCCACAGCCTGGGGGATGCTCCAGGTGCTTCCCGTGCCCCTGGACATGCCCTGGGCTGCCTGCAGCACGAGCCTGCTTAGAAGAGCCCACCTGAAAGCACAGCCTGAAATCTGGCTTGTCATCTGTACATCCCTCTGCCATTGCCATGTCAGCAGTGCTCTGCTGGTGGTAGACACCTTTTTTAGTGTTTTAATGCTAGAAATAGTTCATTATTTTTAATAGTTCATTATTTTTTTCATTATTTTTAAAGCAATTCAATGATTAATCTGCTGTTAGTACTAGTACAAGTATATTTGTCTTTGAGCACAAACTAGGCATCGTTGCTGTCTCAGTTAAAATGAAATAAGAGTTTGGGAAGTATTACTCTATTATCCCTAGGAGCAGAGAAACATGTCTGGAGCTTCTTTACAGAAGTGGTCTTTAAATTTAGCGCACTGTGAGCATTTCAGAGCCCTGCTGCTGAGGAGCATGTGATCTAAATAGGACATGGGAGTCCAGGTTCCCAACAGGGAGAGAGAGGCTGGTGCGTCAGTGGTACCACAGCTCAAATGCTTTGACATATTTTTGCCTTCTGGATTACTGACACTGAATTCAGGCCATGTATAACTTCCCCTGCAGATTTTCTGTAACACATCAGTTGAGAATATTTGTTAGTCTCAATCTTCTGCACTGGAAATAGTTTGTAATAATCACAACCCTGTTTCCACAGAGCCGTAGTTATTCGATTGCCTTAATGCTGACCTAGCAATATTGAAAGAAAACCTGTTAAATCTTTTGAGTGCAGCAACAAAATGAGAAACCTGCAGAGTGCAGGAATGAGAACAAACAGTTCACCTCAGGTACAAGTCTCAGTTTAGCCAGGCAGAGTCCCCACGGTGCACTGAGCAGGCTGGATGAGCTCCTTCCTTGCTGCAGTGTTGGTCATTACCCAGAGATTAGTTTCAGGTCATTAGCCCAGAGACAGGCAACCATCCTGTGCCTTCAGGTTTTCTATCACTTCGGTCATTTGGTAGGTTCTTGTCATTTTTCTTATTTATCTACTAAATGTTAGTTATATCTCAATTTAATCTCTTTCCTTTTAGCACTTGTCAGCCCTACACTGATAATTTTTAAGATTATCTAATTGTATATGCAAAACATCCCACTTATTACAGGGCTTAATTTCATTATATCCACGTGCAAGTCCATCATGACTACTACCATTATAACACTTTAATTTGAATTTTTAATAAGGGCTTTGATCCTGAAAATAATTACAAGCATTCAATTATAATTGTGTATTATCGATGTATATTATGTATGTATATTACAATGCAGAGAGCTTACTCACATACAAGTTACTGATGTACAAGAACCTGCATAATTAAATCCCTATTTTATCAACTTTTGGGAAAACTGTTATTACTGTATACACAGTAACATTTTTCAAAGGTACCCAATTTTCTTTTCAGCAGTGATTTGAACACTTAAAAGCCTTATTCATAGAAGGGGGAATAAGTATCTGTAAATTATTTTGGAGTTACAGCATTAATAATCCCTTTCAACATAACATTTGTAAAATTGACTGCTGGTGTACATCCCTGCACACACATTTTACTTTCCTCATCACTGAGGTGCAGCCTCTGCTCACAGAACATACACTTAGATTTTAAGTATGTGCAAAACAAGATCTAGCAGCTGAGGAATACAGAACCTAAGATAAACCCTCAGGAAACTAAGTTCAGTAATAATGTGGTTTTCCTGACTGCAAATTAAAACAGGTCCCTTGCAGTGACCCCATGATCAGCCCAGCTGGCCCAGAGCATGATGCCAGTAACACCAAGGTTGTGAGTTTGGTCCCTGTGTGTGAGCTGGGCTTGATCATCCTTCTGGGTCCCTTCCACCTCAAGACACTCCTATGAAATATATTAGCATACCTGTGCCTCTATGAAAACATGAAGAACAATTACTTTTGTAAAACTTCCCTGTTTGGTTGCTTTTGTTTATTTTTTCCCTGTCTTTTTTCAATAGTTTTTCATAATTGAAAACGAAAGAATGCTGAGAGAATTCTTTGCTAAGAATCCGAACTTCGCACTGAAAACATGCATTGGGGGAGTTTCCAAGAAACATATTTATATTATTTTATCTCAGCTCCTAAGACGTGAAAAGCTGTTTCTAATTCAGCTTAGCAGTTTGCTCCTGGGGAGCCTTTTTCCTCAGCCCATCTCTCAAGTTGGGTGTTGTTTCTCCTGGACCACATGATTTTCTTCTCCCCCATAGAAGATGATGTCTTGGAAGATGAGCAGAAAAAAATGTAGCAAACTTCCTGACATACTGATTCTTCTCTTTTTATTCCTCTTGGGAATGAGGAAAGAACTGGTGATGTCACAACTATTAAGATTGTGTGAAGTCTTTAGTTAGTGTTTTATGAAAAACAGCTTCCTTAGCTTACACAGACCCTCATTTTGCTGTGCCACTGTTACTTTAAGTCACTGATCTCTGAACTAAAAGTGATTATGGTAGTTTTGTTTGATATGCAAAAATACAGTGTAGTCAATGTCACAGGGTAAACATAGCATATTTCTCAATTTAATATATAAATTTATGTATGGGAATTTGAAAGCAGTTTGGAGTGAATGGAGTGGGAGGAAATGCTGAAACAAGAATAACAATGATAATTGGAACTGTGCAAGTCTGATTCATTAGATGCCAAAGAATACAACTCATTAATCATGAGAGAGAGCTACTTTGGATTAAAAAAATATGATTAAAAAGGGAAGTTAATCAACAAGGGAGAAATGAGGATGAGCATAAATAGATAAAAATGCAAAAGCTGAGAGAACTGCATGTGAGGCAATGGACAAGTGCTAAATGACATCAGAGTGTAACTAAAAGGGAACAAATATGAATTGCTGTAGTTTTTGTTACCAACTGTTTGGCAGCAGTGAAATTCTAAAAATGGCATTGGTCTAATCATAGCTAAATTTGGCAGAGAATGCTGGAAGGAGGGCTAAAGATAATTTTTTTTTTTTTTTTTTTTTTAGTAATTGAGAAGAGAACCTGTATGTTCTACAGAAAAAGTGAAAAATTCTCTATTTTGACAAATAAGAAACTAATGTTTTGAATAATTTGGTATAGAGTTATAAAATGTTGAATTGCAGGTCTGGGTAGCTTGCACCAAAAAAGAATATTCTGTCTTGGGGAAAAGGGGCTTTCTAAATCAGTAGTGTTGATTTTTAATCAAATAAGGTATTGTACATGGGTTCAAAAGTCTTCTGAATGACTGCTAGTATTAAAACCCCATAAATGTGGTGATTAGGGTAAGGATGGGTGAGGTGAAGTGACAGCTGTTCTGGACAAAATCATGGTGAAGCTGATGGTGGAAACAGCTTTTAGTTAACTCCTGGTAATCTGATTGCAGCAGTGGACAGGAAGTCTTGTCTGATTTGCAATATTCTGAGAGAATCTCCAGTGCAGCTCATTTACAGCTTTGCCTTTGCATTATTCACTTGATTTCATCCCACAGCATTGCAGAAAAAGGGAGAGTAGGGAGAGTGTTTTAGAGTGGACAAACAGTGTGCAAAGTCAGTGTGTGTATCATGTAAAATCATGTTTAATAGACCAAAAAATAAAAACCAGAGCAATTGATTTCTCCAAGTCTTGGGGGAAAGTCTCAGCATGGTGTTTGCTCTGGTGTATGAAAGTGAGTGCAGGTTCTTGTATCTAATGAGGGGATTAGAGATATGCAGATGGATGTTCTATTTGTGTGCTTGGATTCTTCTCACGTACAAATATCCTCCAGGTCTGAATCTTGACTCCTTGCACATTTTCAGTCCTGATCCCACACAGACCTACTCAGCTAATGAGGTTTAAGATCATTGCCTGAGGTGGAAAGACTATAGCACATCAGAATTCACAGTAATCTTGTTTTACACTTGAGTGGAAGTAGCAGTGAAGGAGTTGCCAAATATGCTGTGCTTTGCAATTAATATTTTAAATGTGTACTGAAGGTGCACGTGTCTCTTACTGTTCTTCACTGTCACTGTATGATGTATCAAATAAAGGAGAGTAATTTTTTTCAGACATAATTAAAAATCTGTTATTCTGCATGCTGCAATTCACTATTTTACATATAAATGTGACAGCTAAGGATTGTTAGCTGTGCTTGAAGTTGAATTTTTAATGACAACCCTACACAGTGTTTTTATGCCATTTTTCCCTTGTCTTGAGGCAGTGCATGTGAGAAATTATATTGAGGGAATCTGCTAGATAACTTCTAGAGTAAATGCTGAACAGATATCTGGTACAGTTAGTTTGAATTGTGCTGGCTCTTTTAAAATGCATTTTCTGCGTATAAAATAAAACCAGGAAGGCATTAGCTCTTCACTTACAGCCTGTTGTATGTACTTTTGCTGATTTTTATTATTGGAACGTGCATCTCACTACTGATGTTGCTGACTGTATTAAATTTTGATTTTAGATTTTTGTCAGTGAACGACATGAGCCAAATCAAATCCATGGTCTTTACAGTGAAAGGTAATGCATATGTGCAATATCCATCTATCCATGCCTTGGTTCTTTATTATATCTCAAAGTGGTCAAAGAAGAGATGTGTCATCCCCTGCTCTGAGCAGAACTTGGTTTCCTTGTGTAGATAATTTTAGAAGCGATGAATTGGTACCAGCAGCAGGAGGGTGGTGCTTCAGCTGGAAGTGTCCTCTGTGTGCAGGTGGAATGTCAGTTCCTTTCAGCTGTGCTCAGGCAGGAATACAGGACAGGGACAGGCTGCTCCTTTATGGATCAGAGCTCCCTGCAAGCCCCTGCTGCTGCCAGCAGCTCGGCTCTGCTCGTGGCACTACGGGGCACTCTCCCGTTTCAATTACAGGGTAGTGGAAATGAAAGGACCTGCAATTCTAAATTGCATTTCTAACACAGGATGGCATAAATCAGTAATAATTTAAACAGCACTGCAGTTGGTGTAGAATATTCAAGAGGAAACACAGATAGCTGAACTTCCTTGTTGTGTGACCTAATTACAGTGTTGAGTGTGCATCTGGAGTTGCCACTTGCCACGGTGGTTGAATTTTATGGGGCTTGTGTGTTGGTGTTAATGTGAGCTTGCCAAGATGTTTTAGCTAACCAGAATGATTCATTTATTAGATAGCACCTGAAAATTACCAGTCTCAGGGGAAATGTTAAAGAATAATTAATGATTTCCATATAATTAACAGAAAATGCTACAAACCCAGCCACTTTCTGGTTGCCAAGGCAAGTCAAGCGGGGTGTGTTGCTGTCAAACACTGAAGCTGTGACTGCCTGGGGTTAATAGGAGATTACTGATTTAAATTTGATTTTTAAGTGGCCTTTTGGATTGGATTCACTCGCTGGTGCTGGTGCTCGGGGTGCAGCCCCCTGTCCCACCCTGTCAGGAGCAATCCTGCAGTGGGAGGCTCCTCTCCTGTGTCAGCCTCTCTGACTGGGGTGAGTGCTGCTGGACAAGAGCAGCCAGCTGTGGCCATCTGGCCCAGCACATTGATGACTTTGTCCCCATGCTTTGAGTTTGGTTTTTCCCCAGTTATTCTAAACTCTTGGAGCTGGGTTCTCAACAGAGTAGGCTGCTTTAGCACGGGAATTGTTTAAAATATTTCTTTCTTAGATCATTAATTTCTCTGAAATCTCAAGCTAAGAGCAGTTTTCAAATGAAATTAATGAAGTCACTGCCAAGTGCTGTTTTTGTTACCTGGGTCTGGAAGTCAGGAGGTGCTGGGAACCCTGCAAAAGTAACAGGTTTGGTGCACTGGGAAATCCTTTAAACTAAGTGAGCTCTAACGGGAGTCTCATCTTCTGTCTGGAGAAGGCTGTGTAAAAAACTTAAGTTATTCAAACAGTGATTTCAGGCTAGGAAGAGAAATTCTTCCATAAAAATTACCAAAATTCTTGTCAAAACGTGTGGGGCTTACTCTATAATAGTGTTTCAGACTTTTGTATCTAATAATTTAAGGTCCAGCTTCTGAAATTGGGTAATAATTTAGTGAAACCAAAACCACTATATTTCAGTGGGAATTTCTAAATGAGTAATAACTTTGAAGCCCAGAACAACTTAAAATCATCGTAATAAAAAGTTCTGATATTTGAATATTTGCTGTTGTATAGGTCCCTGTAGTTTGTTTTTCTGTGTTGTTATGCTTTTTTACCATCCAGCATTAGTATAAAAAGGAAAAAATTTAAAAGACAACTGCACTTCAAATGTAGTTTACAACATTTTATATTACCAACATCTAGGAAGACTATAGCACCATTTATTCAAGTTTTTTGGCACTGGAAGAACACTATGCACAGTTGCTTATAGCATAATTTCTGCAGGTGCTAATGAACCTGTTGGTCTCTTGCTCAAAGAATAACTTGGGCATTGCTGCAGCTGTGGTCTCTCAATGGGAGTTGTTACTTTATCTGCCACAGAGATGTTAACAGGAATAGGAAATGCTGCAATGGAGCTCTATTATAGGAGAGGTGACAGTTATAAATGCAATGCCCAGGATAAGCACCTCATTTTTTCTCAGTGACAAGGTGTGTAATAATAATTGTTCAAATTATTGTAAAAGCTGTGTTCTGAAGCAACCAAGTTTTGTTTTTTTTTTGTTAAAGAACTAATACAAAGCTTATTTTTCTTAGAAGCTCATTTAGTGCATAAAGAAGAATTTCTCTGTGCAGAATTTATATAGACATTAACATTTTTTCCTTATAACGTTTAATTCTCTGACTATTACAACAGAGTTATCAGCAAATGTAGCTAAAGTTAGAATATACAACTGAGATTTCTTTTGTTATCAAAGTTATTCTAATTTTATCTGTTGAGGAAAGATGTCCCTAATAAAGGGAATCAACAGAAAGTTGGGTCACTGGCCAGTGTAATAAAATTGGCATCAACCATATCCAAGGTCGTTACTGTACAATTTTAGTGACTATTGTGGTTATTTTCTGAAACAGTAAAACAGGTGCCACATTCTTTTTGATGCTCCCAATAGGATGCTACTTTACTTACTTGGGGAAAGCAAACAAACAGTGGAAGTATTTTTACTGAAGCTGAAGGTTTTCTTGGCTTGCCAAAGACATGGAGTATTAGGTGAATATTACCACTTGCACCATGCTGATGTGTCATGCATTTGAAAGCAGGAAAGACCTTACATACTCTGAAAACATTTTTACTAGAGTACTCATTCAAACACTCCCTGAATTACAGAGGTAGGAAAGCTTCAGAATAATCAATCTCAAGTGCAGCAACAGCAGCATCTCCTCTGCACATTTTTGTGGAGACCTTGTAGAATCATTCTGTGACTGGCATAGGAAATCAGGGAAGTAGGTGTAGGAAGGAATATTCTCTATATCTCCATGTCCTGCACTAGAGAGACATTAAAAATTCATCTCGTAATTCTTTCTTACTTGATCAGAATAAATAATTTTACAAGCCATGCTCTAAAAGTTTTCTAGAGACAAGCAAATCACTTAGCCCATAAATCATAGTGACTTTTGGGAAACTTGCATTTTGATTGCAAGAGCACTTTTGGTGTCATCACGCTGTTATTGCAAAGATTGTGAAATTGCTTTTGGCCAAATTACTTGGAATCTTGAGTTAAAGATTTCATGTGCTGAAGTTCATGTAAGCAATAAATTGTGCCCACTGGAGTTCATGAAAATGTGCTTTTGTGTTCTCTTAAATAGACCTGAAGATGTTATTCTACTCTTATTTAAAGGGAAGACACTTTTAAAAAGTTTGGTGAGAATCCATCCTTGACATGTTTATTTTTGTTTTATGCAATTGTAAAGAAAGGGTGGCTATTGCTAATAAGGCATAGAGAAATTTCATCTAATAGTGACCCAATTTAATAATGTGATAATCACATTGTCCTGCCATTATCTAAGTAATATTGCTCATAATTTCATTCTTGCAGTTATGTTTAATTTTTCCCGTATTAAAAAAAAAAAACAAACAACCCTTTTTCCAATATTCATTTGTAGATTTTAATATGTTGCTCTGTGTGGCAAATTACCCTTACTCCTTACTACTCCCAGAAGTTTAGGGGAATGTTTTCTTCCTTCACAAATCAATATCTTCAAGATGTTTGAGGAAAACATTCTTCCTAATTTTTAAATTTTTTTGGCATCTATTAGCGTGTATATTTATTTTGAGTCTGCCTTAGCAGTAATCTGGTCTCTGTGAGTGATTGCAAGTGTAAAAGTACACAGCTTGCTGAACTAATTAACAGTGTGAAGTGGTTTGTAATTTCAAATAAGTATAATATTTATTTTCAATTACTTCTTTAACACTTTTCTGGTGAGTTTTAATGAATCAAGGATGCCAGTTCTTGAACACCAGAGGGAAAACACTGTTTTCCTTGCCACTCAGTGTGCATTGTGTTTCATTTTTACCTGGAACTGAAATAAAGATAGATGGATGGATGGATAGATGGATGGATGGATGGATGGATACAGATACATATGAGACAAGAAAAATAATTGTTTTCAAGTAATATTTTGACTAGTGGAAGAAGTACATTAATATAATCCTTTCAGTGGGTATTTGTTTGCCTGTACTTATCCCCCTGATCCTCAAAACAAAACCCTTGGTAATGAGCTTCTGTTTCTTGGTAGTTCCCTGTGCTGTCATGCAGAGCTGTTCTAAATTCTGGACTGTTTTCTGAATTTGAGTGTGAAACTGAAAGGGAAGGGTTCTCTCTGTCTAAGCTGACCTCCTTTGCAGTGGCTCAGAAGTCCATACATAGCAGAGTTCAGCCAATATACATCCTATGCAATTCATGTTTTATCTTGCAGTTTATTCATCTTCAACATGAATTTGGGTGCTTCTCTGTCAAAGGAGGACTGGATTCAACCAGTCACTCAATGTCCTTGTTGTTTCATGACCCTTTTAAAAGGAGAAAATTTTCTTAGGTCCCATGTCCTCTGTCTGGGTTGGCACAATCTCCCTCTTGCCAGATATATTTCTCTTTAAACCACCAAACCACGTTCTAGTATTTTACAACAAAGTACATATGAATTCACCACTCTCACATTCACCATAGGTGAGTTATTTTTGTTTTGGCTGAAGCCTATCTTCTTTTATTCCCTAATGCATTAATATTTCATAAACTTACAAGGTTGTTACTTAATTTTGTTAATAGACTTCTGCCATCAGCCAGAAATACGACATGGAAGTCTTCGTGCAAAAAGCCACTTATTCAGTGTTCACCATTCATCTTGCATTAATTTTTCATGTATATTAAATGTATCAATGTGATTTCATCCCTAATGTGCGTGCCTGCGTCTTGTTCCTTGCTGAGGCCTCTTTTGTTGTTTCAAACAGCACTTAAAAAAAAAATTACAAAGATAATTTTAAAATGTTGTGGCATTTCAGGTGGTTGTGTAAGTCAGAGGGAGAAAAACAGTTTGAAACTGCTGTTAAGATTATAAAGCAGTCTTTGGAAAGCAGGATTCTAATTGTTTCCTAAACACTTAAAATATATATAAAAATTACTTAGTTTTTAAAATTATGTTTTGTCTAAGATATCAAGCCATTAAAAATATTTTCATATGAAAGTTAGCCGTGCAAATCTGAAAGATCAAAAGTGACTGGGTCTAGAGGTCTGGATACAGGTGAAGGAAAGCAAGCTTTGCACTAAAGATTTGTTTCTGTCCTCCACTAGGTGAAATGCAAGTAGGTGGATGGATATCACTATAAACTAGTAGAAAGGAGTAATTATCAACAAGGCAGCATTTGCAGCAGAGAGCACTGGAGGACAGAGACTAAACCACCCTGCCCAGCAATTTAAATTTCTTTTTTATTTTCCAGTTTGGAAAGAAAAGAGGTGTTAAGAGATCTCATGTTGCTGTGGAGGGACTGCAGAGCTCTGTGTTTTCAGCTGGCCTGCAGCATGTTGCCTGAGCAGTAACACTGGGATAATTATTGTGTGCCTAGAGGTTCCCTGAACTAGAGGTGTGATACGTGTGTGTTTATTTGCTGAAAGCTTAGACCATAAACATATGGACTTGTAGTCTATTTGTTACAAAATTAGAGGCTTTTCTGTTTAATCCATTAAAAAGGGGAATTAAGAGCCCTAAAACATTCATTTTGCCAGACTCATCAATGATTTCAATTCAGTATTTTGTGGCAGAGCAAAGGGTAGAGCTGAGATAACTGATGGGAGAGACAAGGTCCAGGAGAAACTGCAAATGCAAAAATTCATGTTAGCCCTGTACCAAGCAGAGTGCAACTGTGTGTCTACTTTATAAAGTGGAAGAGTTTAAACTTTTGGGAGACTTGCTAAACGTCTGGCAAAGTTCTCCCCTGAAGCTGTTTCACCTCATAATAGGGCTGCTCTCAGAGTGATTGCTGTTGCTTGGGCATGTGCATAATGGTTTCTCAAAATGCATAATAAGGTAAAGCTCTCCACTATACTGGAGAGGTAAAATGAATCCATAAAGTTGAGTCTTATAAATATTCACTATTTTGACTGGCTAGATATTTCACCTGTTTCCTGCAGGTTGTAAACAGGAGAGGATAGGAATTGCCAACAAATCAAATTACAGAACATTGGAAGTGTCAGAGTGGTAGTGTTCATTATGCTCATTCACAGAATATATGAGTCGTTAAAATTCTGATATTGCCTCAGAAAGATAGAGTTTGTAATGAGAATAAAAAAAGCCCTTTACTTGCATTTCTCTTTCTGGCAATGATTGTTGGGAAAATTAAGGATAATACCAAAATGATTACCTGTGTATCCTGCAGTCTTAGGTTTTCAACCCTAAATGCCTTGCCTAACTGAAAGGCTAGGAACAGCACACTGAGGAGGTGCAGTAATGAATTTCAAATTTATTTTGAATTACAAGTGGAAGGCTTTCACATTTTATTATTAACTTTCTCATGGTTTCAAGATTCTTTGTTCTTAAGTGTTTCTTCTTTTTTTAAAAAATAATACTTGGAAGGCTCTGAAATGTTTTCCATGTAGAATAGATTGGGGGTTTTTTTGTTGTTTTTTTTTTTTTTTTAATTTGAGATTATACAAGCATAGCTAGAGTTTTGATGTGTTACAAACACACTGAAATTCCTTTATCCAAAGCCACAGAGTCAGATGGATTTTTTTGTTTACAAGTTGGAATGGGCCAACTCCACAAGTAATTAGGTCAGAGTAATGCCTTACCCAGCCATGTGTTAGTGCTGCTCGTGCTGTCCTGTCAGGTCTGAGTGCAGGCTCTCTCCTGGCTCCCTTTGCTCATCAGGAAGGCTCTTCCCAGTGCTGCCTGGAGCAATGGAGCTGCTCTCAGGGACACGAGCTTGCACCAGAGCAGATGAGGTGGCTGTTCTGCCCTTGTCTGTGCTGTCACTGAGCTGCTCCATGCTTCACACACTTTGTGCAACGTGGCAGCATCAGCTGGGCTTGGCGAGAGGTGAGTCAGAACCAGCAAATTTGGGCAACTTCTGTGTCTACAGTGCTTAACACTGAAGCACTTCTCAGTGGTCTGTTCACCAGCACTTGCTTGATCCTTAAGTTTTAGCTTTTGTGTTTTCCAGCTTCTGTACTGCATTAGTATATAACTCTGAGCTTCATATAAAGTGTTAGCAAGTTCTCCTCACAGCTCAGTCAGACAAAACAATCCTTTTCCAGCCCGAGAACCAAGGACACCATTGCAGCTTCAGGCCCAAAAAGTGCAAACACAGCAAATTGAGGAGAGCAATCTGGGAAGGTGGGAGTTCATACTCTGAAGCTGTAATTGGACAGTTAACTCCAGTGTGTAAATGGACCAAAACTTATAAAGATGTGAAAACTCGTGACACGCTGTCCATCTTGGGTGGAGCCATGGCCAGGCTCTTGTACTGCCCAAGGGGCATCCTTGGAATGCCTTTTTAATAAATACCTGCTTTATTTCTTTAACACTCTCCAGCCTCTGTTCCAGGTAGCCTCTCAAGGCATCAATCCATCCCAGGTTTCTGATGTACCAGTGGAGTTCTCCAACTTCAGCTTTATATTTTAAGTGGCAACAAAATACTTCACATCCATTTCATAAACTTGCCTGTCTTAGTCTAAAGTCCTAGAGTTGGAGCTCTGGGAGTATTTCCTAAGTCTCAGTGGGGAAGAAATGCAACAATAGGTATTTTTATGCTTTTCTGGAGTGCTTTAGTAATTTTCAAAGACTGTTAGCATATCCTACAAATAATTGGACTACTGTGTTTCTGTTGTGCAGAAAAATCTCTACTTGGAGCCGTGAGCTGTGTCACCTTGCTGCACAAGTCCCCCAGGTTGTCTTGTGTGCAGTACACTTAATTTAGTGTTTGAAAACGTGTAATTCTTGTATTCTGCTTTATGCTCAGAGTTCAGTTATAGATTGTGACAACAATGCTGAAGCTTATAAAGTAAAATCCTGTACTGGGTATTTAGAGGGCCAGGAGAGCCACTTACAAATACTGAGGACTGGTGGTCACTCTGCATGAGTCCTGCTTCTGCAGTGAACACTAGGGAGTAGAAAAAAAACACCTCTCCACTGTATCCAGTGATACAGGTAGTGAAATGTAAACTAATTGCCACCACAATTTTATTTGTGATTAATTTTAACTGTATAGAACAGAAATTAATTCCATTTAAAGAAAAATGCACTGCAATAGTTTTTTTTTCCTTATTTAGTAGGTTTCCAGTCAAGAAAATTTGGTGTATCAATATCCAACTCTAATGTGGTTTTTGTTGAGAATTGCAGGAAATGTTTGTATCCAACTTTCTCAAATAGCCTTTTATTCGAGCAAATCAAAGCATAAACATTAGAGATAATCTCTGGGCATTTTTCAAGTGAGAAAATAAAATGTGACTGCTTACACTAAATTGTATTTGTAGATGGGATGAACACAGCTCTTAAAATGGAATATATTCACTGGAGGCAAAGGCATGTTTGTGTTTACTGATCTGAAGTTTACTGACCTATGACAAAAGTTACATTTCAGTGATCTTTCACAGTTTTGTAAAAGGAAGGCTTTTTTTAATGCTAAGGTGTTCAGGGACTCAGGTTATTACTATACTGTGTCAAAAAAATAGCAGATTTTAAAAATGTGCTTGTGTAGATGAATAGGAGGGGAAAAAAAAGCAGTTTTGTACAGTGTGTTCCCAAATATTATAGGATACAGTCAGTCTGAATCTGGTGTAACTTCAAAGCAGTTACATTCAATCACTGTCAAGCTTGCTGTTCACTGTCTGCATGTCAGATTTGTGCAATTTAGTCAGAATAAATATGTTGTGTAGAGTGACCTTCAAGAGCCGAGATTAAATAGGACTGTATAGGCAAAGTGGGGACAGCAGCAGAGACATGGGAATGGCTTGGCTTTGTGGCCAGTGACCATGGCCACTGTGGACACTGAGCTGCATGAGCCACTTCTACCTTGGGAGGGAGCATTTAGAAGCACCATAGGTCATTGTAGCTTTAATGAAGCATAGAATTATGACTTATTTTCATGATTCCTAGAGGAGGGAATTCAGATATTAGTCTGGAGAACCCTACGTTTCAAAAAAATGACCTTTTTTTTTTGGACCTCAATGATTTATAATACAGAAAACCAGATTTAGATGTGGAAAAACATCTTCTACTACGTATCTGTTGTGACAAAGTTCCTGTAAACTGTGAGAAGTTCAGGGTGAGACTGCATCCAGCTCTAGGGAAGGGGGATGAAGAAGGAAAATGGACTAAGAGAGGTGGCTGAAGAGTGATGAATGTGTGATGACTGCAGTTTTCATGTGCTTCATTTCCTGTCGCCTCTGTCTAAAACTTTTAGTCTCAGCCCTGTCTAAAAGTGTAGGTGAATTATTGTGTACACTGCCCTATGGCTCTTTACTGACAAAAAACAAAGTCTAGCAGGTTAGTTTAGATGTTGATGTGTACACAGTAGGTGTTGATTAGAGGAATTTCATGCCTCTTTTCTCTTAAAAATGTTAATTCCAACACAGAAGCAAATCCTCATTGTGTGAAGCAAACACATGAAGTGACAGGTAACTAGAAGGTGAGGGATGAAACAGAGGAATGTTTTAAATCATTTGGGATGTTCTCCAACTGTTCTGGCAGTTTAAATATTTTTTTGTTTTTAAATTTTCAAAGGTATATTCAGGCCTTCTGGAGTAATGTACATCATATCCTTGACTGGAGTATTTCCATATACAAATAGCCTATTTCAGAGTTAGTTTCAGAGGTGAGAGATAATAATCCTTTTGTTTATTCTCCCTTTGTCATCATAGAATCCTTGAGTTGATGTGTCCACCCCTCTTCTCTGATCCTGGCTGTTACCACTTATGGCTTTAATTCCAGATTCTGAAACAGGGCAGTTGACCTTTTTATTCTTTTGTCTTGTTGCCTTCAAACAGAAGGGAGAATGTTTTCGATCATAAAACTGTTTCTTTTTGGAGTTTTTTGGCTTGCTTGTTTGTATGCCTTCCGAGGGAACTTAAGTTTACAGAAATCCTTTATGCTTTTGGAATGCACACACATGCAGTTAGTGGCTGCTGTTTCTTTACAAAAGACAAGTGGCCAGCTGGAATCAGAGAAGGAAATAAGTACAAGCCTGCCTTGTTTCCTCTCACATTATTTTTTTATGTCTCTGTGAATTAGTTTATAATATATGCAAAAGTAAACTAGAGTACGTTCATAGATTTGCAGGAAACTGATATTCATGGCTGATATTTTAGTGTCCAATCTTTATTCTTTCACTTCTAATTTTTGTGAAGATCATACAAAATCTGTGCTCCAGATAGTTTAGCCTTTGATTGTCACGAAGGTTTTTCTTTCCTGAAAAGTCAAGTTTGGCCATAATGGCTGGCATATGGTAAAGACATCACTCACCCCTTCCTAGAGACAGCAGCAGTGCTGCTGCTGCAGTGTTAGCTGAAATTCCCAGCCACAGATGTGTGAATTGTGCCAGCTCAGGCTGCTCATGGCAGCCCATGGGGAGCTCTGATGCAAATTTGAGAGAGCACGCCTTAGGTCAGATCTCTCCTTCTTCATGTCAGTTTTGGAAATTATTTTTGAGTTAATAATTTCTTCTAAATGTACTCCAGTAGGAAGTTGTCTGGGGGCCTTTTTTTTTCTCTTAAGGTAAAGATGTGAATAAATTTCACAGACACTAAGATTCTTTGCATCAATAGATTTGTTTATGGGTGAGTTACATTTACACATGAAGATTTGTAATGGATAGCACTGAGTTTTTCCTCATCATCTACAAAAGAAAAGAATTCATGCAGCCTGCCTTTTTAGGCTTAGCCAACCAAAAATGACCATTGTTCTGGTGAACTTGACTGCTCTAAGGTCTGTGTGTGTGTATTTGTTTCTGTTTGAACGAGGGATTAAGGAAAAAGGAAAATACTTGAGTTAAAAATTGCAAACGTTCTTTTTAGCAAATCACCAAACTCTTCCCAGGTAAAAATCAGATACTTTGGGTAGTTTGTGTCAGTGTTCTTTGGACTGAAGGTGTTTTTCAGAGATGAGTGCTAGGGGCATAAAGCAGCATTTACCTTTTGGAGAGCAGTCCTTAGTAATCTATCCACCTGTCAGTACATACTCAGGGATGTCTCTTCTGCTTATGCACAAAGAGAAAAAGACCAGAATTAATTCTAACTTCAACTAATTAAGTCCTCAGAGTCCCATAACTAATAAAAGTACAAGAAAGATCCACAACCAAGGGAGAAAATTACCCTGGCCTTTGCTGTCAAACTGTTTTTTTTAATATTCTTTTTTCCTGGAAGTCGAACTTATGTGTACTTTCAAAAAATATTTAATTTCTTTTGTCATTCTTGATCTATTATATCTAATTATTAGTATCATCTGTAAAATGCCAGTTTTTCTGATATGTGCCTTCGTTTTCATCAGTCAGAATTATTGCATTTTGTCACTGTGTGCTTCCTTTTAGATTAATGTTTGAGTACAGGATGCAGAGCATGAGCTCTAGAGACTAAATTTTTGTTCACAGCCTTACAGAGTCCTCTGGGGAGCATTCTGGCCTTTCTGCTTTCCTGTTTCTGTCCCATTTTATGGTGACAAAGTGTAACCCTTGAAAACTAATTAAGAGCTCTATGCTATTTTATTGCTTGAAGCTTTTTTGTACTTTTGGAATATAAGTGAGTATGTGAATGCTTTATTTTGGGTTCCTGTTACATAACTTAGAAAAAAAAATCTCTCTTTACTGTATTTTACCACAGAATTGGGAAGAAGTAGTCCCATGGAAATACATTTTGGTGTCATTGTAAGGCAACCCTTAATGCAATGCAAGCAGTTTTCCCAGGCTTAGTCTCACTCACTTAACATCTATTTTATTTTCTGCTCAGGAAAAGGCTTGTGTTCCAAACTGCCATGTTAGTGGAAAGCTGGAGATGGAAGAAAACAGATTACTCATAGCTGGTGCAAGGCCACATGATGGGTGACTTTATTTTTAGAGTAGGCTAGCGCAGTCTAATCCTGGGATGCTGCTTGGAAGAAGGAGGCTTTGCATGAAGCAGTTACTATGTAGGTTACATTCCTACATTATTAACACTGTAACTGGAATGGAAATCTCACAAGTTTAATATTAAAAAAAGCCTCTATCTGGAGGTACCTAAAAGGAGGAATACCTGCTGTGTTGTGATTTCCATGCACAGCTGGAGTTCCATGCTGTGCTCCCATCCAAGCAGAAGAGAGTCTGTGCTGATATTCAGTGTCCTGAGGGAGGGTCATGATGAGAACCACTCACAAGGACTGGGCTCCTAGGAAAAAACTTCAGTAACAAACTTTCCTTTGAAAATCTCTGCTGTGGACAGGAGATTTATCACCATTATCTGTCCACTATATCAGCTACTTCATTTCATTACAGCTTGCCTCAGGATTTCTCAAATAAGCAGACTGATGGTCAGCAGCTTCTCAGTTATTTGTTATGTATCACAATTTTCAGCCATTTATTTTCCCTTGTATTTTTTCATAGTACAGGGATCATGAGGAATAATTTCAAAAAGCATCTGAGGTGACAGTGGGTTACTGACCTTGACAAACTGTTAAGCACATTAAGTACATGTATTGAAAATTACACAGTCAGACAAAATGTTTTAAGTCATGTGAAAGAAAGTAAACTCTAGTGTATGATGATGCTATAGAAATATGTTCTCAAGAACTGACTGGAAAATGGAAGTTTCTATTGAAATAATATATTACTTTGAAATTCAGTATTTTTTCAGATTTTTGTAATGGAAAGAAAGAGAGACGCCTTTATTTTGTTTAATGGAACATTTGGCTATATTCTGTCTATACTTAAGCAGTACAACTTTATGGATTAAATCTTATGGATTCAGTTAATTTAAAAAAGCACAAGAAAGAACTGAAAAAACTTTATTTTTCATTGAAAAAAAAATATTTTCAGTTAAACATGATGTTTGAGAGCCAGTAAAAAATGTGTATATTTGTCCAAAGCTCATGGGTTTTCATCAGTTTTCTCATAATACTTTTTGTGCTATCAAAATGAAATTCACAATACCTTAGTACAGTTCTATAAATTATTCTATTGTTAGGTTGATTTGAAGCTGAAATAATATCTAAGTGTATGTGTTTGTGATGGAATCTCTTTCTCCCTATATTAGCCAATCCCACCTACTGTAGGAATAGGAACGTTACTTTCCCTGTGTTTCATTATAAATTTTAAAATTACGCATTATCCAACAGTTAAGAAAGCTGGAAATAGACCGAACGTGATTTTTTTTTGTTAAAAAAGCATTGTTGATTTTTCTCTGTCAACTGGAAGACTATGTTTCTGTGCTCTTCTGCTCTTCTAGGTGAATGCACAGTTCCCTAGCTGAAACTGCTGCCAGGCAGTGTGAGAACAAACAGGGCAAAGTCACCTGGAGTCTCCATAAGGAGCACCCAGGGTGGATTCCAGTGCTTTCCTGGAGTGCAGTGAGGTGCAAGGGGGAGGGAAGTGCTGCTGAGGCTCCTCTGTTCTTGTGCTGGAGATCACTCCCTGGAAAAGTCACGTCCCACTGAGCTGGAAGTCGCTGTGTTTTTCTCCCAGATCACTGGATGTTCACAGAGATGATGCACATGATGTTCTGCACTACGTAAGGAAATGTGTTGATTTTTTTCCCCCAGATTTTATTATTCTGGACTACTAAATAGCTGTTACAATGTTACATGGATTTTTTTTTTACTGGCTTGTAAGTTTACTTACTTACAGGCTTAGAAGTATTTTTTGCCTAATTTTCTATCAGACACAGTCCCAGCAAAGTATGCCCAGTTATTAAGTGACTACATATAAATTTAAAGGCTTACAGGTTCTCCTTCTTTCCCTTGTTTCCTTTCCTGTAAATCTTTTAGTATTTAGTATCTTAGATGACATCTCTTTTTTTAATTTTTTTTTTCTGTTTTTTACTCTTGCATCCTCAGTTGATACTAGCTTGCTATGTGGTTTTTCAAAAGAAATTTCTCCTTGATGCATTGGTTCTGTGTGCCAAGAAAAATCTATCTGAATGAAAAATAATTAAAATAGCATAGTGAGTTAGCCTGTTAGGCTGCAAAAATTGGCTTTCATTTCCTAAAGCATTTTGAGTGACAGTAAGTGTTTCACTTGAATTTCAGGGCTCTGATGAGTCACCTTTTATGTAGGCATTATGATGGCACTGTTGATGCCTCACTATGACAGTCCTAATATAGCTGTAATTATGCTGAAACTACTCAATAAATGAAATCATTGTATTAATCTGTATGTTTTCTTTGCAGGCTCCCACAGAAACATTCAAATGTGTTCTTTCTCTTTATTCTTACACCACAACTTTGTAGGGAGAGGGGAATGGAACTATCAGATGGAGTCAATTCAGAAATCCTGATTCATACTTGGTAGCTGCTCCTCTCTTTCATGCTTTTCATTTTCCTTACAAGAATTTCAGTAATTCAGGTACAGCAGCCACTGTGTGGCCACTGAACTCACAGCTGCACCTGTCTGTCAGAGGGAGCAGGTCAGCTGCAGCAGCACTGGTGACTTCAGTAACAAATTCTCCTGTTAGTCCTGTCTGATGGAACAGTTATATTGCCTTCCTCACACTCCAATCTAATTCACAAAGCAGCTGCACACAGTTGGGATACAGCTGACACACATGGCTTTGAAACTTCAGGACAAATATCTTATATTTTGATAACATTTAGTGATCTGGATTTCATAATTAATCATCTAATAATTTGAAAAGGTGAAAGTATGTTATAAAATGTGGAAGACTTGGCTGCCCTTAATTCTCAAAAGCATGAATGTCTTTAATTTCTACTTCTAAATTTTCAGAGTTGTCAGGGTCTCTCTGATACATATGTAAAATTACAAAATGGGCTTTGGATCACATTGGCACCATGGCTAAAAATGACTAAGCAGAGTTCTTCCTAGATACATTATATCAATAAATTTTAAAATAAATAAGTATTATTA
>JAOTQP010000304.1:9660994-9695397 GCA_026413545.1 Cichladusa arquata | reverse complement strand
CCATCCTTCCCCGGCCATCCATCCCCGGCCGTCCATCCCCGGCCGTCCTTCCCCGGCCGTCCTTCCCCGGCCGTCCTTCTCTGGCCATCCTTCCCCGGCCATCCTTCTCTGGCCATCCTTCCCCGGCCATCCTTCCCCAGCCATCCTTCTCTGGCCATCCTTCTCCAGCCATCCTTCTCCAGCCATCCTTCCCCAGCCATCCTTCCCCAGCCATCCTTCCCCAGCCATCCTTCCCCAGCCTCCTTGCTTCCCCAGCTCCCTGTGGCAGCGCTGGGCTGCTCTGTGGCTGCACAGGCAGTGCAGGGATTGGGAGGGAAGGCTGTGTGTGTGGGGGGAGCTGGCAGGAGCCATCCCAGTGTCACATCGTTCCTCAGTCTCCCCCACAGCCGCCGCTCCTCTCGCTGCACCAGCCACTTACTCATTCACGAAGCAAATGTTCTTGTTTGTATGGCACTGCTAATTGAAAGAGCTGCTCCAGCTCCAGTAGCTATTTGTTTGGTTATATCACAGACAGTAACTTCTAACTTAATAAACCAAACAGACAAATGTTCAGGAGTTACGATGGCAATGTTAAAGTGTTTGTTTTTTTTTTTTTTCCCAGTGTGACAGCGTGAATGAAAAACACCGTCCTCATCTGCAGCTGGTCTGTAAATGTTTAGAAAGAGCATTCTAATAATTCTCATCTCTGATCTTCTAATTTACATGAAAGATAACTTAGTTTAGATTAGAAAACTGTAATTCTCAAATTTTATGGTGAGTTATTGTAGCCTCCTCATTTGTTTCTTTTTTTTTTTACTTTTTCTGTATATATTTTAATATAAAATTCACACACACACACACAAATTGAATTTTTATTACCCATCAATTTACTCCTGTTATTAAGCCACCTTGTTGCACTGTTTGATTCTGTTTAATAGTCATGATAAGTATGTTCAGATTTTGTATCTTTAAGTGGGCTGGCTACTCCACCCTTGAGAGAGTGTCTGTCAGTGGATGCAGGAGAGCTGTCAGCAAGAACATGTGAGTGCAGGGTTAGATTTATGAGGATTATGTGGCAAGTAGAGGAGAGTTTTGTGCTTTTTTCGTTCTGCACATCCTTCTTCAAATCCCAGGACACTTTCAGTGCTGCACCTTTCTCTCATGCGGACTTCAGGCATTGATCACCTGTTATTTTACAGTATGAAATCCTCAATTCCAGGTGCAGATTTAATCTCCTTTAGAAAAGGAATTGTTACTATGGATGTTTGTGTTTGTTTCAGCTCATTTATTTCAGTTTGAAAGAGAGCAGGTGAGGAGCTTGGGTCTAGAAATGAATTACGACTACTTTTCAGTGTTGTTGGCACTGTGACCATGTTTTGACCTTAAACCAGGTTAGAGATAAATTTTATTAACAGTACTGATTTGCAAACAGGTGTATCCTCTGACAACATGAATGAAAGCCAGGAAACTGATTTTACAGAACAGAAATTCCTACTTTGTTGTTCTCCAGCATATTACTTGGAATACACCTTTCTCATGATAGTGCACACATTAGTATTAAATCATACTGTAGGAGAGAGCACCTTTGTTCTCCACTCCATGTCAGCTGGATGGGAAATCTAAAAGTCTGCTTGGTTTTATAGGGGGTGCTTTCTGGGAAGCAGTGTCAGGGTTCATACTGTTCAACCTGGCCTAGTATCTGTCAGTTCTCAATGATTCGAATTATACATAGCATTTGAAATTTCTCAGTTGCTGCTGTTAGGCAAAAAACATGCTAAAAAAGAGGATTTTAAATTTTTTAAAGACCAGTCACATTAGCTTGCTATCTCTTGGAATTCTTTTTGTAGTTAAACCAAAGATTTTTACGCCATCTTCAGCAGTAGTTTTTAGTGTTGCCATCAGATAAACAGAGGAAGCATAGGTGTTTCAGAGAGATATAAATATTTAATTTAAATATTGCCATTCTGAGTAATTTTCTCAGGATTTGTGTAGATGCAAATGTTTTCTTTTAGTTGTGCATTTATTTGAAACCTATTGGAAGAATCTGGCAGCAGGAGCTGCCTAATAAATGTAGCCTACCTGCCAGACACCACCACATGTTTGGAAAAGGGAAGTCTTTTAAGGGACTGTCCCTTATGGTTTCTTAAAATTGCAGAACCAAGTTTTGCAGGTTACCACGTTTGTAAATTTTCTGAGATTTTTACATTCACAACAGAATTCCAGTGCAAACTCAGTTGATTTAAGAGAGAAAATTACTGAGCCAAAGATGTGATGACAACTGAGACAATGTGCAATGAAATGTTCCAACTTCCATCAGAAATCATGACAGTCTTGGCTGAGTGGAGGTGTTTTAACTAAATACTGACAATTCATCGTAATCAGTGAACCTATTAGCTGTGAAATTTGATTCTCTCATCGTGGACTGTTCCCTTGCATATCATTCCAAGCCTGATGTCGTGTACCTTTCTAAACACTCCTGTAGCATTCCTGTGGTTTAGTAAAGTGAAACCTCAAACAGTTTTTCAGGAAGAGTTGTCTCGTGATTGACAAGAATCAGTAGTTAACAGTGCTGTTCTTTATGTCAGCAGTCTGATGCTTCAGTGGAAACTTGACTGGCTCCAATTTGTTGTCTCATCAGCAAGAGAGAAGTAATTGCTTCTTCCTTGACTGGTTCCATCTTTTACGGGTGACTTTTGCCATCAGGGGAGCTAAATGGGAAAATACTCTTAATGGAGGAAAAATATTTTCAGAAATGAAAATTATTTGCATGAATAATACTCCAGTCTTGTTAACAGCCTTTTGGAAACCACTAATAATGGACTTTCTTCTCTATTGCCAACAGTGAAGCAAGTAATAGGGCTTTTCAGAGACCTGTAGTGGGAAAAAATGGATTCTATACCTGTATTTTGCACAAAAAATTATTTATTTGCTTGAAGCCTAGATCTGTCTTATGTGGGGAGATACATTCATCAGCTGCCTGCAGAATCATTGCAACATTTAACTGCTACGTTACCTCTTCTGTGGGAAAGTTAAAATAATGAAAGCAGCACAGCTTGCAAGTCTTAAGTTGTTGCTGTGGAGGATTCATATAATCCGAAATTGCTTCAGGCACAAATGGGGCACTTGCACACTGGCAGGTCATCACAAATGGTAGTGGAAAAGTGAAGCACGGGGAACATACCTAACTGAGTGGTTTTGGGTCTAATTCTGCTCCCATTGAAAGGGAAAAGAAAACAATTACAGTTTGCTTACACAAATAAGTATCACATTGGGAACTACATGACACAAGGGTGGTAAAAAGGGAGTTTTCTGCTTCTATGACTTTGTCTTTTGTGGCAGGAGAGTAACTGAACTGAGGATATATTCAGTAATTTAAAGCTCTCTTCTAAAAGCATAAAACTAGAATTTTTAGTTGAAGTTAACTAACAGGGTGTTTCCTCCTTTCGTCTTCGTGAATAACTTGATTTTTTATTGGCTATATAGTGGAGCAGCTGCAGCTGTACAACTCTTGGATGAGAAGATTTTTCCCTTGCCATGATCAATTTTTATTTCTTTCACCAGCTGCCAGGAGCTTGTGTTTACCCTCGTGAGATACAACACAATGTCCTTTAAAAACAATGATCATCTTTCCCTTCCCTGCTGAATCTCATCACCTCCAGTTACCTATGAAGGCACCCAGCTTCAGAAACTGCAGTAGTATCATTAGAGCTGATTGTATCATGAACACAGCCAGTAATAGGTTGAAAATATTCTGAGAGTTTTCAGATCAGCAGCCACAGCATTGACTAGACAGCCATTTCCTCCAAAACTTAATTCTTGTGTAGTGTTATCAGCTTTCAGATTAAAATCTACAGACTTCTTAAAAGACAGAGGTGTTTTCTCTTCTTAAAAGCAAATGTGGGAGGGAATTATTTTTTTCTACTTTGTTCATGTTATTTATTCTCTTTTAACTCTACTGCTAGTCAAACACTAGATCTGTTTGGGTTTTGTACCCAGTTTGTTGAAATTGCATCTAGGAAGCTGAAATTTCAGAAAGTGTTGAGCAGCTGGAATAGTGGGCTAAAAGGAAATCATTATAGAATTGCTATTGCAGTTGTTAATTTTTCCTGCAGGCCACCCTGTTCAATGTACATAAAGATGGAGTCCATAGAAAATTCCTGGTGATATGATCAGATCATAATGATAAATCTTTCTTAATGCAACCTCCCTAAATTACCAGTGCAATTGTAGCTGGTTTGAATGCATTTAGGGAAGGCATTAGCTCTTCTATTGAGTTTCATTCCATTTTATCTGTGATAAAATGTATTTTTGTACTGAAGGCTCTTTTTTCCAATGATAATGCATTAATGAGATAACATATGATAAACTGTGACAATGCTTTAAGCCCAAGGGAAAAACCCAGAGCTTTATCTCCTAAAAGTCTTTAAATTAACCTATGAAATTCTCTGGACTACCACACTATTTGAAGGTGATGGATATTTCTTCTGTGTCTAAGAATGCTATTTTTCCAAATGACTACCTGTCATCTAGAAAAACAACTCTGAGTTTTTGTAAAAAAAAAACCCAATCAGTGTAGCTGACTAGAATTCAGGTGAATTCCTCATCTGTCCTATGTAACAGATGTCATTTTGAACATCACTATATTGAATTCTGTTGTTATGCAATTGTTGCTGTCAGATTTGCATTCATACTTACTGTAAATGCATTAGTAACTTACCATTGAAATAAATAGTGTGATATTTGTAAGCCTTCTGTCCCACCTCTGCCATCAAAGCACTCAGTGCTTTGAAGAGGAAAAAGAAAAAAGCCAACTTTTAAAAAGAATACTGGAAAAAAAGTTGTAATTTGTTGTTTTAAAAGCCTTCACAGAAAATGACAAAGTAGGCCATCATTTTGCATTGCATTTTGAAACATTTGAAATGTTTCTGTGAAGAAAGGACAGCTCAGCATAATATCAATTCAGCCCTTTAGTTTACAAAAGTAGGATTTTTCATAAAAATATTTTAAAACCAATTTGTCAAATTCAGATTTGCTATACAACCAAAACATGTGGTGTTTTTTCATGCTAGTGTGTTTTCTTTTTCATACTTACCCAAATGTGAAAACATGTCCATTTTGTACAGACTGTAAAGGAGAGAGAGTGCAGGCAAGAAAATAATCATAAAATTCATGAACTGGAAAAATGTAAATACATTGCATCTTTAATGCATAAATAAGCTGTTTTGTGTTCCTAAGGCCATTAGCTCTTAAGGCCTAATGATTTAGCTTCCTGCACAGACTCATCAGACTTTAATATTCATATTCCCTTTCAACTCTAGAATATTCTCTCTAATTTTGATATTAGCATTTGGTAAATACAGCATTTATCATTCAGTATGCTGCAAAGATAAAAAAGGGCTAGATACAGCTCTGAGGAAACTAGAATAATTGCTTTGTATGGCCACAGACATATCATTGGAATGAAATTGAAACTCAGATGTTTGACTGTAATTTATCATCAGGAAAAAAAGTGAGATTTGTACTATTAACATAACAAATTGAGAGATATGTATTCTAAAATATAAATGAATATATCAGTGGAAGAATTGTATTTACCTCTATGGCCTGGACTCAGTCATGTGGGTGTGCTCCTTCCAAGCACAAGTTTCCAGTGCCCAAACTGTTTTGGTGTGTGCCTGCTCTGAAGATGGTGCCTTGGAGGCATAGGATCCTTCCAACTGCTTCTAGAAACCTGAAGACCTTGATCACTGCTCTGTTATATCTGGCTATCATCTCACATTGGCAGATTGAGATGAATTCAGGCATATTTAGAGGGAAATAAAAATTATGGAGGAATAGACTTGGAATGAATGTCCAAACCTAGGTATTCAGTGCACATGCCCATGGTCATAAGTGATAATATTTTCAGTTATGTTTTTGTCAATCTCTTAGCAAAATGTTTTCAGTAATAGTTGTAGCTGGGAGTTAGGGAATGTGGTTGAGTGCCAGGTGCCCACCAAGCCTTCCCAGGGGAGAGAAAATAAGATAGAAGGACAGCTCAAAGGTTGAGATAAGGGAGTTTACTAAAGAAGAAGTGAAAGTTTGTGCGTGCACAAGCAAAGAGGAAAAAAAAAGTTATTCTCTGCTTCCCATCAGCAATATTTGTAAGTAAACTGTAAGTAAAGCTGTATCATTTGGTGATAGCAGTAAATATTGACACTCACCAAAAAAATACTTGGGCATCTCCCTGTGTATTCTCTTATGGGTACAAATGTCTTTTGGCATGCAGAGGATGAGGAGAGAGCAGGCACAGAAATGTAAAGCTGAAAAAAGCATTTGCTGCCTGTTCACAGATTTGTCCTGTTTCTGTGCTTCCATGAAAAAGAGAGAATGAAGACACGAAGCAGAGTTAAATGGATGTGCCATCCTTTTTTTATATACAATTTTAAGGTAAACAGAGGGCAATCAAAAAGTCTGTCTTAAATCTTATAATATGGCTTTTAATTCAGATGTTGAGAAGAACAATTTCTTTGGCTTAATGTACCTGTAAATTGTTTCTGTATTCTTATTTCAGACATCATGCTGAAAAATAAGTAAAAATAAGTTAAAAGAACTTGCTTCAAATTTTGGCACCTAAAGGATTTTTTGAACTTTTGTTTCTGCCATATCAGTGAGGATGTTCCTACAAGTATTTGATCAATAAAACATTTACAGAATATGGTTTAAACTGAAACTGTACTGTTAACTGGAAAAGGAACACATTTGGAGCTAAATTAATAATTAATATTAGCTCAAATTAATAAATATTTTAGCAGAGACAATGCAGAGGCCTGTATAGGAAAACAGGAATTTCCTATTTTAAAGTCTGCCTACAGTCAGTCAGTTGTGATTGCTTGACTTTCAGTTGTGAATTTGATTTGCCGTATGGCATGGGAATAAGGGACCCAGGCTTACCACAGGAAGATAGTATTGATATGCAGACTGAAATGGAAAATTAGATTTCCTTCCTAGAGCATAATAAGGAGTGTTGGAGGTTGACTTAAGACTCTGTTGTGGCAAGCAAGTGTACAAATTCTGTTTAATGTGAGTTTCATGCTTTCACACTGTGACTTGAAACCTGCTGACACTGTTAAAAAGAGCATTATTGCTTTTAGTTTGTTGTGGTTGGGTTGTTCCTGTTTTTTCTGAGCTATGTCTTCTCAAACTGACACAGAGTCCAAGTGATGCTGCTTTTCCCTGCCTGTGTACTTAGCCTTCATTGGTCCAGTATGGAAATCATCTTTTCAGGGCTTTGAAACTCCCTTTTTTTTAATGCCTTTTTCTCAATAACTGAATGTGGAGTGCATGACAGAAATAAAAGGACAAATTTTAACCTGGTGGAACAAATGCATTGATACATATGTATCATATGAAGTTGTGCCATTTTAACCTAGACTAGAGACTAAAGCTTGGCTCTGTTTAATTAATCACACTGCACAGAGAATCCTAGATTTGAAAAAAAAACACCCCAGAACATTATGTACGGATAATATGCATCAAAGTAGCTTCACTGATAATCCACTCTATTCCTGTCCTTTGAGTATATGATGATTCTGAGCTCTGCAGAGAAGAAAATCACTTTAAAAGCT
This sequence comes from Cichladusa arquata, assembly GCA_026413545.1. Taxonomy (NCBI): domain Eukaryota; kingdom Metazoa; phylum Chordata; class Aves; order Passeriformes; family Muscicapidae; genus Cichladusa; species Cichladusa arquata. Next base: position 9,687,811 of record JAOTQP010000304.1, on the reverse strand, counting down.
CTGAGCAGCTATTACAAATGAATGGACGTGTCTGGACATGGCAAATCCTTTGTCTTGGCAGCCTGGTAATTTTTATGATGAGCCTTATGTTTTTCAGCTTTTCAGTGTCCCAGCATGAGCTGTGTCAGACAAACCTAATGAGATGGATGAGTTCGGTTTTGACTGGATCAGACCCTCTGTCAGAGAAGGTCCACCTGGAGTATTCAGCTAAAAATTAATTTCCAATCCAACATTTGAGACTTTTAGGAAGCTGACTGTGGTATGAGCCAGCAGATAGAAGAAGCCTCATGGCTGGCTGGGTGCTGCGTGGAGTTTCTTGCTTGCTCTGCTGAACTTCTCTGGTGTAAAAATTGTGTAGATCTTCGTGTACTCCCAAGCTCCACATATTGGAATTAGGTCTGTAGACAATCGTGATGTTCTTAGTTGTGTTCCAATGACAACAAATGAAAACCACATCTCTCTAATGTTCTTAGACTTGCAAATCCTCCAGTGCAGAGGGAGAAGTTCTAAACCAAAATGTATTAGATCTGCTCTCTTTGAAATTGGGAATTCTGTTCAAGTATTTATTATACATGTATAGGACTTTATAAATTTATAAAAAGAGCTGAAACTGCTTTTAGATTTATAAATACATCAATGTTTTAAAAATATGCTAGTAGTTCAAAGTTTCTGTATTACCAAGGAAATACATTTGATTAAGTAACCATCTGGTAAAATGTTTGCTACCAGTGAAAACACTGAATTTTGGATTTTGTATGTGCCAAGTTAAAAAGTGGGCAAGAGTTACAGCTGCATAAATTGAGTAGGCAGTAATTGGACCATGTACCTTTCAAGCCTACTGCTATCAATCTAAATAAATTTTGTGATTCTCAAAGCCATTTTGCTTAGCTGATCCATCTACAGTCAATTGTTTAATCACATTTTAAAATTTTCTGAGAAGATTTGGTTGACTTTGGGTAGTAGTATCTGTGCAAGGCTCCGATGACCTGAGTTTTGGTAGATTTAACACAGAAATAATTAGACCCTGTGTTCCATGCATGAGCCATCCTTTGAGTCAGCCTCACTGCTGGGTGTCAGAGCATTTGGAAAGATTCTCTGTGGTTAAATGACTTGTAGATAAAAAGTAGGTGTAGTCTGGCCTTCCTAGAGCTCCCCTAGTGCTAGTGTTTTGGGACATGCTGATAATAACAACGGGATTTCCTTGGAAGAGTTGCTGTAGCTTCAGTTCATTGAGAAGTGTTTTGACCATTCATGCATCAGTGGCTTTGTAAAATGCAGTTGTCTCTTTTATTCATAGCCTGTGGAGCATCTGCAACCTTTCCAAAAAGCCTTCAGTATTCATTCAAAATACATCAGCATGTCAGAAAGGTAAAATGGTTAAAATAGGAAATGCTACAATGTGATGGTTTTATATTTCTAGAAATTTAACCTGGAACTTGTCCATCTTTATTTTTTGTTATTTATTACCTTTTTAAGCAATATGATAAGGTTTTTGAGGCCTATTATTTTATTCCTATAGAATGAAAATATTAGAAAGGTTTAGTATTTGTTCTGCGTTGTTGTTATTTGTGGGAGATTGGGAAGACAAGACTTTTATCTTTGATCCCAGTCAGTATTGAGGTGTGCTTGCCAGAGGTGAAAACAAACTTGTTTTTACAGCAAAAACCATTCTAATGCAGGGGATGCAATACAGTTGTTCTGTTCATAATTTACTGTGTATATTGCTATGTTTTCATTTCAAATACTCATGGAGTGACTGATGAAGTGGTGGTTATTGTATAACTCCATCTCTTTCTCCCTGACATTAAATATTGAAGCTACAAGCCCTTTCTGTCAACAATGAGATGAGGAGCTTAGGAGAGTAGTTTCTTTGACAAACAAAACCCTGCTCTAAATACAAATTAATTGGAATTCTGTTGATTACATTCATAGATTAGAGGAAAACTGTAGGAAAGGTATTTTGTGAATGCTGTGCTTCGTGAGCATCCTACAACAATTTTAAAAATTGTTCTGAAATTGCTGGGAATAGTTGCCTATGGATTGCTGATCTTAGCTCTTATTCAAAGTGAAAGATGCTGTGAGCAAGTAAGAAGAAAGCTGAAGAGATTATATAGTTTCTTTAAAAATGTAACAGGAGTGGTGAATAGATACGTTTTATTTCCCACTGCTAAAAATGCAATTCTTGCTTTCCAATTATGAATGTTAGACATCTGTAATTTATGTTATTTTTCTCTAAGTGGAGAATGGTGATAGAATATCTTTTGCTGGTATTTCTGGTGTGATTTTATTGTAAATGTTCAAAATTAGATCTTTGGGTTTATTTCAGCTAAGCCACACTGACTTATTTGAAGTATGTCTTTTATATTCTTTGCCCAGGGTTGAATCTAGGGGTGAACCTACACAAAGATCTTTGGGACACAAAGCAGCACTGTCTGTATTGTGAGGTGTGCAGCTTGCTGAGAGCCAGAGTGGGTTTGAGCAGTCAGGGCACAGCTATTACTCCGTGGTAAATGGGGATTTACACACTGCACATCAGCCAGGGCCACTGCACTTGTCAGTCTGGCCAGCCAGCTGTCAAAATGCTTTCAGCCCACTCACTACTTGCTTTTAAGGAAGTGGGCAAGGAAATAACTCCAGAGAGGGCAAAGAACTATTTCAGTTTACTGTGATGCTTCAAAATGCAAATGCATTTAATGTATGACTTGAGTGCCAATTGCAGAATACCTGTGCAGATTAATACAAATCACAAACTAGCCCACAATTAAGTGAGGTTATCAGATCTTGAGGGTTGTGTTGTGTTGTTTCTTGAGCCCTTATGTTACTTCTTGTCTTCAGGTTAGGACCATCTCTTTTTTAATCTCCGCTCTCCTTTGATTCCATAAACCTTTTAAGAGCCTGCATTAAACTAATTATTGCCCTGTCCAGTCAGTGTCTGCCACAGTCTGCTGACTCAACTCACATTTTTCTTCATTTATTGTAGTCTTCTGACTGCCTGAATCTAGTCCACGTTATCACTGAATTTGGTGAGATGAAAGAACACATCCTTTGTTACAAGGTTTGCTTATTCTTCTTCCTTAGCAAGCATATGACCAGGTTATTCTGGGAGCTGCAATGTGACTAAATAACAATATCTCCCATTGCAGTGCAGGATGACAAAACTCGTGACATTCTGCTAACACTGTGAGAAATCCTTAACACCAATATTGGTGTTTTGGTGGGTTTTTTTTAGTTGTAGGCAACATTTGTAAAAAAGGCAACACATCAGATTAGTGTGCAATCAAAGCTGCATTTTGCTTTTGGACTGGGTAGTTCAAATTATGTAGTAGGTCACACCTCCAAGGTGCAATAAAGCACATTACGTGTCAAATTACATGTATCTTGCTATAATTTCAAATTAGAATTATATCATACTTTCTAATGTATTTTATATTTTATGATCCCATGGCATATGTATATATAATTTAGATACTTTAAAAGATAATCAGCAGAATTTCCAGAAATAGAGGGTTTCAGCGGCAACTGCTGTTCACATCTTTGGACATAGAGTCCTTCTAGAAAATAGTGCTAATTAACTTAAAAAATAGGCTCGTTTTTCCAGTAATGTTCACAAAATAGATACTCTGCAGGGTGACTGTATTGTAGTATAAAGTACATATTAATTAAAATAATCTGCTTGTGAAAGGAGTGAATGGAGGGAAGGATTCGGAATCTGTGTGAGAAATCCCCAAAAGGAAAATTGCAAACTGAGTTGGGAATGTGGTGGGGAGAAAAGTGAAGGACCTTGGAACTTGTCTGTCGAGGGAAAGAAAAAAATCCAGCCCAAAAGAATAAGACATTGCAGCTAATTGAAATGTGTTATCCTGTCAGTTATTCAGTAATTAGGAGGAAGCCTGGATGGATCGAGCCTCATTGCTGCCCTGGTGATGCCCAGAGGGGCTGTGCTCTGTGTGAGCTCAGTGAGCCCAGGCCGTTTGTGTTGGTGTGTTCCATTCACAGCCCAGCCTGCAGTGTGGCATCTGCCATCTCTTCAGTCACTTGAGCCTTGTTGCCATATGCTGATTGTTCTTTACTGTTCAGTCTTGCAGATGTAATATTCTACTGTGTGTCTAGAATAGAGCCGAGTAAAGTTAAGAAATTCTTACTGAAATGGGGACATTTAAAAGCTGAAGAGTATTTTTCTCCTCCTGTTAGTGTTTTTCCTTGCTATGCCAAAAATTCTCCTTAGTGCTTCCTAGGCAGATGAGCAGGGCTGCTTCATTCAGACAGAGCATCACTTTTTTAAAGACAGGTACATTAAGAGTAGTTTCACTGTTCACCTGTTTCCACTGTGAAGCCTGCAGCATCCTCTCTTAAGCAATGCTGCAGAGAGATCCCCTGGAAACAGATCCCTATAAACAGCAGGCTTTGTGGCAGGAATGTCTGTAAAGCAGAAAGGTATTGATTGCTGTTGCTTCCAGTAAACAGGGATTATATGGAAATTATTTTGCATTTTATATAAAAATACATCAAAGTAACAAAAGTGAAGAGGTCTGAGATTTTCAAGTAATGTATCTCTAAGAATGAGTAATGTCTAGTACTTAGAAAAACTTAGCTCTGAGTGGAGACATGTGATTTTTTTTTTCATAAATGATAGATTTATAAGTGGTTCTTTGGGTCTTTTCTAAACTTACTTTAAAAGTCAAATGTTTCTTGTCTTCCTTGATACTAATCCTATGCAACTACAGAAAATGAATTGATTTTCTGTATCGATGTGGCTATTTCTGCCCAGGCTGGAGAGGCAGGACATGTTTTTTCATTGATTTGGCCCTGAACTTCCCTGGCTCCTGATGAGCACAAATGAAAGAGCCACTCTGGAGATAATTTTGAATCAGCAAGGGACCAAGTACCACTGCCTTGGCCAGACTCTTGTTTCTTCACTGTATGAATTATACATTGGGTTACCATCACAGTAATTAGAACAGGATCCGGATATTAATGGGTGACCTAGAGTAAGAGGGTTGTTCCTTGGAGGGCTTGATCTCTGTAAAATGATACAAGAAGAGATTTATAGTGTAATTGCAGAGGAGGGTTGACAAGGCTGACTCTTTTAACAGTCCTGGAAGTGCCTGTTGTGCCCGTTTTTGTCAGAAGACCAAACGAAAAGGAAAAAGATGCATGAGGAACCATTAGCAGATGTTTAGAGCTGTGCTAGGGCAGATTTGTGCAGTATTCTCCAGCACACTGATGGAAAGCAGCTGGGGTTTTAAATTCTGGATATTTCACTTGAAGGCTTATTGGGAAACTTGACTGTTGTGGTACTGAGGAGTGGTTTGAAATTTATCTTCCAGGAGATCTGGAGATACTAACAAAAATACAGGCCATTTATAGGACATTTTGCAGGATCAGGCATTTTTCTGTAGAAAAATACTGTATTGCATGAGTCTGGATTCTCTTCCCTGTCACTATTGTGAAATGGTTTCAGTGCTATTCTTCCTGATACTTCACACAGTGTTGGTGTAACAGAGGAACTTAGTCCTCACAGTGCCTCAACTTCTTCTGCCTTTTGTTTCATCTGTTCTTGAGGCACACAGGCACACATTTAATATAGAAGATTGACTTTTTGTGAAGTGTTGATGACAGAACAAAGCAAGAGTATCTCTTTAAGAAAGAATAAACTATTTAGTAAGATGCTGCATCATTCTCCAAAATCGGGTCCTTCCAGTAGTGTGGTTTCTCTCCCTCTTTATGCTAGTAGATAAGATGAGCTTATTATTTCAGTTTTGTCATCAACTGGATTTACTCTCTGGTTTTAAGCACAGCTAAATCACATTGTCAGCACACTGCTTCGTATTATCATTCTTTTAAAAAAATCTTTATACTTTTGCTGTATCCAGCCAAAGGCAGAGATAAGGCTGAGCCATTTCTTCTATGTATGCAATTTAAAAATCAGCAGAGAATATTTCTTTCACAGGAATCAATAAAGCATGAATATAAAATTGTCAGATGATAGCAACTGTGTGATGCAGAGATTAGTGACTTGTCCTTTTATTATCAGAGACTGTGCTCAAGCTTAGATACAACAAATCAGAAATAATATTACGCTGCATGGGCTTCAGTAGTATTGAACAACAAGAGCTAATGTGTATAATACCCCAGTCCAGCTGGGAAATATTGAGCACCACTCTAATCTCTTGCTCTCTGCTCAGATCAGCTGTGGATTCTCAATCTAGTACTTGGCTGTTGACCATTCTTGACTGTCAGGATAAACCTTCTCCAGAACAAAGAAAACTCCCTAATGGTAGTGAATTCGTGTTTGCAGGTGCTCATGAGGTGGCAGTCCTTCCTTTGGGTGCAGTTCCAGGCAGGCTGTCAGCAGAGCAGCAGTGGGGGAGCCAAGAGGGCTGAGCAGTCTCCTGCTGGGAGCGGGAGTGTGGCTAATTCCAGTTCATTAGGGAGGGAGCCCAACCAACACCTTTCTCCTCAATCTCTGGCAGTGATGGTTCCTATGGAAACCTTCCTAGGATTGACCTCCCTTATTGTTTTAAGTAAATAAGCTGAAAATTCTTGTTTGTTTTTCTAACAGGATCTAATTTTCTTTGGGATAAGCAAACTATGAATGGATTCGAGAGGCTATCGATCCAGCCTTTAGAAAATGGATTCCATAGATTCAGTGTGTTGCTGCATTTCAGTGGGGCTGTTTGCTTGCCTAGAAAGCACAGAGACAAGGGCAGGGCATGGCCTCGATTTTCTCACCCAGCTCAGAGCTCCGGTTTTAATTACACCTCTGGAAGATCTATGAATTACCTTGAAATGAAACATCAGTTAATACTTCAAATAATTAGCTCTGATAAATTGAGCGAGTTGGGCACTCCTAAGTAATTGCTTTGTTTCACCTGAGAGATTTTTGTGTTTCAGTGGTGGGTTGGCAATTCCCGTGCATGCTTTCTAAATCTGCTGGTAACATTTTGGGAATGAGCACAATCAGCAGCACTCAGGAGGAGCACTGGCATTGCAAGGGTTGTCATAATGAGCTGGGGGAAAGGAAAGGGCTGTGTTCACACAGCAGAGATTCCATGAGCAGTGGCAGAATTTAAACAAGTAGGTGTTTAAGGAAGCTGTGATTTATCAGTAGAACATGAAGGATCTCTAGAGTTTGGCAAACTCACTTGAGGTAGTTCCAGCTCAGTTCCACAGAACATTAGTGTCTCACCTGTCTTGTGTAGAGGTAGGCCTTGAAGAGATGAGCCAAAAGTTACTTCAACTCTAGAAGTGGATCACCAATTTCAAAAATTCATGAAGACAGCAGTGGGACTGGCTGCCTGTGGGAGGGGGGATATTTCTGTATGCCAGCCAAGCTTCATATTGCCAGGCCAGATTTGATGACAAGCACAGACATTTGTAATCAAGCTACAGAACCAGACTGGTGACTGGTGGCTTCACGAAAAATATCTGTTCACTCAAGGTGCTGCTTTTTATGCACAGGTTTGTCTGCTAACTCTCTGCAATGTCTAACATAGGAAGTGCTTGAGAAGTTGCACCTGTTTTAATGCACTCTGAGTTTTTAGTCTGAACTGCTAAGGCGGTACCTGCCACCTTCTAAGTCTTGACAGAACATGCCAAGTCAGGATAAACACAATTAATATCTGCTGGAGACTTTTTCAAGCAATGTGATAGCTTCTGGTTCATTATTCTGAAGATTTGCATACAAAAGAAATAAGCAAGCAGTAAAACTGCGATAGTGCTGACACCAGCATTAAAGATGAATGCTTAGTACAGCAAAGTGACACAGAGCACATATTTGTGTTCCCAGTCATCTGAGCTGAAAGACATTTTTAAGTGAAAAATTCATTCAGAGACCTGAAATTTGACTGCATTTCCAGTGTCATGTACTGCACAAGGTAGCACAGAAGATTCAATTTATGCTATAACAAACTCATTCTCAAACAGGTCATTGCGCCAAGTATAATTTACCATATTAAAAGAAAAAGAGCAAAAACTTCTCAAAAAGAGGTGATGTGAGAGACTTACATAGCCTTCTTTCCCTTTATTTGAATAATTTCTCAGGGATTTGCAAACCTGTTAAGAACTATTTTCATGTTCAAAAGCTCTGTCAACTGGAATAATAGAATTATCAAGTAAATTGTGCTTTTCCTGAGATTTATGTTTCTGTCATGCCAAATTAATCTGCCTTTTTTCTGCACCTGAAAGTTAAACATATGTTATCTTGTTTTGTTGTTGTGGTTTTGTTTTCTTGTAATTATTTACCCAAAGAAAATTACTTATAGTGATCTCTCAGCTCTGGAGGAAATAGCTCTTTTACCAGTTTCACAGTCTTACATTAACTGCTTTTTAGTTTCTAAGAATGATTTCATTATTCAGGTTAGCTAATACCTTTTACAGAGTGAATTAAAAGTGGAATCTCATAAATTGTTTCACATATTTCCATTACTTCGTGTAAAAAATGAGATATCAGGTTCTTCCTCACGGGAATTCCTGTGAATTAACATTCTGATGGACTTACCCTTCTAGCCTGTTCTCCCGAGCGAGAAACACTTGAAGCACTAAGAAAAGGGAAGGATTGCACAGAAACTAGAGGTGTGTGTTTCTCACCCAGTAAAGACTCTTTATAATTCCCTGTATTGAGACAAAATGGTTTTCGATCCCTGTGGCACCACTTTTTCTCTGTGAGTTTACTTTTGTGATTGTTTGCACGTCTGCTGCTGTGGCACCCACTGCTCCCAGGTGGAGCTCAGGGTTCAGCCAGAGCCCATGCCCAGTGTCACCCCACCTGCCCTGCAGCTTCCTTCCCTCAGAGAGAAAGAACTTTAGAAGCCTGAGAAGGTTTTTGATGTTAGAAAAGGTATAAAAATATAAATATAATTCTCTATATTTACCCCCAGATAAATATAAAAATTCAAGATTTCTTCTGTGTGGGTAATCAATTTTGTATTTCTATCTGCTTTTAAGATTTTGACAGGCTTGTTATTTTTTCTTTAGGTGTTTGCATTTTGTATAAACTGTTTCAGCCAGCATAAACTTACAAAACATTTAAAATCCTTACTTTGTACTTAAAGATGATGGAATTCAAAAGTAAAGGAAAATGTCATCATTGCTTTTCGTAGACTTTGCTTTTTCATATATGTTGGCTGTCAAATTATCCAGGAATTGTTTAGACTAGGAACCTAAGGTAATTTCAGGGGAAATTGTTTGTGTCCTGTTTATCAGTTGTGGTTTGCTGATTCTATCCATGAAGGCTTTTATTTAGAGAAACAAAAGGGCTTGATAGCACCTGCGTCTGAGTAACTGCTCTCCATGCAGGCAAGGTCTGATGTTTGTGACTGCTAGCTGGAGATCAAAGTCTCCTGGTTTTATCTTTATCATGTACAAAAATCTTCATCTTGTAGACTGTTGGTATCTCATACAAAAGCATGAGTTGAGTAAAGCAGCTAATTAGTAAGAATGTGGTATTTAATTTGAAAACAAACCACATTTTTTGAAAGAGTTTGTTTATGAAATGAGAGGGATAAAGGTTAAGCAGCATCTTGATGCTTAATTTGTAGTGGAAAAAATATGTTAGAAAATAAGGGCAGAGGCTGCAAAGGAGATTATGGTCAGTGTATGTCCGTATTTTTATTCACAAGTATTGATTCTTGAGAGGAAAATAAAGTTTGTAGCACTCCCTTCACTGACAAAGTCTCTTCCCTCCCTCCACATTCAGTGGTTTGGGGTATCACTGAAGAATGAATAAAACTCATAACAGAGCCTACAGTGGACCTCCAAATGGCCCTATTTATCAAGTAAACAGAATTAAAAGTTGGAGTTCAACTAAAAGAGCATAATACATTCTATCTAGAAGTTTGAATTTCCCTGCTCATCGCAGTCAGCCAGACTTGAACACTTCATGTCCTGTCTTTCTGGATTACTTGCTAAGAAAGGCCAAAAGACTGTAGCAAGGCTTTTATGTTACATGCCAGGCGAGTTTGTTAGTTTGACTGAAGCGAAGGATCGTGTGATAGAGTGGTTGTGTAGATGTACTACAAAAGCCTCTTACCTGAACCTGGAGCTGAGTCCATTTGGGATTGTCATCATGAAGAGACACACACTTTGTTGTCCTGTTGTATCTAAAGAGATGCCTGAAATGTGGCAGTGCTGTTTCATCACTTGCATTTTTAAACAGCAGGAAAATGAAAACACGAGCAGAGTGGGAAACAGCAGTATTGTGAATGGTGGTACGAGGCAGATGTGGTGTGACTGGCAAACAGATAGCTGCTCTGTCTCGTAAAAACAGATGTGCACAGCAAATGCTATCAGTATTCCGTGAGGGTCTGTGTACTTTGTTAAAAAATGCAGGAGATGACATGAAGCAATCAGCCTACTAAACCTCAAGCTGTAGTACAGCAGAAATCAGCCAGCACCGTGCACTGGGCGTGTGGGCTGCTCCGTAAAGGTGAGGATTAGATGTTGAGGGAAAAAAGTGTGAGTAATTGCCTTTTTCCAACATGCACCCTTTATCAAAGGGCTTGTTTTTGTGTTGGGTGTTTCCCTTCCCTCTGTCCAAACTTCCAGTAGTTTCCAGGCAGTTCTCTACCCCCATCAAAGTCTTTTTTTGTTGCTGTTCAGTTGCAGCTTTTTATTAAAGTTATTTTTTTTATTCCTCTGAAGCATTTGTTTTTTTTTAAACACGTGAAACACAACTAGTTTTTCATCCTTGATCATTTTATCTGGAATGGAAGTTCAAAACAACACTATACATGCCCTTTGCCACCTAACAGCTGATTCAGAGCTGAATTAATGCTTATCCCAGAATCACAGAATTGTTAAGGTTGGAAAAGTCCTCCAAGATCATTGAGTCCCACCTTTGACAGGGACACCCAGGACTCACCTTTCCACTTACCAGATAGAGCTGGGGTCTTTTCTGGATTTCTAGTCTTATAAGCCAGCCTTTACCATCTCTTCCCTGGATTTTTAATAGCTTTCAGAAATAAGTTTGGACAGATCTGAAGGAACCTGTATATTTTCAAATGAAATATTGGCTGTTTGTATGGCAGCAAATACAGCAAATTTATTTAGAAAAATGGAAATCAGTGCAAGTATTTTATAGGAGTTGTGATGCTAGTCAAAGTAAACTGTGTTTAATTTTCATGATGATCAATCTGTGCCTCAGTTTAAGGCTTTCAAATCTCCTAAGTGATCCTGGAGTCACAGAGCTGTTATTTTATGCCAGTGAATCTATCTGCTCTTCTCATTTTTGTCCCAAATGGTAACAAATATTTTTGTTTCATGAACTCAGTGAAAAAACGATATTTTCTCTTCCTGACAGGTTTATTAACACATTTGATAATGACAAATTGCATTAGATTCATTTTAGATCTTAAAATTTACAATCAGTCATTCACCTCCTTATCAGTTGATCTGGGCCATTTCAGAAAGCTTCAGAAAAAGAATTAATTTCTTTACTAATTTGTTGAAATACCTACATTTATTGCAAATAATCACACTATTTCAATATAAAGAAATTTTAGGATTTTTTGGGATGTTAAGGCATCTGCACGTCTATGAAGCAAGAATTATTGCTACAAAAAAAAATTTGAAAGAAGGAATTTTGAATAATTGCCTATTTTGAATAATACTGTTGGGAAGCAGTGCCACTGCTGTCCTCTCACAGATTAATTTAAAAGAGATAGTTAGGATCATGGATGTTTTAAATTTTTTTGGCAGCATAAAATTTGTGAGTGTTTCTGACAGAATCAACATCGTTATTTTTTTGTATTGTTCACCACATGCATGAGACTTATTTTGGTAGCAGTTACCCCTCCTGGTAGGAGTCTGCATTTAAATTGTACTCCCTTCTTTTCAAAGAGATAATATTCCCCCTTTCCTCAATTAAATCCTTCCTGTATTTTTAGAACCTGACACATCTTGCTGTCTCCTGAGATCCTATTTACAAACAACTGCTGTGTTAAATACAATAAAGCTAAAGGCAATTCAGGTTTTCCCTCACCATCATGCTAATGTTCCTTAAACGTCTGGGATGTGGAAGATCCAAAAGGATGCTGCAGTTCTGTCTGTGTTTGTCCACTGTTCAGTCTCCCTGCTGGAATGGCCAAAGGGGCTGGAGCACCAGGGCAAGTGATGGAACTGGAAAGTAAGAAAATGTAATCTTGTGTCATGCGTGAACCTATTCAGTTATTTTTAAAACAAGTTTAAATATTGACAGTATTCAGCCCCAAGTAGAGATGAAATCTTTTTTTCTCAGATTTAGGACGTCAAAAGTTACTGTATCCCTACCTCAAAATTTGGGGGTAGGAGGAGGTCTGTGTTTTAATTTGTTCCCCCCCCACTTTATTGGTCTATATTATTCCCTGATTTTCACTGAATGTTTGCATCCTCACATTTCATGGGCCAAAGAATCTAAAAATATATAACTAATATCTCTTGCTGATTTTAATGTTAACTAAATACTCTATTGTATCACAGGTTTTATCTGAAAAAACAAAGATGTGTAACCATGCAGATGCCTGAGCTTTTTCTCTGCAGGTCTGGCTGGAATTCAGCTGGCTAAAACTGGCAGTTTGGTTTTGTATATTTCTTAAATGCTGAGAAACAGTCAAATGACAAATCTAATTCTGGATTGCTACCTTGTTTTAACTTGAATATCCTTTTCAAGTTAGTTTACTCTGTGAAAAACAAAATTGATTTTGGGAATGATGTTAACTACAGGAATAAAAAACAGTCACATCAATGTAGGTGCCAAAAAATATTTTCAGTTTATTGTAAGTAAGTCAGGTCCTTGAGATGCATTTTTTTTTAAGGTGCATATTTAAATTCTTGTTTTGTGCTTTGAGATTGCAAAATGACAGGTGCTTTAATTGCAGAAATTAGGCAGGTAGAGGATTTTTCAGGAGCTGTGGCAGAAGAATGGCAGGCAGTAGGTGAAGTCTTTTCCAAGTAATGGAGATAGTCCTGAGGTGTTGTTCCTTGGGACAAGGGGACGCTCATTTCCATAACAAGCATTTCTCAAAGGCAGTTTCCTTGCCCAGATGTGAAAAAAACCCTGTCCTGACAGTCACTGTAGCGTGGCAATCCAGTACAGCAATCCAGTTAGGAGCAGGGGTTCAGGTCAGTGCAGGAGCAGCTGTGACAAGTGGCTTGTATGCTAAATGCACTCTCGAACCAAACAACTGGGTTACAGTGTTGATCTCTATTACTTTCACAGATCCTATTTTCTTGAAGTGCTCATATGCTTGTTTGTCTGTCTGGGTGCTGGCCACCAGCTTTTTGCTGGATTAAACAGTTTGACATGACTGCGTTTGAAATTGGGGGCGGTTTGGAAGGAATTTGTTTGGGCCTTTTGTAGCACAGTTTTTATTCCAAGAAGAAGGGCTTGATATTTGATACGTCTTCTGAACAGAATTTAATTCCCTGGAAATGGATTTCAGCTTGCTGCTGTGAGCTCTGTCTGGTTTACTTTTATCTTCCAATTTCTAGGAAGGCAGTTAGACATTGCAGTCATAAGGGCCATAAATATGGGATCTTAGGAGAGGGAGAGTTGACACACAGAATGCTTCTCCAGCACCATAGCTTGAGGCTCTGTGCAAAAATAAGCTTGATATTTTACAGAAGATAGTCTTTATATGTACCAAAAGCATGTTCTGCATCCTTCACCACCACTGATTTAGGCTTGCTAGTAGCTAGACTTTAATCTTAGCACCTAACAACTGGACTTGGCAATAACTATTAACTTCATCAGTGGTTTAACTGAAAAAAGAATTAATATCAGCTTTAGAAAGTTTCTTGGAACTGGTTGTAGTTTTTTATGAGAGTTTTGGCCAGGTCTCCCTGGAGAGCCTGGTCTGACAAATCCCACCCCACAACTTGTTTTGGAGGGGGCAGGAAGGCTGCAGGGCACCACAGCTCATGTCTAGAGGCCACTGCAACACAGCAGCACAAAATTAATTAAATTAATAGGAGTGTGAGCAATCCCATCCCTTTCCAGTGAGGCATTTAAGCATGTGTTCATGGTTAATGATTACGTCCAGATGAAAGCAGTAAGATGATCTGTGATTAAAGTTAAACACATGTTTGTATGCTTTCTTGAAGAGGAATGAAATTACCAAATGCTTTAGTGCTGTGGGTCACCTCACACTACTATGTTTTCCAGAATTAGCTATCAGATTCTCAAAAGATGTTTAACATTAATTAAATGCTGTATATGTGTGAGATTCGAATACATTATTCTTAATTTTCTTACCTGTTTGTTTTGGTCTGGATTTTTTACTCTGGATAAGAGTGTTTGTACTCTAGCCATTGAAATCCAAGGTGCTGATGAGGAACAATTGGACTTGTTGACATCCAGATCCTAGACTTAGAACTTGACCCTGTAATAGTATAACTAACTAAAACATTTCCCACCTTGCTTTTCCCAGTAAGTCCTTTTGGAAAATATGATTAATGATTCCTTTTCGTTGGAAAAAAGCACACACTTTTTTTATGGGGAAGAGAGAAAAATTCAGGAAAGGTACTGCTTAAAATCAGTTTGAGCTTTGAGTTATAATCTTAAATTTTATGTTTAGAAAGCAAGGAATTAATTGATATATGAAATTTTCAACATATTTCATTAAATAATTCAGCATTTTTTCTTCATGTCAGGCTTATTACTAGCTTGTTAAGAATAATTTCTTTGATTCTTTGAAGATTTAAGTGAACTATGGCCAATCTTAAACCTGATCTTCAAAAATGTATCAATTTACTTTATTGAAATACATTGCCTCTTATGTAATATTTATTACATGGAGCATTTTTTATCCATATATAGTGAGGAAAGAAGTAGAATGGTGTGAGAGCTATAATTTTTGTTTGTTTTTGTCCTTGACATGTATCTAGTTTAATCTGTGAAACACAGGTCATAAACTATGGGGATTAAAGAGACCTCAAACTAGGAATTTCTGGAATCCACGTATGAATCTTCTACAAAACCTGGATCTTAACACCAACCCCACAAGGGTATGATAATCTTGAGTTTTGCATTTTCACTTTGTTTATGAACAGCTGAAGGTTCTGCTCTCAGTCCTAAAAAAAACCTCTTTTCTGACACTAAATGCAAAACAGATCCTCAAAGGGATTTTTTACATAGCTGAGATAGAACAAGGGACTAGAGCTCCCTAATTGAACTCTGGGAATTCCCACTGGCCAGGCACCAATAGTAGAGGCTGTGCTATTTCACCAACTTGAAATCCCTCCCAGCCCTTCCCCAGGTGTAACTTGCTCCAGACTCATCCTCTGTCTTCTGCCTAGTCAGGGGAGAAGGTGGAAGACAGGGCAGCAGAAGCTCCAAATTCTGAAAGCATCTGATCATCTTTATAAAAATTAAAAAAAAAAAATATAAGGAGACAAAACACTACGTCAGTATTTTTAATTCCTTATGCTGGAGTATGGATAGGCAAAAATCCATAATGGTTGTGTGGGCTCTTTCCCCATGGGATGCCAGCCACCTCTGCTGCCTTGGTGTGCTGGAGAAAGAGGCTGCATTAAACAGGTTTGATGGAAAATGTGTTTTTATTGTGCATCACTTTAGGTAATTAATTCTTACTGAGTCACGTTCTATTTTCTAGTTGCATTTACTAAATGCCACTTCCATGTTGCAACAGTATACAGACTTTTATTCTAACGTTACAGACTTTTATTCTAGGTGAAACTGCTTACACATTATTTGAGATATTTATTTGGAGACAGATGATGGGAAAACCGTATTAGATAAAACTGAATTGTGTTGCCAAGCTGTACGTTCTCAGTGTTTATAAGCTGAAACAGTAGAAAGCAATTTAAAAGCAAAATTCATCCTTCTTACAGTGTTCAGTTTCCATAGTGTTGTCACTCTCAAAATGAGGTTTTGTATTCCAGCACTTAAAATTTTCTTCAGATGCTCCCTCAAATAAGCTTACTTTTTAGGTTTCTTGTTTATTTTTGTGCAGATTTGGCCTTTCTTGCGTCCTGTTTCTTTGTGGGGCAGTGTAAACGTGGTGTCCTGTTGGGGTCGTTACAGATACAGCTTTTAGCTCAGCATTTCTTGAATTTGTTCAAAGAACAAGAGCCATTGGGCTCATCTGTCCCCCTGGATCTTGGAAGCACACAAGCCTTCAGCCCACTTCCAGACGAGGGGAATTAAGGCATGCTGAGATTTGGCTTTGATAGCTCAGCTCCTCCAGGGCAGAGAGTGCAGAAGTCACTGGGAACAGGTATTAACCTAAAAGAGGGAGCTGTCAGTAATGAGACAATTAGGAGTTCATCCAGCTCTTGGAACCAGCTGCCTCCTAACCCACAACCACACCTTATTTGCACTCCTGGCCCCTGAAGACCTGGATGCTGCTTGCTCACCCCAGAAGCATCTGTGTTTCTGTCTAACCTGGGCACAGGCTGCTCCATGTAATTTAATCATGCACTGCTGTACAAAGGTGATCTCAGTGTGATCAAGTGGGAAATGAAATAATCTGGCAGATTACAGAACAAGGGATCTGTGATCTGGAGTCCTTGTCACCTTGGTTAGACATAAGATTGATTCTGTGACGTGTCCTTGTAGAACAGTGTTACTGAGACATCTTATTCAGCAGAAAAGTGGCTGCTATGAAATTACTCCATGAATGCTCTGAATGATTTTGAGCAGGGAGGCAGAGCCTGTGCTGGATCAGCATTTTTATCCTCTATGACTGTATTGATTTTGATCCAGCGCTGTCAAATTTACAGCCAGATTTACTGCACTGTCAAGCCACAAACTTCAAAATCTATCTTTAATTGAAGTGTAATGTGATGTATGAAGAAGAAAAGTCATTAATTAACATTGTCTTACATTTTGCCTATGAATGGAAAAATGCTGTAATAGACACTCCTATGACTTGGACTTCATTTATTTGCATTCATTTTAGCTCAATCTTCCCCATATCCACTACAGGAAAATTGTACCCAGATTGCCTCTATGATTTCTTTAGAACTGTAAAACTTGCTGCAAGGGCATGTAACCTATAAAGCCAAACACCGTTATTTAATTTAAGGAAGGATTTCCTTAAATTTAATTAAATTTAATTAAATTAAATCAAGTTATAGTTAAAGAAGAGGAAGATGGGGACGAGAAAGAGCAAGGGCTGGAAGACAGCCTTGAGAAACAGGTTTTGATATCAGGAAGATAGCATAACAGAAACAAAATGAAATGACAAAGAAGAAAACCTCAGTCTTATAGCCCTAGCTTGTCTTTCTTTTTTTCTGTCTGCCTGTTTCATGATTAATATAAATAAAAAGGGTACTTCTGGGGAAATAAAAAAAAGGTTCCTGTTGTGTTCTATGTGTTCCCATTTCTACTTATGTTTTGTATTTTACTATTAATCTAATGCTATAATTGGTAGGAATCTAATTACATTGCATGAAGCTGTGTCTTTTTGAAGGAGTAATTTACATTTAAACTCTTTTGGAGTGTATGTGTTTTGTCTTTGATGTCCTTGATTAGTAATTGCAGCTCTTGTTATCAAATGTTATATTTAAAGCAAAGCAGTTCCATTTTTTTAAGAAGAGTATTTCTCTGCTTACATTTTCTTGGCAAGTCTACTATATGGTAAAATATTCTATAACTTGCCCTATTAAGGTAATCAAAATTATTTTAAAAAATATTCTCCTGTTTCAGAAAGTTGAATAAAATAAGTTCAGATGTACAAGTCCATTACAGGCACGGATGAATGTGAACACATTGATTTTGGGCAGCAGAAGAACCTGTGATTTAAAATGTTGCTGTGGGTGTGCAGGTGCTCTCCCTTCTTGTGCTGTTAGTGGTGTGTTCCTTAGCTGTGTAACTTTATGTACACAGCTGTCTACACTGCATTCCACGTGGATATTGCAAGAGTGCAGTTCTTAGTTCTCTTTCTAACTGGGGAACAGAGCGGTGTATCAAAGCACACAAGGTTTGAAAACTTTACCTTGCTTCTTCCAACTGCTGGTTTTGTTTCCTTAACACATCCTAAACTCCATTGCATCTCTCTGCTTTAGCTCCTTCTTTTAAACTGTTTCATAAAAAAAAAAAATACTCACCTGCATAAGCTTTTATTGCCAAATTATATTTCTGTTTCTACAGATTGTATTTCTGTGTCTGTTACATCTCAGTGTTTCCAGATTGTACATACAGTTAGTATATGAAGCAAATGTACTTTGCATTTATTGCTTTGTTAAATAGTTCATATTTTTATAAAGAAACACATACCTTGTTTAATATTATCACCTCCTGACGTGAATGGGTTTTTTGTCATGTGTTCTGAAAAAGTGTGGAAAATAATGGTATTAAATGCTGAACTGAAACATTAGTCATTTCAGTGCTCACCTGACATTTCCCTACTTTTTATCAGGAGGTTCATGTAAACACCAAATGCTGAAGGCAGAGCTGTGTTTGCTGATTCTGTCAGAGATGACAAAAAAATCCTGCCTGAACTTATGCAAAACAGCAATTTCCCAATTTGATGCCTTGGAGAAAAACCCCAGCTTTTTAATATATTGCTGCATTTTCAGCAGGACTTCGTGCTTCCAGATTATTTTAGATTTTTAATTGCCTTGAAAGCATTAATTTACTGAGCTTCCAGATTATTTTAGATTTTTAATTGCCTTGAAAGCATTAATTTATTGAGCTAACATGGGGAGTACAGACCAAAGGGCTATTTAGTTTACAAATGGTAACATCTAGTTTAAATGTAGCAGTGCTTGATGGATTTAAAATATACAAAGATATTTGTCCTACATTTTTTGTAACCAGTCACGTAAATAAGGTTTAGTTGTACTACTTGCAACATTAACTGTTATGTACATGATAAACATGAGTCAGCCATGTAATTCTGAATGAAATCAGCCCAGCTGAAAACTGCTGTGCCAGAATTAACCAACTATTATTAAATGACCAAATATTAGAACACTTCTGATGAATAAATAAATTCCAGTACATGTGTGAATATTGAAATCTGGAAATATGAAAATTAATTTGGAACTTTTATTAATTTTTGAAGATTGAGTAATGGCTCAATTGATTGAGTAATTTGCTACAGCCAAGATTTTTATGTGCATTTCTAAAGTTTAATTTTCTAGAACTTTGATAGAACTCAATTTTACATGAGTACATATATAATCCCAACTGATGATAACAGTTTGATTATATATTAATATCTTTCCTCATTGTTTTCTTTATGTCCTTCTCCCACCTCTGTTGAGCACTTTTAGGGTATATTTTCTCATCTTTGATCCATGTAACACTTTTGATAGGCAGCACACAAATAGTCATTAATTGTTGGATCTTATTTATCATTGAGGTAAAGAGCAGTAGAATAAAATTTAAATCCTTTACCCCAGCAAACTCATTGGCAGAATTGCACATTAGAAACTTGCAAGCTTACAGAGACTAGCGGACTATTTATGAGGGCAGTATCTTACAGTCCTCATATCTTTATTTTTTATGCTTTTTTTTTCTCTGTCCTGTGAAGAGTGATATGATCTGGTGATTTGAAGCAGAAAGGAAGCAAATTCTCATGCAGACTCTTCCAAGGGTGTCCCTTACTGGAACTTTAAAAAGGAGCTCATCCTGTTTTTGAAGGGATTGAAGGGTCTAAGAGCATTAAAGTCCTCAGATATTGTACTCTGTAAAGGACATGATATGCAGTGAGGAAAAAAAAAAAAAAGTAATTCTAAACATACTTGAAGAAAGAATGGTTTCTGAGACCAGGCAGGTCAGAGCAGTAACACAAAGGCTCAGGAGTGGTTTTCCCTTTCATTTGAAAATCTCCCAGAACACTGTTGTGCAGCTGCAGCTTTGGTATTCTGGAAACTATAACAGATTGGCTGTTACAACCATCAGTAATTTTTTTACAGAATATCTTGTGTCTTGAGAGAAGATTAAATCTATTTTCCTTAAATAAATATTTGTGTGTAAATTTAACAGTCCCTCCAATATTTAGAAAAACAATGTGATCTTTTGAATCTCATGTTAGTTTGTCTGCAGTAAAAATCTTTTAATCCTGCTTGTTTCTGATGAGTGAGAATATCTTAACTATGTAATTTAAATTTTTGGCTATAAATATAGAGGCAAGGAATATATTAAATTTGTTAACTGATTAATTATAAAGAGAAAATCAAATGCTGCCTACAGACATATATTCCCTTTGAAATTTCTCTCCAACTTCATGGATGTGGTGCACTCATATAATTTAAAATGAAAGCTTATATTCAAATCATTTGTTTAGGTCAGAACATTTAGGTATTTGTGAAATTGTTTGCTAAATAATCCACAACTGCGTCTGCATGTGTTACTTCTAATTCTTCATTTATACTATTTTTTAATTTATCGGCATTTATTTGCTCTGAGTGAGTCCCATAAAGTTGTATTTCTCATCAGGAGTGCAGTCCATGGTAAGTGGTAGGAACTGCTTTGTTCTCCCAGGACAGTGAGGATGTGTTGGGTAAGGATAACCTGCCCCAAAGTCCCCCCAGAGCTGACTGCCAGCATCCTCACAGGTAATTAATCCCTGCAGGAAGCACATGAGATCTTGCTGCTGCTTCTCTCCTGTAGTTCTTTAGTGAACAGGTCTTTTCTTCAGGGATTTGTTTCTACATTCAAAATGGGCTGAAAACATGAGCAATCAGTGAGACTTATCAAAGCCTTGCTCTATAGTTTCTTCCCCAGGATGTCTATTATAAAAAATAATAATAGTAACAGTAATAATAATATCTGGTTGGGTTTTTTTTTTTTTTTTTTTTTTTTTTTTTTTTTTTTTTTGGTACAAGAAGGCTTCTCCTCACTGACACAGCCTTTCCTGCCTGCTTGGGTGTGTGAGAAGCATTAAGCCTCTAGGAAGGAAGACTTTGATGTGTTTCAGCTAGTATCATTAATAAAATATTATTATGCAGATATATTCTACTGCCTTCCCGTTTGCTCTCTAACTGTAGGGTGTAGCCTTGAAGGGTAAGTCACTATTCCAAATTAAAATCCCTGTCACTGTGCTCAGAGTGATTTATTCTGTAACCTCAGTACTAACCCTGCCACCCAGGTGAGCTCAGGGGTGTTTAAATCTGAGAACATTTGCAGCCAGGATCTGACACAGCTATGGCCAGCCCACCTGAAGCTGTTAATGACTTTAATTAACTTTGTTCCCTGGCCGTGGGGGCAGCCTGGGGCAGTGTGGGGGGATTGAGAACACCTGAGGACCAGGCAGGTGGGGCAGTGCCTGCCTCGCCTCTGAAGGAAAAGTGCAGTGGGGGCTTTTGGCATCTCTTCAGGAAAGGTTGAAAGTTGGATGGCTGTGGCTGCTGGTGACTCCAAGTGCTGACCCCAGGGAAAGGCTCAGGATAGGCACTGTGATCTGGGTGCTCTCACCCCCAGAGAGGTGAACTTGGTGATTTAAAAGTACCTGTGAGATTTGATGGTGTTGGAGCTGCTGTAGCAGCCCTGGTTCCCCTGCAGTTTGGGTAGGGAAGAGCAGCGTGTGGATCCTGTTGTAACTAAGTGCTATTTTATGTTGTGGTATTGTGATTTATTCTCTTGTTATAGCTGTGCTCATGCAGTGACCCACAGTCTGTGTTTTATGATGCTTTATTTGTCCTTCAGTCTTCTTTCCTCGTGGATCTTTTATGCTGGAATGAGATCTAAATAAATTGTTGTAGTGGCAGTAGATGTTGATTCTTTTATGTAATGGGTGGATGTGAATATGGTCCTGAGCTGGGAGGGGTTACAGTGCATGACAGATGACAGCAGGAAAAGCAAGTTTGGTGCAAGCCACATAATCCAGTGCCATTTGGGAGCTGTAGATTGTTCCAGAAGCAAACTATTCCCTAGCAGTAGCAGTGAGGAGAGCACTCAGTGTGGGTATGTGTGTGTGGTGCCTGAGCAGAGCAAGCTGCTGCCTCTGGCTTGGCTACCAAGGTTTCAGGCACAACAAAGACTGATGGCTGTCTTCTGCCTTCCCACCAGTCCCTTTGCTCTGGCTCTGTGTGCCAGTGGCTGTTAAAATGTCAGACATGACTGGGGGGATGTTGCCCAGCTACTCAGGCTAGGGAAATGCAGGATCTGGTGTGTCCTGCTGGGTGGGGTGTAGAGGGCTTGTTGTAACTTGTGTAATATCAGCTAAACGCAGCTCACGAGATCACTGAGACTGAATTATTCTTAGGATGATGGATAAATATTGATGCTTTTAAAATATAGAAACTTGTGGGTGTTGGTATTTATAAAACTTAGTAAACTGCTAGGAAAATATTTTAACCTCTTTATTGTATTGAAGTCTTCATAAATATTAAAATATTACCATAGTACCCCTTTTCAAAATATCTAAAGTAGTGAAGAAATTTTCTGTGCAGAAAATCTCTGTGTGTTGTTGGTGAAAGCTGTGCAGCTGCTTTAACTTTCATGGACCAGAGTTTTCCATTTCTGGGACTCTTCCTGTGGCTTCTGCCCAGACAGTGTGCTTCACTTTAAGTGTGAACATAAAGAGGTGTGACCATACATGATCAGTGTTTGTACCACCCTCTGTGGCTGTGGATAAAGCTGTTCCCCTCCTGCTCCAGCACAACTGTGTAACGTCTGTAATGTGGCTTCACATAACTCCCAATGAGAGAAAACTCTTGTATGTGGATCAGGGAAAC
Organism: Cichladusa arquata; assembly: GCA_026413545.1. Taxonomy (NCBI): domain Eukaryota; kingdom Metazoa; phylum Chordata; class Aves; order Passeriformes; family Muscicapidae; genus Cichladusa; species Cichladusa arquata. Next base: position 9,665,185 of record JAOTQP010000304.1, on the reverse strand, counting down.
AGCTTTATGCACAGACGCCTGGAAGCTGGGGAAAGGTAAATGGAAATGTTTGGATCAAGCTTGCAAACTTAAGGGCTAGCTTTTAAGCTGATGTGCACCCCTCAGATAAAGTATTTGGAATGGAGTAATCCTGGGAAATAGATGTTTTATTTTTGAGCTGCAGCTTATTCTCTGCAGCTTTTTCTGAATTTAAAGAATGTCCATTTCTATACAAAATGCTGTGTAGGGATAAAATCATATCTTCAGTGGAACTGAATGCTAGAGAAAAGCTTTCCTTTGTTCAAACAAAGTAAGGTTCTAATGTTTTTTGGGTTTAGAGAGAAAAGAGAATGTTTTTACATTTTCCTAAAGAAGTTTGTGCCCTTCTATTTTTCCTCTCAAGGTAGCTTCTTCAGATGTGAAAATTTTTCGGGTATGTATTAAATCCTGAGCAGAACAAATTGCCTATGCTTGTTGAGAAAAACGTGAGGCTCAGTAGGTTATTTGGTCATGTTCATTTTTCTTCATTGTCAGAGTGTGAATTTAAAATTTATTTTGCTTAACTGAGAATTAAAATCTGGAAAAATGTTTGTAGTACAAGTTTTACTCCGTGCAATTGAAGATTTTGTCTACTTTGAATAATCTGCCACCATAAAAATATGTGTGCTTTGAGGGATGAAGTAGAAAAATTGATCAGTACTTTAAAAAATATTCTTTTTATGGTATTTTTGAAAACATGTTTACATTAAAGCTTCTAATGAGAAGCTAACGAAATATGTCTGATACAGTGCTGTACTAATATCCTCATTTTGTGAAAGTAGGTTTGACAAACTGAATTTCTCTGCCCTATTCAGCCTTCTTTATTCCTCTGTGATAGTTGAGAAGTCAGGGGAAATGAGTAATTGGAAAGGCTTTAGAGGATCAAACTAGCAAACCAAGAGCTGGTTTTGATGTAAGGTACAACCTTCAGCAAGGGGAGTTGAAGCAGAGCAATCCTGGGAAACGCTTGGAGAAAAACATTTCAGAATTGCAATTCCTTTTGTGCTTCTTATTTCGTTTGAGGTTGGCTAAATTAAAATACTGTTGGGAATAAATTATGAAGCCTCTCCTACAAGCAAAAGCCTTTGTAAGATCTGCTTTTATTATCCACAGTGACAGAAACTGATTGGTGTTTATGTCTCCTTTTCCTAGGACTCCGAGTTCACATAAGAAATTCAGTTGTATAATGATTTATCCTTCTCCACTCTCCCTTATTTGAACTGGTGGTTTGAACACTAGCTGTGTTTGGGGAGATTTTTGGGGATCAAGAAAGGATAGAGACCATTAATAAAAAGCACAAGTTTTATCCAGAGTTTGGAGTTTTTCAAACAGTATAAGCTTATGAAGCTCAAACACAGATAAAACTTAATCTTCCCTGTGTTTATGAGTATTTAAAATTGGTTAACTACACAGCATATATCTAAGTAATATGAAAACATAAAATCCCTCCTAGAGAGCAAAGATAACATCCTAATGAATGTCTCATATCCTGGGTAGTGTTCAGCATATCACCATAATTATTAAACACAGAAATGGATGCCTTAAGAACCCATCGTGTGTGTCCCATGCTTCACCAGATCTCACAGGCCTGTCTTGTAAGTGCTAATTAAAACAATATTGCAATAAGGAGAGGTGATTCAGTGCTAGCAAGTACCTGTTAGTGTTACTTCTTGTTTATGATGGAGAGATTTTACCATGATCGAGTGTAGTGTCTGTGCTGTGGAGCACAGCCTGGAGGAGCTGTGCAGGTCTTTGGACATAGGAGGAGCAGCTCACTAGATACTCATCTGTGCTTTTCCTGGGAAAGGGCACGATTTACCTTGGGTCCAGAGATGTTTTCTGGCCAAGCTGGTGCATGTAGATTGTGTCTCAGTCCTGATACAGATGGAAATCTGAGGTGCTGCCTGTATGAAACGAGCTGTGTTCTCTAGTACTCAGCCTGTGCTTGAGTGGTGCTTCACATCAGCTTGTCCTTGAGATGGTTTTCTCTGGTAAGCAGGAAATGGGTGAACTGCTTATGTCACAGCTTAGACACAAGTGAAAAAGGTCATCCAACTTTTTTGCATTAATAAAAAGAAAAAACAAACCTGCACTGATAAATGTCATTGAAAAGAAGCATCATTTTTGTGGAACTGCCAATGCCAAATAAATAGAACAAATCAGGTTCTTTGTTTAAAATGAATTTTTCATCAAAATAGTTTGTAAGTTGGCCCATGCTGCTGAAGCTTATGTACATACTCTGTACCCTCATCTAGAGTTCAGCTGGTTTAGCCATATGTCTTTCTGAGCTTCATAGATGTGCCTATGATTTCCTCATGAAAATAATCCTTCCTCTATTCATTTATAAGCATAAAAGTGCCCCAAAGCTCTTACGAGAATATGTAATATATATGTATATATAATATATGTGGATGTAAATGGCCTGTTACAAGGGACTGTAGAAGATAAAGGAGGTTTTTATTCCTGATCCTAAAGAAGGAAGACCAATACAGTGCTAGATGAAATAAGTGGGTGGTCTCCACATTTTCACTTTTTGTAAATACACAGTTAAGATTATGACAGCAACAGAACTTATGAAAGTTAATATTCCCAGTTAAAAACATTCTTCTTAAATAACAGTCTTGTGTTTTGCTAATAAACTTGTGGTCTGGTAGTTCCATTAGTTACCAAGGTGCATACTTAGAAAAAACTATGATGAGAAAGAGAGAAAAATTTTCCAGGTCTTGCTCACGACTAGTTGGGTAATGTTAAGTGATAACATGTAATAGGTTAAACCAGCTATAGTGATAGTAAATTTAAATGTCTGCCATAAACAGGGTTTCTGTGCCACAAATAGTGATGCTAAAAATATGGTCACGCTTCAGTCAAAAAAACCATCAAAATCAAAATGCAAGAAAATGCTTCTCAAATCAAGGAAATAATCAAGCAGTGGCACCAAATGTGTGCTTTGGGATTTAGTCTGATTTTACTGTACTGAGAGTTCTGCCTTTCTACTTCTGAAATGAAAGTTCTTGTGCAATCTCTCCAACAATACCAGCTGTGCTGTTCAGTTATTTCTGCTACTGAGAATTTTCCCCCCCGAGGTATTATTCCCATTAATAAATCTGTCCCAAGAGAACAGGTAAGATACTGGCTCATGGAAGTATACAAGTCATTTTCAGGGGATAAAGGCCAACTAAGACAAATAAGAATTTTTATTCAGCATATTCAGAAATTATCTTAGTAAATATGCTAGATCTTCTAGTACCCACTGTCATTGATTTCATAAACCAAAGACCAATCTCTTTTCTAGTAGTAAGTGAGGAGGCAACATTTCTGCTTGTAGATCCTTCATCCTGTGAGCAGTAATGATTGTATACTTAACATAGTTGGTGGGTTTTGTTTTTGTTTTTCTTCCAAAGGGTTTAATGGTTTAATGTATAGCTTTTCTTTACAGGGCTACATCTTACTTCTTAACTGAAAAATTGTGCTTTTAAGGAATGTGGATATCTGGATCCTTGATTTAGCTTCATAGCTCTGTCCTAATTTTGAATATCACAGCTATTTATTACCTTTAATATTTTTCAACAAATACTAACTTTTAAAGATCAGTTCTATATTTAAAACACTTATATAAAAATTATAGCTGTGTTTTACATATAACCAGTACAAACAATTTGTTAGTAAATGCAAATGAAGCCTGAAATATTGGCTTCTTCAGCTGTGAAGTGGTTTTGGTAGTGGGTGGACTTTAGAGGTGGCATTTCCCTGTGTTGCTCAGGGGTGGAGGTAGCAGATCAGGAATGAAGTCAAGCCTGGGAAGAAGAGGGATGGGGTAAATGTGCTTTTAAGGTTTGGTTTGAATTCTCATTATCCTACTCTGATCTGTGTCTTGGTTTGAAAGACAGGTGTCTGCTGAGAATGGCAGGAACCTTTCTTGAAATGGACAATATAAACCCCCTCCCTCCAAATTAGTATAATTTTGATAATTAAGGGGCTCTCAGGCATTGATATAGGAATAGTAATAACCGTTCTTTACTAGGAAAGATTAAAATAGAAATACAATATTACAAAAAACAAACCCAAAACGCTGACAGAGTCAGAATACAACCTGACACCTGTCAGTCAGGGTGTTGGTAGCAGTCCCATTAAATGGTGGCTGCATCCTCCTGCAGTGGCAGATGTGGTTCAGCT
>JAOTQP010000304.1:9640527-9660944 GCA_026413545.1 Cichladusa arquata | reverse complement strand
AGGTCCAGGGATGATATGGAAAGGTCTGGTTTTCCTCTGGAATCCAGTGGAAAAAGGCTACCCTGGTGTTCCAAATCTCAATTTTTATCTAGGTAGGAAATGCTTGGCTCCTCCCCCTGACTGGAGCATCTCCCAGTGGGATGATGTAATTTTATCAATCATGCAATGGGACTTAATGGCCTGTTAACAGACTATATCCTCCTGGAGGGAGGATGGGTTGTGGAAAAGATAAAGATGACCGCCCCACCTGGTTTTAAAGATGGCCCATTAGCAGATAATATCTCCCACCGAGATAAGGATCAACAGGTTTCAACAGATGGTGATAGAACACATACTTTTGGTCACATCCTGTATTACAACCTAAGACAATCTGATTGGTTACAAATTAAACCCACCCAAGCTTCCATTACTAGTTAACAAAAGTACAGCCTTTCAGTCAGTGGTTCTTGACAAACCTGGCAGTTGTCTTTTAGCAACAGGTTGTGCATAGAAAGGGAACACCTTCATAATTTCTAGCTACAAATTTTTAATAGCTTTTTAGCTAACTGGGAGAGAGAGGAAGAGAAGACAAGTTAATGAATTGAGTTTGTGAATGAAGTGTGGAATTATAATCTGGTATAAATTCTGACAGCCTCATAATATAGTGAGTGGACTGAATTGAAACACAGAAGGATTCAGTATCTCTGAGCAATGTCTCATTTGTAGTTTGCCTTCCATAGGAGACTTAGGAGCTAAGGAAGCTGAGAGAGTTATTTACTGTGTGGAATGGAAGTGCTGGTATTTTTAGGCAAAATCCCAGTAAAGTATTATTTTTCCACCTAAAGCGTTTGGCTTATGTAGCAGGCTTCCGGTATAGCTGTTTATATCCTATACCTGTTGCCCATTTTTACACATCCTTTTGTGGGGCAGGGATTCTGCTGAAAGAAATGAACTACTGACAAGCCAAACTTTAATGAGCCGTACTTAAATTTTTAGACTGCCATGCAGAGAAACTAGCCAGTATAAATTCTTTGTAGTTACTTGCTTTTTCTTTGCTGTACTGCTTCTGATACCTTGTTCTCTGCTGTGGATGATGGCACTCACCTTTTTCCAGTATAATGGCTGAGTAGGTGTAGAATGTGCAGCAGTGGCAGATTCAAAGAGCATTTTCTGTAAAGCAGTGTAATAAAATATTTACAAGATTTGATGTAATGAGCTAGGCAATTATGTGTGAATTGTACTGTCTTCAGTTGGTTAGAATAGGCAGCCTGCATGCATTTACAGAATCTCCTTCAGAATAGTTTCCAAACCGTGTTTTATGGAGCAAGAATATTGTTGCTTTCTCTGTGAAGTTTCATTCCGTCTCATCACAATGAAACACGGAAATATTTACAGTTGAGCTTTGGAAAAAAGGAGGTTAAAATTCTATTAAGACATATAAATGAGCTTATGTAAGGATATGTGTTTTTTGAACCTGCCAGAGATGCAAGAACAAGCTTTTCATATTGGAAGGTTTGGGGAATTTCATGTTATTCAGGTATCTTTCACCTTTCTTTCAGTGCTTTAGGTGTGAAACTCAGGAACCTCTCACCTTCCGTGCTTAGCTGGCCATCTTCTGGAAAGCCTGTTATTTAAAGCTTTTTTTTTTATAAATGTGTGCAAGTACCAGCAAGTGCAGTGTTTATTGTCTAATGAACTGGTAGTTTTCTCAGGTCAGGATGAGGATTTCTATTCACAGATGTGACAAACCTGATTCTAGTCTAGCAAATTACTCCATTTATTAGGCAAAGGGGTACAAATCTAGACCAGCAGATGATCATTGGCTTCCTATTTTGTATGGGAAAAGGAGAGAGAGTTTGATTCCACCCTGTATGTCCCAAGAGAGTGGTCTAACGGTGCAAAAAGCAATTAACTAGTTCTGCTACAAAATTATTTTTGGCTATGTAATAATACCACATCCATTCATCTTGAAGTATTTTCTGAACTAAGGAAAGGAAGGACCATAAATTTTAGAACTGAGACTGCTGGTTCTGATATGGAGTTCTAATGTAAAATTATCCAAATACTTTAACGTCCAAACTGCTCAGTTCCAAAAGAAAATGGATTAATCTTTCATCAGTCTTTGTCTGTATTGCTTTTAGTCTAACAGTGTAATCTTCTCAATGCAGACAGGAAAATGCTTTCATCTTCCTGTTAGCCGCTTGGCATTGCTTTCTGAAGTTACAATTAGCTGCCTTATTTGAAGAAATTATTGCAGCCACTGAATTCTTTTTGTGCAGAGGAATTTTATCTGAATTTTGTTTTATCTGAGTCTGCATTCTCTCTCCGTCTTCCTGGATTGTGTAGAAGGAATGCATGCACATGTATGTTTATTAAGAATATCATGTCTAGCCGTATTTATAAATGAAAAAGGCAAAGGCCTATCTACAACTCCTATCAATCCAGTAACCTGAGATATGCTGTCATATTTTTCACTTTTCTAGAATGATGGATTAATGTGCAATTAGTATTAATTTTAACTGGAGTTTGATCCCTTTGACTGTTAGACTTTGCACATCAATGTCTTTTTCTTCTGTGGCCTCACTTAAAGGGAAAAGAGCTGTGAAGCACTAGTCTGTGGGAATATGTGTATTAGGGAAGTACTGGCCTTAATTTATGCTTTTCAAATGCTTATTTGTAGTGCAGTCTGGTTAGCCCAAAACTTGAGTGTCTTTGATTTGCAATGTATGCATTTACAATTAAAAATTGGAGAGCAGGGGCTGATGACAGGCTCCTGTTGCATAATCATCTACCTGAAAAAAAGAAGGTAAATTTGTCTGTGAAACCGTAGAAATTGGATCTGCTGACATCCTACTGGCCATTTTGAAATCCCCAGTATGATTGAAAGAGTTGGTGAATCCTCCAAAAATAATGAGAAGTGTTTATAGAAATTTACTCCAGCTTTGATCCATGCTCTGGAAGAACTGTGCACACCTTCAAGAAAATGTATTCATTTCTTTTGAAGTCTCATTGATTTTTAAATGAGAACCTGGAAAGTGGTGGAGAAGCAGAACTTACTCTTCATAAAAGCAAGGAACAACTAAATAGCATTACTAACTTTAGACAATGAGGAGGTACAGGCTGAAGGGAATTTGCTTTTTACTGCCTCTGGTTTTTTTGTCTCACACAATCTTAAGTCTGTAACGTATGCGAAGTATCAGCAGAGATAAGCAGATTCTTAAACCCCAAAGAGGGGCAAGAAATTATAAGTGTAATAAGATTTGAAGAATAGTTGAGTGATTTATGGACCCTGCTGATTTCTAAGGCCTTTTGTAGTAAAGCAGAAAATAGGCAATAGCCTTTAGGCATCATTAACTTTGACTTGTTTTTGTATATAATACAAACAGATAAACTGATTTTTTTTCATTTTACAGTAGGAGCCAAGGCACATCTATTTTTCCCTGAACTCAGTAGAAATGTGAATATAATTAAAATAACGGTTAAAAAAAAAAGTTAAATTGTTCTGGAATGGAGAATGCACTATGTGCTGTGAATTGCTGAGTCTAATGGAAGCCCTTCAATATTTTCTTTTATTTTGTTTTAAAATCCTTACAGAGTCTTTATGTACAAACAATATTTAAAAATCCATCAAAATCTGGTTTGTCCCCCATAGGTTAATAGTTTAGCTATCCATGAAAAACGAGGTTGTTTATCATGTTGGCATAGGCTAGATATTCCTACTTTTAAATGCTGTCTTAAGAAGTGTATGTGAAAGCAGCAACACCTGCTTTTGGCCATTGGCAAATTTATTGTGTTTTTCTGCCACGTGGTGTGGTTGCAGGAGGCAACAAGCAGCGTAGTCAGTCACTGGATTACAGACTATTGACAAAGCAAATTCATTAATCATCTTGTCTCTAGTCCATTGAGTGAAACTTACCTGACATTTCACTCCTTTTGGTCATTATTTTTTTCTACAAAATAAGGTATAGCCTTTCATTCAAACAGTGTTGTAAAGAAGTCAAGTAGACACAACAGTACCTGAGGACTGATACGTGTTGCATGAATAGAGTTGAAATACAAAGTTTGTGATGACTAATATTGATATTACCATGGAGCTTTTTTAATAGTTGTGTCGTTGAAGGCATTAATTGAATGACAACCTGAGAATGCTTGTGACATTTGACTGCTTATTTGTCAGTCTGCTTCTAGCTGCCAGGGTGTGTTTTGCTATATATGTTGTAGGAAGCTTTTGCAAATCTTTGTGCACAGCTGCACTGTGGGCCTGTCTCATGTTTGATGTGTTCTGAACATTTTCTTCTGGTCCAGTACAGAGGGGTGGCAAATCTACCAGCCCTTCCACATGTCCAAGGCAGTGAGACATCCACTCCATTCAGCTCTAAACACACCTGTCCTGACTAGAGTGGGCTCAAGACTTTTCCTGGGGCTGAATGTGTTTTTAAGAATGCACTGACATCACAGCTGAAAGTGGTGTTCCCATACAATTAACAGTGCTACTAATAGCTGTAATTTCAGACAAGCACAGGTAAATGTAAGTTTCTCATCATTATGTTCTGAGATTGGTTTTTTGTCAGTATAAAATTTTTTCTTGTACTCTACTATAATGTTGTCCATGTTTTTTACAGATTTCTATTTGTTAAATGCAACCAAGTGTTACCTTATTTAAAATACTGCAGTTGCTCAGTGTGATCAACTTCCTCATAATTTTTGATCTGCATTTATGAGAGAAGGTATATGAAATTAATTCAGTCATTTTTTTCCTGTTAGACTGTGTCATCTTAGATCACATAAAGCTCTTTCTTGGGCAGAGACTGAAGTTGAGCTCTCTGAAATGATCTCAAAAGATAAAATTGAATGTTTTTGTGAGTTAGTGTCTTTGAAGTCTGACTTAGAAAATAATATATTACACTGTGGGGTTGTGGGATTTGGTTGTTTTGTTTGGTGGGGGAATCAATGTTTTATGTTGTTGAAGTGCAGTGGCTAATGAGATCCTGAGGTCTGTCTGTGCTGCTGACAAGTGTGAGTGCAAACATAACCCAGCTCAGGTTTCAAGCACAACTTGGTGTAGCAGTTCCAGGCTCTCTTTAGGGGCAAATTCCAACTCAAGTCATGGCTAAGAGGCTTTGTGTCTGTAGCAAATTCCATGCTACTGCAATTCACCTGCAACTGCTGCATTAGGAGCTGGAGATCTGCAAAAGTGACCTGGGAAAGATCTTCCAAGCCTTTCTGGGTTCTGCTGAAGTTTAGATGGAGTTAATGCTTTTTTAGCTGCAATTTTTGTTTTGCCTAACAAATCAGGTGACTTAGAACCACAGCATATTATCCTCATGGAGTTTTAATCAAATAAGCAAAAATTTTGCCAATATGAATGTGTAATAATAGAATGCTTGCAAAGAATAAAAGTCTGTCTGGGACAAAGCTAAGAAAGCATATTTAAAAAATATCCAGGTCTCTGTGTGTCTGAAGGTTGTGGGGAGAGCAGGGTTATTTGTAGGCATGACAAACTGAATGTATCCTAACAGTTCAACTGCAAGGATTTGGTGCCATGAGGATGTAAGTGCGTCACTGGAAGGATTCTGTTTCCATGGGGCTTTATCTACTCTTTCAAAACCCATGCGTTTGTTAACATACTTTGTTAGAACAAATAAGCAAACATTGCTTTAACAGTGAGCAGAACCTGCCATGCAAAATGACTGTGAATACTTCCCTGCTGGAAAGATAATTCTCCAATTAGCCTCCAGCCATTCAGTGATTGAAAATTTGTGGATGCGAATAATTTTCAGATTATTTAAGTCACTTAAAAATAAAATAAAGGATTCCTGTGGAGCTGGTAGAACTCGTTTATAGCTGGGGTGTTTCTGCCTCCAGGTCACATCTGGCAGGAGGAAAATGTATTCATTCTCCTTATTTTACAGTGTGTACCAGGCTGATGAAATAAACACATGTAGAGGTAATTCTTTCTAGTATTGAAATGTGCATGTTTTATTGCAAGAAAAGAGTGATAGAGAGAGGCAGGAATCAGGGCAGTAATTTATACAATGGCCTCTTGCATTTTCCATGCCTCTTTTCCTCAAAGCGTCTACAGATGGTGGCAATGTCTATCATTTGGATTCTCTCTTGCTCAGTGACCATGCATTTTAGATCAGGAATTGTTCTCCTTTGTCTCCCTCTCACGGAGAAGCCACCTGTCCCATCCCACGGCCTGCTCAAGTAGTAGGAGTCTCTTTACTTCTTTAACTTTGGAGCTTGGGATTAGCTTGTGCAAAATCTGCTCTGGCCTGACTCTTGAGTTGGAGTGTAGTAGCTTATAGGACAAAGAAACTTTCTTCTTGTCACTTAAGTGTCTGCCTTACAACACAAAAATGTTGAGGTTCTAGGCAGCCTAGGTTTTGAGTGGCTGTTGTATCCAATGCAGCTTGAATTTCAATTGTTTGCCATCAACAAGGAAGCCAGCTGGACTTGCCAGAGGGGTCGCGTTGCCTACTGTGCTTTAGCAGTCCCATTTCAGTTTAGAATGGGTTTGTGTGTCAGTCCTGGGCACAGGGTATCAGCCTGCCAAAACCCTGCTTGCCTGAGGTAAGAACAGCCCCAGGAAGATCGCTGGTGTAGGATGCTGAGTGTGTCCTGGCTGTGGCTTCCCCCGTGCTAGGTTAGATGGGGCACTGCATTGCATGGCTGAGGAAAAGGGCTAAAGCAAAGAGTGCTCAATTTCACTGTGCCCCCATCTGCTAGTGGAGTTTTCAGCCAGAGCTTGTTGTTTGTCTGAAGAGGGGGTTCGTGCAGAAAAAAATCACCTCAGCTGCAGGAGTGGAGCAGCAGAACTCGCAGCGGGATGGTCTGAAAGTGAGAGATGCTGTTAAATGACCTTTGGCACTGTCACTGAGTCCAGAGGGAAATGACAGAGGGCAGAGCCTGAGCAGTGGCCGTGGTCTTCCCAGATCTGTCTGTGGGCACAGACACTTGTGCATTCATGTGCACTGGATTTCCTTGGGGTTTTTTCCAACATAACGCCCTGTTGGACCAAGGGACATTTTTAATGCTCGATACAGTTCAAGCCTGGAATTATATAGAGCTTACTTAGGAAGAACATTCCAGCCAATCCCTATGCATTCCTCTTCAGTGTGCATGTCATCCCTTGCCTATATGTCAGACTTGATGACTAGAGCTGTTTTCCTTGTATTTTTACGGTGAAGGATGTCTTACCCTACAGCTTTGCTGATAACTTATTTGTGCTCAGTTTAAGGGCTTTTACCATAGGTACTAAATTTTCAGAATATTCCATGATCATTGTCTCTCTTCAGTTATTATCAAGCAAAAAGTGATTATACCTATCCTAAAAGTTGGCAAAGGCAGGTGTTGCTCAATATAAGAATTATGAGTGGTGTTACTCTAAGAAGGCTTCTAACCAAATACATCTTTCTGATAAAAAAATTTACCCCTACTGTATTGCTTGTAGATTCCTAATTGCTTTTATATAATGAAACATTAAAAGAAATTTGATGTAGTAAAACCAGATATAGCCTTATTAAATTAGAAGACTTGAACATTCATTATAATTATATTTAAATTACTTTTATGATCTTAAAACAACCGTGTATGGGATTGAGAGATGGATGTTTGCAATATTAGATAATGACAATATTAGATCAAAGCTGTTTGTGTCTTTCAATTACTTCATGCAGTATTGCTGAATTTTCAATTACCTTAGTAGCATGTCAGTAGAGTTGAGTGTGTTGCTTCCCCAGTGCACCACCTGCTCCTGTGGTTTCATCTCTTCTGCAGTGCAACAGAGCTCAGTTGCTGAAAAGGAATAGAACTGACGTTGTTTGAGGAAGAATCAATTTCCAGTTGCATTGTATTTTCAGGAAAGACAGTTTGTAAAACCATCAATCCTGTTTCCTGGCAGGTTAAGATACAGTTATTTGCTCCTACCTAGCCATGAAGAAGTGTACAGGACTCCTTCTCATAGTGTCACACTCTGATTTTGCTTCATTAATTTGCAGGATCTTGTTTATCTTCTCAAGTAAGAGAAGGAACAAGCCCACCTTGGATTTCTTGCACAACAAGGAAAATGGTTATGGTGCAAAGTTAATACCTTAAAATTGCTTCCTTGTATTCTGCTTTAGTAAAGATTTCTTGTTTCTCTATGTGCTGTCCTCAGCTAATAGAGTAAAAAAATGTCCATTTTCTTCAGCTCTTTTTTTTTTAAGCTTTCTGCCAGAAATGCCAATATGTTCTAGCTTTCATTCACTGTAATGAATGATATAATAAATATAGCTGCAAGCAAAAGGAATCCATTTTCATCCAGACCACCTTTCTTTTAATCTTACCACAGGGTGTAGCCTAAAGACTACAACAAGATGAAAGTTTCATGTTACATGCTTCATAAAAGCAGCATAAGTACTTTAAGTCTCTAAATTCTGCAGTAAATATAAAGCAAAGGGTTTTCTCTGGCCCTTTGTGTGTTCTCTGTGGGAAACCTCTGAGTTGCTTCCAGGTAATGTTTGACTTCTTTTTAGGTATGCTTGTTTTGAGTCTCTTTTGAAATCTATTAAGAGCTGGAGGAAATTTTTCAGGGGTGGTTTGCTCTTCGTAATGTCCCCATGAGAACTCATTTCAGCAGTGATTTTATTTTATTTAGTGACAATCAAATAGAACAGTTGTTTCCAGAACTATATTCAAATCTTTGTACAAAGGTGCCTTCAAGACTGAGTGACCTCTCCATTCTGCCTTGCAATGGGAGTAATTTCTACCCTTGTTCTATTCATACAAGTGAGGCTTCCAGAATCAAGTTCCACTGAAGAGGGCTTGTAATTTTAAAGGGCTGTATGTTTTTTACATTTTTTTTGTCCCTTAAAGTGTGTTGGTTCTGGGTTCATTACTCTGGGTATGTCACCTAAACCTTTTTCTGTGGTCACTGTATGATAGATCAAGGCACTCTAGAATTTGTTGTGTTTAGATATGATGGGTGAGGGTTGCAAATTATAAATTTTGGAATGTATCAATTCATTCACAAGGATTTCCCAGAAGTTTTTCACATAAAATAGAAATATGCCTAGTGGAGTTTCATAATTCTTTGGAATCAGTGGCTACAATCATTAGGAAAACAACGCTAAAATTCTGTTTGCACATACTTGTGAAATAGAGCAAAAAGGATTAGAATTGAAATGAGGAATGCAGCACTAATGTATATGCTGAACAAAAAATTTAAAAAATCAAGCAGGAAATAATTAGGTTTGAGTTTAGGTTCTTACCAGAGCTGGTTAAAAAGAAACCAATCCATTTGGCATGATCTATGAATTCCTTACTTCTTTTGTGAATCAATAAAATTTCACACTCTAAATATAGTACTTTTGTAAAGTATACTGTTGAAATGGCACCTTTCTGCTAACACAAGTGATTTCATGTCTATACCCACAGGTACGCACATAAATCTGTTTACCTGTCACGGCAGAATTCAGCCCAGCTCTGGGACTGGAGAGTGTCCCTGTGTTGCCTCACCCTTCCTTTGAGGACACCTGCTACACTTCAGTGATTTTAGGATTAGTGCTGAGGTGACTCATCACCCTTTGCCTGTTTGGAGAAATTCAGCATCTCTCAGTATAGCTTCCAAAAGTTCCCATGGGAGCAGTTTACGTTACTTTGAAGTCACTGAATCTGGGAATTAAAAGGTTCAGCAAAGCTTATAGGGCAGTTGGCTTACAAAAACCCTGATCTGAAATGTGGTGCAAGCTGCTGTTGCTGGTCTGAAAGGAGGAAATGAACCTGTTGTAACAGCAAGCCATGGCTGGATTGCCAGTGGTTTAAAAATGCTTTTTGTGAACGTGCACATTTTATGAATGTGCCTATTTCACAAAAATCGTGTGACTCCTAACTTGTTAAACTCTCTTTTGAAAAGTAATTTGAAATTTTGATATTTCTATATGTTATTCTAGAAGACTTTTATTATTATTATGCACAATGTTATGAAATATTAATTGGTGTTGCCATTTCTACATAGGCTTTCAAGAGACAAATGCTGAGAAAAAATGCATTTTACTTTAGAAGTCCTTGCTGTAAATCACATGTGATATAGAGTATAATACAGTTTTAGGGGATCAAGAATCATCTACATCCCAGTTAATGCATTCTTACGAGATTCTTTGTGCTTATTACCTTATAAATATTACATTGTTGGTTTTTTTTATTATTTTGCTCAGATGAGGGTATGCAGCAAAGGCAAGTTAACTTCCTTTGAAATGTATCAGGATTGGTATTGAAAGTAATCCAGATCACATGACAGATGTTGAAGGTAATCTAGATGAGCAAAGTAAGGTGTTCTGAGTATCATCATACTTCTCTTGAGAGAATTCAGTGATGTAGAAGGTTTACAGATCTTTAACATGTCCTCAACAGGTCCCATAATTTTTGGAATTTAACTCCGGGGAGGTGTCTGCCAGGAAATTATTAGTAGGTGTGGACTGATTTGTAGATACAGTTTTGAACTTCTCACCGATTTCTGGAACTTTATATTTATACCAGATTCAATGAGATTTCCATGTAGAAGATCCATAGAGAACCTATTCTGTCAGTAACAGTGGGACTTGCAAGTTTCATATTCCTTGACAAAGCAAATAGCTACTTCAGAGATCCATATTTTATTTTTTTTCCATAAATTCAGTGTCTAGGCAATTCAGTGAGACCATGGATTAGAAAGGTTTATGATAAACATTCAAGATAAAACAATGTAGCTGAAAAGATGATGTTACAGGGGGATTACATATGGCACTAGTGTAAATTCTAGTCTTTTAGTATTTGTCTTGTTGGCCATTCATGATGTTGCCTACTTAGACTAAATAGGGACAAATAAGCTCAGCCAGATTTTCTATAAATTTTGGGTTTTTTGGGGGGGCTTTTTGCATGTATGGAAGCATTTCTAAAGGAAGAAAACAAAACAAGGTATGGGAGAAGGACAGGGGAGAGGAGTATTCTGTTCACCCAGTAGAATCGCAAACCACACCAAAAATCTATGCTGTGACAGGACTTGTTCCTTAGTTTTCCAATTAAGGAGAAGTTGGAAAAGAAAAAAAAAAGCAGTCACATGAGCCAAATGCAATCATTTGAACCCCACTGGGTTAGTCTGAAGCTAGTATGAACTGTCTCATTCTTATGTTTCCTTTAAGGATGTTCAAGGGAATTGTTTTGGCCTTTGAGAGAAAATTAGTTTTGGTTCTGATTGTAAATCATAAGATCTTTGCCTCCTCATGATTAATGAGATAAGCTGCTTGAATGACTGCTTAATTTAGTGATCTGAGATTTAGAGAGCTGCTTTGAGAGTATTGGTAAGTAAATTTGTTCACAGTGTGAGAGGTATTTAAAATAACAGCAGTATCTTGAGAGAGACTGCTCTCCACTTAAAGGATGTAATATTGCTAATAAAAGTCAGTGTGTGTGCAGGAACTAGAGCTGTACTGTGTCACTCTGCTTAATTTAGAGCAGCCAGTTATAACTCAGGTTGATTGCCATTAAAAGCCAGTTTTGCCATTGCAATCAGCGTTGATCGTCATATTTTATTGATTACACAATCTCTGAAGGCAACAGGAAGGGAAGACAGAAAGTTCTGCCATGCCATTTGAGAAGCTGTTTCCAGGTACAGGTTTTTGGACAGTCTGAGTGATTTGCACACATTTGGTTCTCTCACCAGTTTGTGGATTCACCCAGTAACAAGGCTGAGCAAATCTCCAGTGGGGCAGATGGGGAACAGCACCAGAGCTGCTTTGTCATCTTGGCCCTCTTCTGCTTCTTGAGTTCTGTACAGCTGGCAGGGTTAATTTATTACTTTCCCATCTTCTTTTTCTTTGGCTGAATTGCCCATAGTAAAATACCCTTATATTCCACACAGTTTGAAAGTGGTCATTCAGAGCAGCCAAAAGACCAGTTGGTTTCACTGAGATCTGTGTGTTCCTGTCCAGTCTCAGCAGAAATGCACATCTGTGCAGGACTGTAAGTCTCAGGAGCTGCAATATGTTTCTATCGTGGTCAACTTTTATAATTTCCTGGCATGTTTTGGGGGCCTGTCCAGGGATGTCGATTGCCATGTCTCTGGACTTCTACTCTTGGTTTCCAATAGTCTTGTGCATGGTCTGATCAGTCTGGCAAGGGTAAAGAAACAGGCTTAATGACTGTGCTTCTGTGAATTGCCATGAATTTTGTCTCTCATCCAGAAGTTATAGCAGTTGTGTATTGGTCAATGCTCAATATCAATAGATTTATACTGGGTTTAATAAGACATTTAAGGAAAAATGCTGCAAATCCTGTCTTTCTTTTGCTTGGACAAACTGTTAAAAAGCAGCTTGCAGCTTAATGTTGTTTAGTGAAGTCTGTTCAAGCAGATTTTCTGCCTGTCATGTTGACCCAACGAATGACTGATATTATACAGTATTTGTTATTATTTGGTTAGTTTATTCCTAATTTATTACCTATGCAGTGGTAGATAAACATTCTCATAATGTGCAGAGTGTAAATAAAAATAGCTAACTCAAAATAGTGGTTTCATTTGAGATACCTGGTTTTGGTAGTGTCGCATTTGACTCTGTCATAGAATTGCCAAAAAATCCTGGCAAGAAACAGGAAAGCAATGGGTCTTTAAACATAACAGTCAAAATCCTGCAGTCCTGAGAACTTCTTCCTCGTATGTTACTGGTATTTGCCTCTTCTACTTGTTCCCTTGTAAGTGGCTGTATCATCAGTTTTGTTTACGTCTTAAAAATAAGTGAAATGCAGTTGTCTTGCTTTTTCTAATGCCTCCTTTGAATGTGAATGTTGTCTAATGATACGTTTCTACTCTTCTCAGAGCTAGGCTGGTTAATTTGCAAAATTCACCGGCAGCCCAGAGCAGTGAGTGCTTGTAATTGCCCACCTGGTGTTCAAGATATGCCTTTATTTAATAGAAAACTTCAAAAGCTCAGTGAGTTTAATTAAAGTTGCATGGAAGAATAAAAGGGAGATTGAAAAGGCAAAAGTGGAAGGGAAAAAAAGCCAGAAGAAATACAGGGAACTGCTGAAACTGTTGCAATCTTTCAGGAAGGCATTTTCAGATGAGTTCTTGAGCACCAACACAGGACACACCTTAGCTGTGGGGCAGGACTGCAAACAGCTGTGTCCTGGGTCAAACACAGAGAGACAGGATCTAAACCAGGTTATCAAGCTGGCAGCATTTGGAACCAAACCCTGCAGACGCTGGTTAGAGCTCAGACACAGAAGGATGTTCATTTGTACTGCAAATCTGAACCTTTGCAGTGGGTAGATACTTTGGGAAAATGGGCAACATCCTTGGTCTGTGAGCTCTGGGGTCACCCTTCTCTGGTCACTTGGGCAAACTGAAGTTAGTTCACGTGATTTTATTTCTGTATATATTTTCTAAAGAAGATTCTTAAATGATATTACATGTAACCCAGTGATGATTTGCTGATACGGACAGAAAAGGCTGATGTAAAATTTATTAAATACAAAGAATTAATAATTGAATGTTGTCATTCATTATCTCATTGTCCCTGTGATATGGAGCTGAAGTTGTAGAAGAAAGAAGTGCCAAGTCATCCAGTTTGTCTGTGACATACTAATTCAAATTATGTGGAAATTTTCTGTGGTTTTAGTAGGAATACTGAGATGTCAATTTGGCTCAAATTCAAAATCCTATGATAGATGCATTTTTCAGCCTGTGTTTGAGAAGGAAAGCAGGAAGAAGCAAAGAAGAAATAATGAAGTAACAGGATTTAAAATAGATAAACACCAAACTGGGGGGAAAAAAGGTGTGAATACGTTAATAAAATTTTGATGTTTTTTGAAGATAATGAACAGTGGGATCAGGAGAAAACTATCACTTCACATAGCAAAACACTAAATTCAAACATATGCATGTGGTTAAGTCTGTATTTAGACAATTAAATGCACTCTATGTGTACTTCATGTATGAAAATCTGAGTATAGCTGCCATTAAAATCATCAGTGGGGTGTGGCATGGGCTGCAGATTGAGGTGGTGCTGTAGGCATGGCTTCTGCACCTGCTGCAATGTTATTCATGGCTCTTTGCTGTGAAGAATGGAATCAGACAAATTTTTAAAACAATTTGTAAGGTTATAAATAATGATGCTTCCATTTCTTTGTCCAGTTTTTTTTTTTTTTTCTTTTTGAGCTTGTTTGTGTATTTTAAACTAAGATAACAAGTGGTAACATCTGGCCATGGATATAATTTTCTGTTAGATGGAATGCCATAGGAATTAATATAATGGAATATTTTAAATTTGTATTCAGATATTTTCTTTTTTGTCTCTGAACAACTTGTGCAGAGTTCTTCATGTTGATTGTGGTGATAGCAGTGATGGTTTATCATGATCTTTCAACTTTTCCACAGTGCTGTGTAGTCACAAATAGCTGTAAAAGGATTTTATGTAATAATAGTGAATTTCCTGAATTGCTCTAAGGCATGGAGCTGAATAATGTATGCTGAAATAACTTTGTTTACTGACAAGTTATGTTTGAGACTTGTGGGGAAAAAATTGGACATCTCCTTGCCATAGATACATAATTTTTAAAGGAGAATATTTCTTAGGCAAAAGATTAAGAATTAGGCCAAAGAAGTCCAAGCACTTACCTCTTTCTAAATGTAAATATATCAATTACTGGACCCCTTTTCTGGGACCCTGCAGAAATGGCTGATGTCAGTATTTGCTTGGGCATAGGCTACCCAGCCACCTTTATTTCCTTTCCTATCTCTTGCTTTTGTTGCTGCTAATGCTCTGCTGAGAATCTCATAGATGTCATTGTGGGTAAAGCACTTTACCATTTCTTTCCAGTTAGACATGGTTGAGTCTTGACCTGAGGAGACCTGAGTACTAACTGAAAGAGCAGGTTCATAAAAAAAAAAAAAAATTATTTTCTCAAAGTCTTTGTCTCCTCATTTTTCCATATATATTTTAGCAATGCCACAGCACCAAGAACCACACAGAGAGGTTATTATCTACCTCTGAAGGGAAAAGCTGCCTTTGGATATAGCTCAGGTGTGGTTCAGCCTTGTTTGAGCTGATTACTGGCATGGCCATAGGCACAGATATAATTTCTTTGTCTCCAGCTGTTAATGTGTCCTTTTCATCATGTCCTTCAGTTTTTTAATTTTGTCCATTTTCTCTGAGCTCAGTTTTTTGGTTTTTTTTTTTTGTTTTTTTTTTTTGTTGTTTTTTGTAGGGGGATTTAGTTTTTTTCTCCTCACTCTTTGTAGTATATTATTATTTGTTGGCATTGGTGACATTCCATTCTACTTTTTCATCACTTGTGAAATTGATAGCGTTTTTGTTTTACTTGATGAGATGCTTGAAATAATGAAGTTAGGTTTAAGTCATCTACAGTTCTTACCTAACCCTTCACATTTTTGTTCAGCAGTATAATAGACTCTTTCTCTGATGGTTTCTCTGCAGTGGGGAGGAAATGAATAGATAATGAGAAAACAGGAAGTGTGTTCCTTTCCATGGGTCTGCCTGGTTTGAAGTAATAAATCATACAGCCTGAAAGATTTAATGTTAGATTCTTGCTATGCCTGCAATAGGGAACTCAAATATTCCTCCCAGATCCCTCCCTAGGACTGATGCTGTTCTATATTAGTCTGTAATTTCACTACTCTATAAAGACTTGTCTGATTTCATCTTCTTTCTCTGTTTTGACGCAAAGTGAGATTTGAAGGCTGCTCACACAGTCTGTGGAGGTGAAGCATTCTCAGTGTTGTGCATCAAGGCTTGCCAGGTTCTGGATGTTACACTGATTTTTCTGACTTTGCAAGGGGTTTGCACCTTCATAAAATGCGAGTTGTACAGTGAATTTTAGATGCTAATTTACTTGTCTTAATTGAGAACTAGGCTTTCTGCTGAAAATGTTTATCTAAAGAGAATGTAT
Source organism: Cichladusa arquata (assembly GCA_026413545.1). Classification (NCBI taxonomy): domain Eukaryota; kingdom Metazoa; phylum Chordata; class Aves; order Passeriformes; family Muscicapidae; genus Cichladusa; species Cichladusa arquata. The sequence continues at coordinate 9,645,044 of JAOTQP010000304.1, read as the reverse complement.
TTATGTCAATTATGTGGCAAGTGCTAGATACATATTCTTGAACTTGTATGCAAGCAGCACCATTAATTATCAGCTATCACTGAACCAAGTCCTGAGCTTATGCTGTCTGTTGGGGTCAACTCAGGTGAATGAATTCACATGATAAATAGTAATAAATGTAATAAAACAGAAGCCGTAGTAACCTAACAGCACACCTGATGTGTCAAATAGAGCATTTTTATGGCCAAACAAGCATTTAATTTTTGTAATAACAGATGATTTGTGTAGCTGATGCTTCTTTGAAAGGAAGAGAGATGAGAAGATTCTTGACAAGCTGTATTTGCTGTCTGGTTACAAAAGCCATGTTTTGCTTTGTTGCTGTTACAGCACAGACAGGAGGGAAGAGATTACTGTCTTTTGTTAGAGGTGGTTGCAAATTGTACTCCTGTTATGCTCAGAAAAAGTAATTCCTCTAGAGCCTTAATGTTTCATTAAATTATCCTGGGTTTTGATGGGGAGGAAAGACAATGGAGAACACTCTTTAAAAAGCTTTAAAAGGTTGTGTTTCAACATTTATGAGAAGAAGTTTGGTTGTTCTGCGTTTTTAAAGAGCAAAAAGTTGCCATTGAATTGAAGTGCTTGTTAGGGACTTGCAGTGGTTTTTTTTGTTGTTGGTTTTTTTCCCCCTTGAATATTGAGTTTTCTCTTTAAGAAAGAGCTTTGGCACTTCTTAAAGGGGACAGGGTGGAAAGAAAGATGACTTTCAAAGAGATCTGCAGAGTAAATTCTGTTAATTCCCTTTATACTATATAATGTTAAGATAATAAGGTTGCAGATAAGGTGTCACATTCTCATTTGATGCAACGGCATAATGCATTCCCCAAGTTACAGATTCATTCCAAGCCTGAAGCTTAGAGAATTGGATAAGTTTCTGTTTTCTCAACTCTTTTTGATCTTGACCGTGGGCATATTTCAGCAGCAATAAATGATTATTCAGTTTGATTTTTTTGAACTTGTATGTTGGGGTATTTTAGTTCATGCTTCTGAGCCACTGGGTTTCAATTTTACTTCTCCTGTTAACCCTTCTGGAGGGCTGCCACAGAGACAGTTTTAAAATCTAGCTCAAAGCCAAATGGAATATTTGTGGCAAAATCAGGTCTCTGATCTTCTGATGTAATTTGTGGGTATAAAGAAGTCCTGTCATTAGAGGACAAATCTGCTGTTCCTGTATAGAAGTGCTGCCTTCTGAATGATGCATGAAATTATGTAGCAAAGAGTCTGTTTTCTTTTTAAAAAAGTATGAACAGGGCAAGCAGTAGAAAAATGAGATTTATATACTGCAGGTTAAAATACTTACCTGCATTTCATTTTTTTAATGTGCTTTTTATGTGGGCAGGTTTTCCCTGAATTTCAGCTGGTGCAGGGACAAATGGAGTATCTGCACAGCTCAGAACACCATTGCAAAGAAATACAGTAGAAATAGCTGATAAAATGGGCTTACAAGGAAAGAAGCATAGAGCTGTTGTAGGGAAGAAAAAGGAAGAAAAAAACACAATGCTTTGCTTTTCCTTTATCAGAGGAACATGTGGAGTGACAGACAAGTAAGGTGAGAATGTACATGGTACCTGTGTTATTTGAGACACCCATGCAGACACAGCAGAAGTGTCATTTTGATGTGGGAAAAAGCACATTTCATCTGTCAGTGAGCTTACCAGCTGGTCTCAGAAATTCCCACTCAAGTGGAGGGTAAGGTGCAAGACTGAAGATGAGACTTGGGGGGTCAGGGGAGCTGACTTGCTGTGGGTCCTGTTGACTGTTTACCAGCACAAGTCCCTCTCTGTAGCTCGTTTGACACACAGAGCTGTGTGAAGCCCTTCCCTTGGCTCAGGAAGGCAGAAACATCATCCATTCCCCTGAATTACTCACAGCATCGTGCCACTGCAGTTTCTGCTGTCGCCTTGAGCAAGTGTTCGCAGTGTCCCTCTCCTGCTTTACCCTGCTCAGTTATGGGCAGGTTCTCCTGCAGATCTGGAAGCTCCACCTCTCAGTCACAAGCACTTACATGAGAATTTCATACTTTGAAAATAAAGCAGTAGACAAAGTGTAAAATGCAAAACATATACCCAGCTACAAACAGTAAAGTCCAAGATGCACTAAAAGCTGACCTCGCTATTCTTGTCACTCTCTGTATGTGCTCACTTTCAGTATAGGAAAGAAGATTGTTCTACAAAAAGACTTTTTTTTTTTTTTTTTAAATAAGTACTTTATTTTTTTTAAATAAGTAGATTTTAACTACTATATTTTGAACTCAAGACAGAGGTTACTGTTCTTATGGCAGAGAAAACAAATACAGACCGAAGTGCTAGGATAAGTCCTAGGAACATTAATCACCTAAAATTTGTCATCCTGATTTCCCTTAACACAGAAACTTTTTCTGAAGAGATCCATCTGATGATACTGCATCAAAGTAATTAATTATTTTTCCTATTTTTAATTCCTACTTCTGTTTGGAGAGGGTGTTCTAGTCTTGGTAACTAAAGCAGTCAATATGGTAGAAGTGAAATGACTTGCAGGTGGGTATGAGACTGATTGGAAAAACACTGTAGCATAGTACCTAACCTATCAAAATTAAAGTAGCACTAAAATTAGAGATCTAACCAGGCTCCAATATTATTTGTTACATCTAATAGCAGGGCTGGATGGTGTGCTGTAGAAGACAGGACTGCAATTCAAAAAGGTACAGATACCTTAGAGAAATGATTGGGGAGAAGTGAAGTGCAGTTGAACCAGGGACAAATATAAGGTTGTGCGTCTCCAGGTAGAGATTAGAGAGAAACAAGATGGGCAACAGCTCTGTGGGAGCCTAGAACATAGAGTGGTAACAACATCACGATAATATCTGTCTGGAAAAAAATTCTGGGCAAACATTTATCAAAAGTTTAATTTCTTGGGGGGAAAGTGCATTTATTGTCCTCCAGTGCTTCTTTCCAAGTCTTATTCTTATGAATGTCTGACTGAAATCCTTTCAGCTTACCTATGAAAGCTTTTATTTTAACATAGCATAGCACTTGTTTTAGACCCAGCTTTTTTTAAAAAATTGTGTTTAAACATGTTAGTGGAATGAGAAGATTAAAAGCACTTTGAATTGCTTTTAGTTCAGCAGTACAGTAAAAGTGCCAATGTCCCAGGAGTTGCTTCAGAGATTAGAATAACATAGTTAGCTTGAAAAAATTCTTCTGTTTTTGAAGTGATTTTGAATCACTCTGTCGGCTTTTGATAAAGCCACCCCTCACCAGCCCCTGTCAGATTGTCAGTGCTGATAGTGTGAAGCCAGAGATGTCCCTGCATTGTGCTACCCCTGTATCTCCATCCTCATCAGTATTGACCTTTTTCTGGAAGAGCCATATCTCACAGACAACACCACTCCTGCTGTGTTTTGTGTTTTTAACAGATATGTCTTGGATTACACTGGCAGCACAGACTCCTCTCATTTGTCACCTGCCCTGTGCTGTTCTTTCTGCTGGGTCACAACAGACAAAGTGTGACTATGTTTAAGTCCCTGTGCTGCTGCCCCTCTTTTGCACACATTTGCCTTTTCTGCTGCTTCATTGCTGTCTCAGAACTTCAGAGCCAGCAGGGTGAGAGCTCTGAATCCCTGCAGCAACCACAGAAAAAGTAAACAGGAAAAACTGCCAAGCAGGGAAGCTGAGCCTTTTCATATCCTACCTCAGATTAGCAGTAATTGTAGATATACATGGGTTCAAGGAATAAGCAGAGCTCCACAACAGTACTGGAAGCAAAGAATGTAGCATGCACAGAGTAGTAATTAATTAGCAGCTTAAATAACTTGCATTGCTAGACTTAATTGAACAGCAGCAGCAAAACCCAAATAGATTCCCCTGGACTATCAGAGGCGGGGGGAAATCTGCATGAAGAAAGCAGGTGCTGGAAAGGGAGGGATTCTTGGTTGTACTTACTGTGCCTTAATATATTTAAATGGTGTTTGTAACCATTAATTTTCCCTTTGCATAAATTTGTTTTAAAAAAACATAGGGAATTTTCCAGTCTCAGGAAAGAGATGGCCTTATAGTGGTACATAGTGTGAAAGTAGGAATGTCTCTATGCTGGAAAGGTAGATAGCACTGTGTGCTGGTTTGGAAGCAAACCGGTGAGGGATCTCAAGTCAGAGCTACAGTTCAATAGGAAAAGTAAAATAAAATGCAGTAGTACAAAAACACTGACAGAGTCAGAATACAATTTGACACCCTTTCATTCAAGGTGTTGGTAGTCCAATTAAATGGTGACTGCAATCCTCCTGCAGTGACAGATGTGGTTCAGTTGAAGCAGTGATATTCTAGAAGTGTGTAGCTTCCTCTGAAGGTCCAGTGATGATGTAGAAGGGTCTGGTTTTCCTCTGGAATCCAGTGGAAAAAGGCTGCTCTGGTGTTCCAAATCTCAGTTTTTATCTAGGTTGGAAAGACTTGACTCCTCCCTCTGGCTGGAGCATCTCCCAGTGGGATGATGTAATTTTATCAATC
>JAOTQP010000304.1:9625636-9640427 GCA_026413545.1 Cichladusa arquata | reverse complement strand
ATCCAGTGGAAAAAGGCTGCTCTGGTGTTCCAAATCTCAGTTTTTATCTAGGTTGGAAAGGCTTGACTCCTCCCTCTGGCTGGAGCATCTCCCAGTGGGATGATGTAATTTTATCAATCATGCAGTGGGAATCAATGGCCCATTAGCAGAAGATATCTCCCTGGAGGGAGGATGGGTTGTGGAAAAGATAAAGATGACTGCCCCACCTGGTTTCAACAGATGGTAATAGAATACATACTTCTGGTTACATCTTGCATTGCAACCTAAGACACCCTGCAATATTTCAGGAGAGTATAAGCATTGTATCTGTGCAGGGAGTAAGGCGGGGGAGGATTTTTTGGAGGGAGAGTTCCATTATGAAATCTTCTGGATGATGTGTTGATATTTGACTGAGGAAAATACTTCCATAGGTGACGTTTCATTTTTGTGTTGCAGCCTTTCCACCCTGCTATTTATCTCAGGTGTTTCTGGACGAGTAGAGTATCATGTGTTGTGCTAGCAAACCAATAGGATCCCAAACCGTATTCTTGGAGATTTGCTGAAGGAAGCCCTGTACGTGCAGAGAGCTGCAATTCAGACATGCATGTTATCTGCCCATTTTCTCTCCATTACTATTTAAACCAGTCTCTCTACTTGTTTGTTTACTCATATTTTTCAGAACAGTCTGTGTTGAAATTCTTTACTTTATCATTGACATCTCTGGCGCTGGTTACTCTGCAAATATTTTCATTGCTCTTTGCACTGTGTTAATATTACACCTCCATAAGAGCTGTGATGGCAAATACAGTAGTGGTAGTTGAAACAGGCATTTTCATGGTCTCTTCTTATGGTGCTCCACACAAAGAGAAGTGCAATCTTTGGTTAAAGTTTATTTGTAGTTGATTATCATCTTGTATTTATTTTCTACTTTGAAAAATATGTAGATTACATCATGGTATTGGAGTACCTAACTGTAACAGCAGTTCACTTCAAATTCAGATACTTGACTGCTTCAGAACAATTTTGTGGCTGTTGATACAGGCAATCCCAAAGACTATCCTGTAAAAATCATGTATGACTTCTGCTAACATACAGAAATTAACTAGAATAAACCTTTCTTTTTTTAGTAACACTATATAATATGCTTATCGGTTTATTCCCTCCAAATTTATTCTATAACGTGCATTAAATTTGAATGAGGCTTGGGTTTTACTGGTTTTCTCTCTTAAAAATTTGTTTAATCATTGGCTGTCTCAGTATCGTCAGGTATCAGGATATTGCTGGACTAGCTCTAAATTTCAAACATAAATGTAATATGTATGTGATGTAATATTGACATGTGGGATATGGACAACATGCTGCCTTTTGTTTGCTTGTACAGCAGAGGACTCTTAAATCCAGATTAAAAATTTTTGTGGGATTATAAACACTTCATTTTGTAGCTAGAGAATTGAAACTCACACAATGGGACCATAAGGGTGAGATCTCAAAATGGACTAAAATTTTCTCCAATTTTTTAAAAATGTTTTACCTTTTAATACTATTATGTTGATTTCTCTATACAGTGACTCTTGTACTGTACTATTGCTTACACAGCTTCATATCTTAAGTTCTCTTTCTCTTTGTATATGCTGGAACTCAACTGCAATTTGAAAGCTCTTAAACTCCACTGGACTAAGAGGAAATAATTCTTTACATGCAGAAATACGTTCAGGGAAAATTTAAAACGTTTATTTTGTTTTTAAAGGCTATACTTGTAATAACAGACTTCGCATTTATGTTTAATTTGCTGGCATGTTTATGCAAACTTCAAGAGAAAAGCTGAACTGCATCTTTTGTTGCTGCATATTTTCAGCATGTAAATTGGTATTTACAGAAAAATCCATGGTGAGGGGACCAGAACACTTTTTTATTTGCACAGACTGGTGTTTAAAATGCTAACTCAGTTTTGCACATCAGTCTGACAGCTGATAAATGCCATTTCAATGGTAACATTTTTTGGTTTTGTTTTCATTTGGGCTGAAGTAGTTTGCTTATGTTCATCTTATTTGTTGCAAGTAGAAATTATAATCAGTGAGGCCCCAGCTAAAGGGATTGCTGTACAGTTCTAAGGGATAAAAAGAAAAATATGCATTTTGTGACACATTGGCAAAAGCACAAATATTTTAAAGTGTGATCTATAGTAATGGAGAATGCTACCCTAGGATTAAGGGGCTGCATAAATTGTGGGAAATTTACTGCAATTTTTTTTTCAATTTGTACAAGTTCTGGAAGTGTTGCTTAAGATAATCATTGGACTGTTGTAATACTCCAAAATATGAGGTTTTCTGTCCCTGTTGGAATAACTTTACAGTAAACAAAGAACATAGCTGCATCAAAAACATCCCAGCTTCAAAAAAGTGTCTTAATGGTTTCAGTGCTGTCTTATTTTCTCTAATTACTGTCATTTCTGTATTGATCAGAGAGGATTAATTATTTACTACCGCAGAAATGTTCTTTCTAAGTAATTCTTCAGATTAAGTATTTATATGGGTTCTGACATGCATTCTGTTGCTTAATGTCATATATTTAATGTTGATTGACCCCCTTGCATCTTATATACTTGAGATGTGTGGAAAGATTGGCATATGGTGATCTCATCAAATGTGTAGTAGAGGTCAGTAGCTTGGAATGGGCAGTTACAAAGTGATTGTGGGGAATGCATGCTCACCAGTCCTTCCTTTGCCAAGGTCAGAGCAGGTTGAGGAGAAAACTGTCTAGATCTTCTAATAACACACTTCCAGCATCTGGGAACATGGATCCTTGTCCCAGAACTGAAGTTGTAATGAATTAGTGATGTGGTCGTTTATATTGATTACAAACCAGTGGAAGCATCTGAAGCAAACCAAGGCAGATCTTGTCTTCCTTGAAAAAGAGAGAGACAATATGCAATGTATTTCTGGGTATTTTAGGAAATAAAATTAAATTTGGTACCTTCAGGGTCTGCATCAAAACCGGTATGTCAAGAAAAGAAGTTGGAAGAAGTAGTATGAAATCTTGGTATGCAATTCTTGCACACAGCCCAATGGCATAGAAGTGTGTTCACTGCACATTAAATACCTGTCATTGAACCATTGATGTTAAAAACTCAGAATTATTAATTAGGTCTCCCATTGGGGCATTTCAGGTCATCAGAGAAGCTTTGGAGTTGGATGAAGTTGAGAATTTGGAACAGACAGGGACTCGTGTTCCCAATGAAAACCGGTACTTAGCAGAAATATTTACTTTCCTTTAGTTATTGAACACCAGGTTAGAAGGGTCATCTGGTCCAATGTTTTTTGACAAAAGCAGGGTATAGACAAGATGGACCAGAACTCTGTCCAGCCAAATCTTAAAAGTGTCTCATGCTGGGGAATCTACCACTTTATTCAGATTATTCCAATTATTCCAATTATTCACAATTCTTATTGTGAAAAATGTTCCTTCTGGAATCTCCCCAGGATAAACTTGCACCCCATGCTCTTCCTGTGATTCTTTGTAAACAAGTTGTTTCCATCTTCTTTGCAGCCATCCTTTAAACGCTGGGAAGTAGTGATAAGGTCAACCCTAAGCCTTCTTTTCTCAAGGCTGGCCACCTCAGTTTTCCCAACCTTTCTCCATGTGGCAGCTTTCCAGTCTTTTGTTCATCTTCATGGCTGTTTTTTTGACTCTCTCCAGCTTGCCCACATCTTTTTTGGATAGAAGGAGCCAAAACTTGAACACAGTACTGCAGGTGTGGCCTGGCAATGGCCAAGAGGAATGGGGTGATGGCTTCTTAAAGGTTTTGTTAGCCCATTCTTTCAGCCTATCCAGGTCTGTTCCTGCAGGGTGACTTTCCCTTCCAAGGGTCCGCTTCCCCTTCAGTTTGGCATCATGGGCAAACTTCTTCAGGATTCACTTGATCCCATCATCCAGATCATGGATGATGAAAACATAAGCAGTGTTGGTCTGAATGTCAGTCCCTGGGCACCCTGCTTTGAGAAGGAGTGATTTCCCACCACACCCTGGGCACAGTTGGTCAGTTCCTCACCCACCACAAGGACCACTTGTCCAGACCATAACACCTCAGTTTCTCTAGGATGGGGCTATGGGACTCTGTATGGAAAGCTGTGGAGATGCTCAGGTAGACAGCAGCCATTAGTTCTTCCCAACATATTTAAAAGTGTGCAGAATTATACATATCCCACCCTGCATGATGGATATATGTTAGAATGGAACAAAAAGAGATGCAATTTCATGAAGGAAACATGAAATACATACACAGGATATATTTTTTTCTGAAAACCGTGGCATTGAGAAGTTGTGAGAGTTAGAATCACAGGAGGGGTGGGACAATGATTTTACCAATTAAATTGACCTATTGTAAATTTTACCTGCTATACTTGCAGGGATTGGCATGCACACCAGGTGCAAGGCAAACAGTTCAGCTGCTGTGCTGTATTACAGGAGTGTTCAGTAATCTGTGTGCAATCTATTCCCTCAGAACTTTATCCTCATTGCTTATATTATGTGTATAAATGCCTTCTTTAAACAGAGGTCCTATCTTGACTGCCAGCTATAGTTCTTGTGGTGTAGATTTTGTGGGTGAACAGGGAACTCCTCAGCCCTTTTAGACATGTCAGCTTTTAACAGCACTGACATTTTCAGAAAGAAGTGTAATCTTCTTGTCTGTAGAATATCAACATAGATTTTTTTTTATCATTACAACAATAACAATAGATAGAAGATTTCTGCCATGTAGAAATGAAGGTTGTATCTTGTTGGGTGTTTCATTGTGGAAGTCTGATTTTTATGTCTCATTAAAAATAGTAAGCTACATGAGAAATGGTTCATGTACATCACCTGTTTTTCTAAACATGGTACTCACATTTGCAACCAGCAGCAGATTCAGGTGCAGCTCTGACTGTATTTATGAAGATTAGAAAGATGCCAGAAGACTTATGAATGTTCTCATCATGAAAGCAGGAAGGCTGATCCATATTTCTTAATAGCTCCTTTAATGGTAGTGACCTCCATATTGCAGTATGATCAACTCCACAGCAGCCACATGGGGTTTACAGGAGGCACTGACTTTGCTGAGCAGATGTTTCAGACCTATATATATATATATATTATTTCTCTGGGTGTTACTAAGTGAAATACATCAGTGTGCTGCTTGACATGTTCTTAAATTGTATGATTGCACTTTTCTTGTCCTCTTCTCACAATAAGCTTTAGTACCTGCCATAGCCTGTTTTGAGTAGCAATTAATATATGTAGTGATTGCCTTATTATAAGGATGAAATATGCAGAAATGAAAGGAAAAAAGGCATTTGGACAGAGCCATAGGTCTGTTCAGAAGCTGCCTTCAGGACCTTGGGCAAGACACAAAACTGCCCTTCCTTTTTTATTCAGCGAAGGAGTATGTGAATAAAGGAACTACTTGAGTCATAGATGTACCAAAATAACAGAATGAAAGCAATGGAACTACTGTAGTGGGACTATAACAAAGGTTAGAATGCATTATTGTGACATTTTTAAAATTTAAGGGTGTCAGCATATGGTTCTGATTCTTTCTGTTTCTTTGCTGTGTGATTTGGGATTTGTATGTTGGGTGGTTATGGTCACTGGTAGAAATTTAAATGCTCAGTGATGAGTGGAGCCCTGTGTGCTGCTCCAACTTACATTGCTGGGGTTTGCTGGAAGACAAGCAGAGATGGGGGATTATTTAAGAAGGTGGCATAACTTCAAAAGGCTCAGCAACAGGTATTTTAGCTGCTGTTACGATTTCAGAACAGTTATTCAGTATCTTCTTGCTTTACAGTGGGGGCAGCTGTCTCTGCTTCCCACTTCTTGTTGAAGAAAAAGTTGCAAGTGTACGCGTGCGTAGACAGCAGGGACTGCACTTTTTGAAGAGGTTGCTTTACTGTCCTGGAGGTTACTCCTCTAGGAGTTATAGCAGAGCTAACAACACGGTACAAGCCTGTAAATCTCATCCAGCAATAAATGACTGTGTCTAATAATTAAAGATCAACTACTGAAGGATAGGAGTGTCTCTTCCTTTTTAACTACAGCCTCGCTTTGTTCACTTTTCCTTAAAGACATTCTGATTGCAGCATGGCTATCTGCCATCTCTGTCTCAGAGATCCTTCTCTGATGTTCTCCAGAGTGCTTTGTTCTTGTTATATCATTCCTTTGACTGAAAGTTCAGAGTGTGCGAAGGGAGAAAGGGAAACCCATTCCAGGGAGCTCAGTGAGTCCTCCCAACAGGACTCAGCAAGGCACTGCCATCATGCAGGCTCTGCTGTTGCAGAGCTACAAGAGCACTCACAGCAAATGCATGACAATAAATATCCTCTGAAATATCTCCAGTTATACTACTGAGTAATAAATCATTGTTTCTTTAAGTAGACTATATGTAGTTTTTTATAAAATAGGTGTTTTCTTACTGCATGTGAATTTATGCTGTTATTGAATGTTCAGAGGAGATGTGCCTATGCATTGTAAAACTGGAAGAAACAGATACAGGGAATTACGTTAGAAAAAACTAAATGGAGTAAGGACTGTTAAATACAGAGAAACATTAACAAGTTTAATATTTTTCTGAATGTATTAAAAACAAGTATAGTGTTGCAGCTGAGAAGGAAATTACATCTGATCTGTTAATTTTGTAACGCTAAGGAGAAAAACACAAAATTTTATATACAAAATTTCCATTGACTTGAAGCTTATTTTAAATTATTTTTTTTTATATCCCTGTGTATATAGACTGGTATGGCAGGAGGCCCAAATGACGAAGAAATAATTCTTTTGTATTATTCAGGCAGACACTTGTGAGTAGCTGTCTCTAGGGATGGAGTCTCCACAAGTCCTGGCTGCAGCTGGACAGAACCTGCAGGTAAACTAATTCCTGCCAGCCCAGTTCCCCCAGGTTTGCTGGTCACTGTGCCACACTAGCCAAACCTGCTCCTTGAGCCACATGTGATGCTTTCTGGTGTTCAGGATTCATCCTGCTGATTACAAAATCAATTTGGTAAGAACAGCACAACGTGGCATATTTTTGGTATGTCTGAGGGCAGCGTTAGTTTCCTATGAAAATGAAAAGTTTTCCTCCTACTTGTAATTCGCATGTCAGTAACTTGGATGAAAAGCAAATGAAGGTCTCTCTGCAACTTCAAAGGTGAAGATTTTTCTGGGTTTGGATGAGTTCTTTCTAGGTAAACACAGAACAGCTCAAAGAATACCTGCAGGTCTTTGAAAAGAACAGTCAGACTGCAGCTTTTTCAAGCTGACTGTTTACCACACGCTACTCACTGCTCATCTCTAGCCTTGTTTTTTTTCCCCACTTCCATGCAGTTTCATTTGTATACTCCATAAGTAGTACAAAAGTAAATAATAAAAAAAAGTATAATAATAAAAAAGTAAATAATGTAATAGCCCCTACATAGGATAAAAGTGAAAATATAGGTAAACATTTATACACACTACAGTCTGAAAAATATACTTTGAGGAGTATTTAAAAACGTATTTGGACTTGCATTTTTTTCACTTAGGAGTTTGAAGTAGTTTGCTAATGGATTTTCTAATTGCTAAAGCTAATTAATAAGGACCTCATCTGAAGAGAATAGATTAGGAAAAAAGTGAAAGAGAGTATCCCTTTAATTGTCAAAATGTATCTATTAAAAAGTGTTTCTAAGTTTTCATTGTGTATTTTCTGGAAAGTAAATTAAATAGGCCTAAGTTTTTTGGGTGTTTTTTTTTTGGTTGTGGTTTTTTTTGTTTGTTTTTTAATTCAGTTAACTAACAACAGTATTATGAAGTAGCTGTGCCACACACATACATGCTTATTTTAGATGCTCTATCCAGAGATTATTGCTATGATGAGGTAAGCGAAGAATACTTACTGCAACTTTTGGGAAGGGTGAAAAAAATCCCAACAAAACTGCCCCAAACCCCAAAGTGTTCAGAAGTTGTATAGATTCTTCTCTATATCATATTTATTTTGTTATCTATGTCCTTTGTTCTTCAGTGGGACCTAGTCTGGCTGATGGAATGGGCCAACAGAAATCTGACGAAAATCAGTGAGGACAGATGAGTTCTCTGTGTGTGATGGACTAACCTCTGGCAGATGTGCACAGCAGAAAAAGATATGCTGGTCAGAAATGTTAACAGGCTATGATGAACAGAAGGCAAATGCCTTTACTCTGAAGGTAACTAAGCATTGGAACAGATTGTCAAGGAGGTTGTGGAATTTTGCTCACTAAAAGTTTGAGATGTGCTCAAGCAAATTCCTGAGCAACCTGTTGAAGTTCAAAGCTGTCCCTATTTAGTCAGGAGTATGGATTTCCCAAAATTAATGATTTGGTTTCAAAAGTCACTCACAACTGCATTTTTATGGTATTAGCTGCAGCTCTGTTTTGCCCAGAAAGCTATCAGTTTATTTTCACAGATTGCATATATGTTCAGTGTGACTCTAACTACTTTTATAAACCATCAAATTCCTTACTGTCCATAGGTTATGTGGAGAAGCTAAGTCAAAGGAATTAATTTGACCATTGTTTTTTTTCACCCCTATCATTATGTTGTTATTACCTGTTGATCATTTGCATGTGACCTTTCTCATGAGGCTCCTGCTGTTGCATCCTTGTGCATTGTTCTGGGAGTGCTGGGAAGTGAGCACAGGAGCTGCAGAGGCAATGGCTCTGCTAACTCAGGGAACTTTCCTACAGGGTTTAGAAAACCCCCTGAAAGAAAGAGGCATCAGTACTTGAGTGAAGACCTGTGTGCAGGAGGATTGCCCTGGTGTTAGAAAGACCTGTGCTGCTGAGCAATAAATAGCTGCTGAGTCTTGCACGCACTGATGGTTTGTGGGTTTTTCTTTCTGCCTCTTCAGCTGTTTGGCTGTGTCCCCAAACAAGCAGAGCTGAGGAGTGGTGTCAGTGTGTGTGGATCACTGAGGCCAGGCTTTTGTAACAGGAGACAAGAAATGGTCTATTTTAACCAGCTCTCAGCAGGAAAGGACAATGCCTGCAAGTTTGTCTCCCTGAAAGCATGGAGGGAAAGCCAGGGACACTGAGCTGCACAGCAAATGTGAAGTTGTGGAGTGAACGCTTCTGATCCAGGGAGATGCTGAGTGGGGAGGTGCAGGTCCTGTGGAGGAGAAGCAGGCTGTGAAATGTGTAGATGAGTATTTCGCAAACAGGCAGATTTTGCAGGGCTCAAATAGATTTTGAGTAGCCCAGTGAAGTAGTAAAATCTGGGGACAGACTGGCTTAAAACTAAGTAGTAAATAGAAGTAAATCAAAATAGTTTTTGATTTTACAAGTGGGAAGACTCTGGGAAAGAAGTTAATAATTCCTTATGGAAATGGGTTTGTAGTTTCTTCAATCAGCCTTCTATCTCATCTTCTTCCTAAGCCTCTAGTTAAGTATTACCAAATATATGTCCAGCCACTAAACTTCTTTTGAGTGAATAGTACAGTCTGATTTTTTTTTTTTTTTTAATATAAGTCTTCAGCAATTTCTTTGTTTATTTTTGGTTTTGGTAGTGCAAAGCAGGAAGCCATGACTCTTATTTTATAAATTTGCTTTTGTATAAAAAGCTTTTTATGACAAAAGAGAGGCCAGCTTTTCCTTAATGCTACTTCCCTAGCTGATTTATATGTAACTTCAGTTGAGTTAAGGGATGTGAACAGTGAATCTTAGATCCTAATGAAGTTATTTGACTAATGCAATGTCTTAGTTGCATTTTCTGCTGAATTTATTTATGGACTTATACGTTTATTTGGATCTTATTCATGTGAAGAAGCCTTCAGACAAGGGTTCAGAATTAAGTCAGTGAGAGTCCTCATGTGAATATATATGTATTTAAGAAGTATAGAATTATCACAGTGACTGTTTCATGTTCCTAAAGGGGCATTTAAGGCTACAGATTATGCCTGGATTTCATGAGACTTCTCACTTCAAGGTTCCTAATTTAACCTGTGCCATGATGCTTTGTTTTGCAAAGAGTACCCCGGTGCTGTGCAGTCAAAATCCCTGTCTGTGCCCTCAGCAGCAGTGCTGAACCTGCCCAGGATGGTGCTGCAGGGTTCCAAAGCAGCAGATGCTCTGTGGCCATGGCTGTGCAGGAGTGTTGGATCCCAGAAACCTGGAGATTTCGAGCTTTCTGTGCTTTCTGACACTGACCCCCTGGAGAACGCTGCTTTTGACCTGAAGCCTTGGTGAAGGCTTCCAAATTTGAGTGATGGAGTTAAAATCACAGGTGTGTAGTTAAAGTGTGTGCTTTCACATGGTACAGGGGTTTAAATTTGAGGTTTTATAGTATATGTATATATAGGTATGGGACAAGATGGAGGATTTTGGGTGGTGTCTCTTTTGGTGCTCATCTTCCTTCTTCTTCATGGGGTTCAGGCAGTAGTTTCTGGTTGGTCAGTCAGTGTCACACTAAGGGAATTTGGTTATTAAATTAAAAGGATAAATAACGTAGGTGTTAATTCTCTATTGGACTGTTTAGCTTTAAGAGATGGATGTTCCTCCATTTTGCTCACTTCTGGCAGGTGACTAGAAGTGCTGCTGAACACTCTGTACTTTCTGATAAGATTTAATAAACAACCAATCCTGAACACGAGAAAATCCATTTCCTTCGTGGATTTTTTTAAATCCTGGCTCTGAGTGAAGGCAGAAGAGACAAACCACTAATTAGGTGATGCAAAATTCCACCACTGTTCCACAGGAGGGTGTCCTGGTGCAGAGCCAGCCGTTCTGAGGCTGCCAGGAGAGCAGTGACAGTGACCTGCAGGTCCCTGTGTCCCTGTGCAGGGACACCAGGCTGCTGCCAGCTCCTGACCTCTGCTACCAGTGTTGGGGTCAGGAACACACATCTGCAAGTCTGGCTAGCTGAAGATGAATCTTGCCTCTAAAATGGGTCTAGACCAGTCTAAATAAGCTCCAAAGAAGCTTGGAAGACTTTCAGCTCAAAACACTGTTGTTTGGGAAACCTTCCATCCAGTGTGAAGGAGCTACTTGGATGTTTGCCATTTCCAAGTGGGTGGTACAGAATTCTGCTTTGTTTTCAGTCATGTCTGCAGCTCCTAGGAAAGGATCATTATGAAGTCTTTAGCCATTAAAAATACATGCCTAAATCTTTTTTTTTTTCTTTTTTTTTTTTGGGCTAAGTTTTGGATCCTAAAAAATTTGCAAGTTAGGTCATGTGCAGTGAGAGAAATTGATTGCTAAATTCACCTACCTAGTTAAAAATACTTGGTCCAAGCTTTTCAAAAGGAAAAGGAAAAAAAAATTATTTTGAATAGTAGAACTAAAATTTAGGTGTTCTGGGGTGCTTTCCAAAACCTACCTTGTATATTGACTGACTTGAAATTGTTAATATTGTCAGCTGTTGACATAAATGTCAATTGACATTGTAGATTTCAAAAAATGTTTTCTGGGTTGCTGCCTGGTGTTCATGGGGTAGGGTTTTTTTTGCATAATATTTTTAAGTCTTCCATTCATAAGAAGACTGATAATTTATCTGAACGGCTCAAATATGAAACCAAGTACAAAAATGGTTCTAAAATATCGACTTTGCAAAAAATCCAAACAAAACAGTGATTTTGACACAGTATTTTGTTAGGATATTATGCTAAACCAGCAAGTTTGAACTGAGTATCACTTGCCTGTAGACATGCACTTCTCTTATGGACTGATAATTGTCTGACATTTCATTAAATGTTGGTTGGTATCAATTTATTGCTTTTATTTCACGAGGAATAATTTAATTTAATGGAAAAGTGAGTTTTTAAAATATTTTGCATTAAAATTCTGTTATTACTAGAAGAAGCCATAGTTGTTGAGCAATGTGAAGTTGAAAGATTTATATTATGTAATTGTTCCATTAAAATAAGGGCAGATCCTACTATTTACTTGCCATTTAAACCCTAGTTAGAATAAAATGTATTGTGTCAAGTCATTCAGATGCCTTGACAGTAATTTACCATTAAGGCCAACAACTCCTTTGCCTCATGGGAATGGTCTTGGAGAATATATATCCTTGAAGACTGGGATAGGCTGGGAAGCTTTGAAGTATATTGCTGTGGCAAATTTTACTTTCCCCCCCCCCCCTCCCCCCAGTGTTGTGGGTTTTTTCGTCTCCTTGTTTCAAACCAAACGTAAAGAACAGAATTCATTAATGGATATCATGCTGAAATGTGGGATCTTAACCCCTCTAATTCAATGGCTGGGTGTTACATGAAATAACTGCACTTCTCACTGTGATTTGCTCTGCAGCCTTGAATAAGTCACAAACCTTGCACAGTTCCTGCTTTTTAAAATCTTTTTTACATTAAAACTCTTGATGAAAAGGGATAGAAGGCTGTATGCTAAAATGCAGGGTCATCATTAGAAGCTGTAGGTATGTCATGTAAACAGCCTGCATCTAAAAATGCTGATTGAAATCAGCCCTGCCATCTTCTCAGGGCAGATGAGAGCAGGACTGAATTCAGCTAGTTGGCATTTCCAGCTCGCTCTTAACCACAGCAGCTCATCACAGTAACCTCAGAGCTGAGTGAGTAGTTTCACACTTAGCTGACCAGAGATTCTGCTTCTGAGAGCAGAAGTTGCCAGCAGATCATGTGCTAATTAGTTTAGAGCTCACTGCAGTGGGAGCAGGCAGAGGCAGGTCTGTAGGCTGGACCCAGCCCTGGAACAGTTTAATCTGTTCCAGTCTTCCCCTGAGTCTTCAAACCTGTGAATTGTCTGTGTGGAGATGCTGCAGTCCTGCAAACCTTGAATGCCTAAATCCACAGGCAGCAAACTGATGATGAGGTGACAGTATCAAAGCAGTAAATGCAAACTAAATATGAACATTAATATAACTTAATTATATTTTTGTTGTTTAAAAACTTGCCTGAACATTGGTCATGCAAAGGCAGAGTGCTAGGTCAGGAACTAGCTAGCTATTTTTAGGAACACTGATATAGATTTTTCTTCTTCCCTTTCCCACAAAGCCAATATTAACACACTGTTCCCCAAACCCAGAGACCTTTCAGGGTTAAGATTTCAATGTTGGTGGTGGATCAATGAAAGTTGGGTCATGGCCTAACACAAATGACACTTTTAGGAGCTCTACCTTTGAACAGAGAAAAAATTTCAAGTAATCCTCATGTGACTGCCATGAAATAATTCACTACAACAATTTAAGAGGTGCTTGTACTTGGAGCAACTCAGTGAATCAGACTTCACAAGAGCAAACTGATTAGATGAATCACTGACTCTACAGATGCATTGGAATAGAATGTCATGTGGTTTTATTTTTAAAATGGGAACATTTAAATGAACATGTGCAGACCTAAGTTCCCAAATAATAACCTCTGTTTCAGATGTGCAGTTCAGCAGCTTTCCATGTGAATGCCTTTCAGACAGTGGGTAATTCTCCAAGTGTGCCCCTTAATTTGAGGGGACACTCAGGGGGCTCTTGCTGTGGGTTTGGGGAGGCTGACAGCCTCTCTAATCCATGCCAGCAGAGGATGCAGGAACACTTGCCTGCTGTTGCTGAAATCCGGGTTTTAGGTATGTGAAATCAGCAGTCCTGCTCATGCAGGTAGCCTATCTGTAGGTGTGGTGCTTTATTAAGAATTGAACTCTAAACGTTCCCAGACTGAATAAAGTTAATTGCTCTGTGTAACAAAATGTCACTTCCAGACACCTTGAGGTTAGCACATACTGATGAATCAGCAGTTGAAACCAAGACTAGACTGATGAAGAGCAGTCTTCAAAAGCTCAGCAGTGAGGACAGAGTCTGGGAGAGATTCCGATCTCTGTGATATGCAGAATATGAAGATAGATAACTGAGAGATACAAAAAAGGAAACCAGGGCTTCTGCATTGTCTGGAGAAGATAGCATGCCAGCTGGTTAAGAGAAGCAGCAAGAAAATGTTCCTTTTTTGTCTGCTGAAAGGCATTTAAGAATCTGAGGTTTTCTTGTTTTGTTTTGTTTGACACCCCATCTCTTTTATTATCATATAACCTTGTTGCATATCTTCTGATTAAATTTATTATTTTTATCTTGAGCTGGAGGGTGAGGTGTGTGGGCAGGTGGCTACATTGGTTGCTTTGATATTTCTGAATGGCAAAGCACTTCTTACCCAGGGGTTTGGCAGAGCACCTTCCAGTGCATGTCCAGAGGAAATCAGGGATGGATTTCATTTCAAGTGCCTAAAGGCTGGACTGACAGAAGCAAAAAAAAAAGCAAGATGATGTTCCTGTTGCAGATGGTAACTAAAAAGGCTGTCTGATGTGCAGCAGGATTCTGGGTTCTGTGCTTGAACCCCATGTCACTGTGCAAGTGTCTATCCTGCTTTGTTAGCTTGGTTTGTTGATGATTTTTGAAGTAAATATTTGGCAGAGTACCTGTACCATTGTAATTAGCAGTGGACTGTTCTCTGAACTCATCTTGCATTGTGTTCAATAAAAAAATATTTACTGCTTCATCAACACCATTTTATTCCACACAGCTGAAAGTGTATGAACAACAAGCCACTTCACAAATCCAAACCAGATGTGTATAAGACATTTTGCTTTTCAATGTATGGTAATTCACATGTTCTGCCTGGAAAAAATTACTTTATTGAAAGCAATCAGAGGAAAAAATAATGTTTACCCAGGCAATGGTGTGTGCTCTTTAAAAGACATAAATGACAATGATTGCTAGAGAGTGTAGTCAGAAATAAATGTGTCATTTGTTTTAATATTTACAGTCCACCACCATTAGAGTGAATTATTTCAGAACTGTACATCTTGGAGGTTTCTTAAAATGCTTT
>JAOTQP010000304.1:9606926-9617267 GCA_026413545.1 Cichladusa arquata | reverse complement strand
TTTGTTTCGGCATTAATGAGTAGAAAATTCACTTGAATGATTTTGAGAATTTTAAAATTCCGGTTAGTCTTAGTTCTCAGGCATGTATTTTTTTCTTCATGCTTTTCAGTGGAGTTAAGTAATTACTGAAATGTTTCTAATCATAGCTTTCACAACTGTTTTGTTGAAGGATGCACTGTACAGGCTGATTCAGTTATGTAAAACCAAAAAACCATAACTCCCACCAAAACAAGCGGATTTTACTGAAAAAACCAAAGTGTGTTTCCTGCACAGCACTCTGCTTGCCTGCAGTAATGCTTCAGTCACTCAAAAATGATTAAGGATGAATGCTATGAATGCTATGCTGTCCAGAACTACCCATAACCCCAGAAAGCTGTGGCAGCTGGAATTGCTGGTGAGATGCACCTCAGGGTGCCACTGTGCCAGCCCACAGGTGCCTGGCAGTGAAGGATAAGTCCTGATGGTGACCAGAACTCGGTGGCAGTCAGTCTGATTTTGTCTTGGTGTGTGTGTGCAATGCTCTAGGCTCTGGGTATGCAACAGGGAGGGAATTACTGGAAAAGGAGTGGGGTGGGGTGTTGGGTTAGTTCATAAGGCACTGAATAAATGCAGATGTTAAGGCTTGAGTGCTTTGTGTGCTTCTGGTGCTCAGGTCTCAGAAGGAGCTGGAAGAACTTGAAAGATGTAGAGAAGGGACAGTAACTTACTCATTTACTAGCTTGCTGTCACTGCTAAAAGACTGAATTATATGTACTCTCCTGATGGTTTTGGAAGGATATAACTGCTGTAGAGATTGTTAAATGTGGAAGACAAATAGGTTAGACTTCCTTTTGGTGGGTAGCTTTGGTGTTAATTAAGTTTCTGATGCTTCATAATCTTGGTAGCATTATATAAAAGAGCTGTGTGCATGTTTTCCTTACCTGCCAGTGAGCCATGCTCTAAACCACCTCCAACGTAGGAAGAAAATACTAACTTTTAATTTAACACTAAAATCAAATGCACTGAAATGGCAAATGCAGATTTTAGCTAATAATTGCATCTCCTGAATCTTGATAATCAAGCACTTAGTTGATAACTTGTAAGACCCCATGGTGCTTCACTCAGGGTGGAGTATGGTGACAGGTTATAAAATTAGAACTGTAGAGCACATTGGATGTAGGAACATGTACGTGCTTCCAAATGCACCTTTACAGTGTTGTGGATTGTGGTGAAAAACTGAGGTGAAAAACAGGAGCCAGCAGAATATTGCTTGAAGTGGTGATGGTCCCAAGAGAAATTTCAGAGTGCATTGTACTCTGTCTTCATGAAAGTGTCTTTCCTTACAGTCCCAATCTCTGTGTCTTCTCTTCCCTTTGCTCCTTGCTTTACCATTTACAAGAATATGTATACTAGTTTATTGCACTAAGGCTGTGTATTCTTTAATAGCAAGCAGCCAGCCAAGAAGTTTCCATTTTTAAACTTTTGTACCAACATAATAGTCTCAGTTGCAGGGAATTTAGCAGGAAAATCTGTTTCGCTTAATAGGTGAGGACTTAGATTTGTATCAATGATGCTGAACTCATAATTTTGTGTTAAATTGAAGATCAGAGGGGAATGCAACTAAATGTGGTTTGAATGTGAGTCAAAGGCCAAGGATTAATGAAATAGAAAAAATCATGTTTATGTTTTTCTGCGGAATATTTGTACAGATGTTGAGATATTAGACGTTCCTTTGGCATCTCTGGTCAAACTCAGCCCAAGTTGGGTTTTGTTGACTCCAGTCTGATTTCTGAAGCTGTAGTAGCCCACCAAGAGCCTCATTATCCAGCTCTTCCTTACACAGTTGACTGACTCTTGGCTGTGCTGAAGCAGTGTGTATGTAAATTAAAAAGCTATATGTGATTTACCTAATTACTGGCATTGGAAAATGAGGGCCAATAAAGCTGAGCAGTTTGCTGTTGTGTGCTGGTAGTAAAGACATGGGGATTTGAAGTATGTGAGCTCCTGACAGTGCCATGTCAAAAACAGATGGAAAATTGTTCTCCTTACCTGAAAAAAGAGAATAAGAGAAATCCTGTGAGGTAATCCATACGCAAGGACAGGGTAGTGCAGAGTGAGGGAACTGTTGCAAAGACACTTTACCTTCTCATGAATTAAATAAAGTGAGGAAATGAGATTTTAAAAATAAAGCATAATTTAGAATATATGGGTTTCTTTTGTGGAAGGAAATGTGGAGAGTAATGCCAATGTTTCATAGCCTGATTTTGCATGTCCACACAACAAGGATGTCAGAATTATAAATGAAGTAATGAATAAATTGTAGATTGCATGCCTTGGAAATATGCAGAGTTAAAATAGTTTTTCTTATTTCCCTTGTTTCTAGTCAATGCATTGTTTGACCTATTTCAGTTCCTTGGAGAAAGCATCAAACAACCTACTCAAATCTTCTTGATAATTAATTTTTTTACATTAAAACATAAAGTGTTTCCCCATAGAACTAGAAGAATTCTTTTATTCCCTTTGGTACCTCTCTCAAGCCTACAGTACCTTGACAGTGACTATAAGAAGTGATTTATTAAATGTGGAAAACACAGTGCTGGGTAGGTCCTGTACAACTTTTAGGAAATGGTAAATGATCCAGAAGAACTGTAAAGCTGAGAGCACAGATCAGGCTGGGGCAGCCCAGCCTTGTCAGCACAGTAAGTCACTCTGGAGCCACAGCCTCTGTTTTCCCTTTGCCACTGAATACCATGAAAATGTA
Source organism: Cichladusa arquata (assembly GCA_026413545.1). Taxonomy (NCBI): domain Eukaryota; kingdom Metazoa; phylum Chordata; class Aves; order Passeriformes; family Muscicapidae; genus Cichladusa; species Cichladusa arquata. The sequence goes on along the minus strand of JAOTQP010000304.1, from coordinate 9,614,527 downwards.
TAAAATCACACAATACTCTGCTTCCAGAAGAACTTTCCTATACCATAGTGTGGAAAAATGTGCAAATGCAGATTGTTACAGGTCTGTAATTGAAAAAGAGTTGCTGCTCAGTGAGGACACTTGCCAGCTACCATTAGTGATGAGACTTTCTCTATCAATTCTAGCATTTCTTTCTTTAACAAGAGCTGGGCAAGGTAAAGTCTCTGCATGTTCTAAACAGAAATATTTGCCTTCCAGATCTAAGGCTTCTCTCATTCCCTTACTCTCCTCTGGGACTTGCATCTAAACTCCCACCCCCACACAGTGTTTCACTGGCAGAGGAAGAAAGAAAACAGCTGTGATATAAGAAATAAAATGATTTAGAGGACTTGATGGGGTTTTTTACTACATGTAACAATAATTGTAACACCACTTTTATCCTCTTGTAGCTGTACTGAATTTTTTAGGTTATTTAGTTTTTTTGTACTTTCTTCTTGGTTTTATTCACTAGATTTCATGTGAGGTGGTTTTTGGGTTTTTTAATTATTTTTTATTTCAGAGTTCTGGTGATTGCAGATATCACAGATGTGTGCTACATCTGCTTTTTTCCTGGCATCTTTTAACCTACACAGAATTTCCAAGTTTGGGGTGTCCCTCCTAAGTTTTGCTTGCACCTGTTGAAATCTGTATTTTTTTTTTTTTAATTAATTTACTATTTTGCTTTGATGCTCTGAAGTCACTTAATTTAACAGTATTTCAGTTTCTCCATCTATTGGAGATTATTTCCTAGAGCTGTTTTCACATTCCCAAGAGGGTGCCCCTTTTTGGTGCAGTATTGCCATACAGTCTCAATGGCTTTTGGTATCTCCAGGTATGCTGGGATGGGTGGGACTGCAGGGGTCAAAGCACAGATAAGCTCTGGTGTGGGTGATGGATCCATTTCTGGCACAACCCCTGATATGCTGCTTTTTCACTGATTTCCTCTATTAGCTTCTTTCAGATCAATTAATGAGTCCCACTGAAGGATGACTGAATACATTTGATTGACAAAAGCACTCTGCACCTAGAGATCCCATCAGAAGTGTCATAACTCAGTTTCAGAGTAATTCTTCACTTTGAACACTAAACCCTTTTAGAGTCTTAGTCACTCCTGTTTCTTTGGCTCCTAGACACAGAACTCCTGGCCCTTTGTGTCTCACAGGGCTCTCTCCTGAGTCATTTCCCATTTGTTCAGCTTTCCCTGGTTTCAGTTTGAGCAGCACAGGAGAATCCAGGCTCTGATGTGCAAATTGCCCATACAGAGATGAATTTCAGTGGTGTTTAGGGTTCAGTATTTAAGTTCTGACAGATGTGATCAGATATTGCATTTCAAAGTGATACTGGCATTATTTCCTTTTCTGCTTTTGAGTTTGTTGTGACAAAGCACTAGGCAGGCGTATTTTTTACATTCTTTAAAGAACTAATGCCTGATTAGTTTGATTTTTTTTTTTTAAGTCATGAAAGTAGAGAGATAATTTTATATTTCAAAGTTTTTTGCATCAAGTAAATAACACATGATATTTGGTAATAACGCACTAGTAACTTGGAAATGCTTCCATATGTTTTTCAAAATATGTATTAGTACTTGTGTATAGTGATTTCAAGCTGCAAAAACATTTAGAAAATATGAACAACAAGGTCACACTTAAAGAATTAATTTAGGAGTTGCTGACAAGGGAGCATGTGTGATTTTTGGAGAGATGACTGTCTGTAATATTTTCTTCTGGAAGTGCTCTGTTTTTTCTCTGCAGTGGTGCATGTGATGCTGTGCTCTGGTGAGATGGGAGAAAAGCAGACTGTGAGGATGTGCTGGTTTGTACTGAGAGAGAAATGTTTCAGTGATGTGCTGGTTGAGTTAATATCACATGAGCTTTCTTATGTAATCCTCAGGATGAAATGCTCAGGAGAGACACTGAGGCTGTCTCTGATAACAATTCCAGCTCCCCCCAGTCTGACTGGGAAGCCAACACCTGTAAATGACATTGCTTTGGTGCATTGGCTCTTTTCAGTGTGTTGCTAAATTATACCAATTTGTTCATTTGAGCCTGAAGGAAGATGGAGAATTTCCAACAAGTCCCATATCATAGCACAACTTTGTTTTATATCATGATGCAATCGAAGCTTCAAAAGTGTTATTGGATTAAATAAAATTTTGTCTTGCACAAAAAATGGCTAAGGGGTAGCTTCTTGAATAGTTGGCATCCAGAACTCTATTGCTTGTTTATACAAAAGTGCCTCTCTAAATGCAGAAAAATACTTTTCCTATTTTTAATTAAGCTTTTGGTTTTAATAATACATAAATGTATGCAAAAGAGTTCAAGTAAGTTCAGAACAAGAAGCCTGTTATTATTTTAGAAACCTTAAGTTTTCTTTTTTTTGTTCTTTTTTTTTTTTTTTTTTTTTAAATTCTCATAATTTCATACTAGAATTTTTAGATTTCCTTATTCCAGCAGGTCCATGGCTAATACCAGCTATTGTTCAGGTAACACTGACAAAGCAAGATCTCTGACTTGCATTAAAAGTGGCAATGTCTAGAATGTTTTCTTTGCAAATATCAACAACTTAAGAAAGAGCTACCATCAGCTAAGACTGAATCAAAATAAACACTAAATATTTATGTTATCCCTTCTTTTTACTTTAATGAATATCTTCTTCCTCTGCCCACGTCTTCTTTGCCAGGGGCAGGAGAGAAACTCTCTCACATCTGAGAAGGAAGGAGTTTGTTTCCAATGAAGGGAATCATGGTGGCCAGAGCATCTGAACCTCCTAGTTTGTCATTGTCCTGGTCTTGGTGAACATTTACATGGAAACTTCCCTCCAATTGCACATTTGGTTATCAGTATTGTTGCTGTTACTGTTCCCTTTCTTTGCTTCTTGCTGTTTCCAGTAAATTGCTCTTATCCTGTGATCTTTGCCTTTTGTGTTTCTAACTGGAGAGGGAATAGGGGAAGCACTAAACTGGGAAATATCCTTCCTAAACCATGATACTTCTAAGCACAGGAATAAAAATTTTAGGTTCAATTTTTTTTTAAGGTTCAGTAAGTGAATAAACAAAATCACATCTAAACTGTTCTGTGTGTAAAGTTTCATTTTTTGTACAAGACTCTAGTTAGGGCTACCACATGTAAATCTGAGATATCAGGAGAGAAGCACTAGATGATCCTATAGGAACTTCAAGGAATTCTGCTTATTCTAAATCGTTGTAAATATTGTGCCATTGACTTCACTGAACACAAAATTTACCTCCCTGTCTGCTATTAACTGACTTTTTATGCTGCCTTCTTCATAGAATGCAATAGTGATGCAAGAATATATTGTAAAAAATGTTGGGGTTTCTTGAGAAGGTATTTTTTTGATAACTGGACTTGTATTTTCAGAGGAAATTCAGTTGCTTGTATCTGGCTTATTTTTTACAATGCTTTTAGAAATGGGATCAGGAATTTAAAATAAACATTTTCCCTTTTTCTGGTGCCTCAGTAAGTAATGGTTCTCTGGTAAATGATCAGTTATAAATGGATAAAAAGATAAAGGAAAAGCCAGTTTGCATGTTGATACTGAATCTGTAAAGCTGGTAATACCCAGTGATAGTCAAAATGTGCAGCATGTTCAAAAGTCTTTTAGGCATTAAAATGAACCATGTCTTAATATTCCTTGGTGGAAATGCACCAAGGATGTGCCTTACCTGTGTTAATGGCTGTGGCTGCCGGGGTTGGGTGCCTGCCTGCTGGTCACAAACTTGCACAAGGCCTTTCCATCTCTTGTTCTCCTGGGTTGTTTTCCTCCCTACAGCAGCTAATGTTGTCTGCCTGGAAAAAGATGTTTCCAGAGAGAGGGCCATGGAGTGTGGGTATGGTTAAAGCTAGCCTGGGAAACTTGCTTTGTTCGAGATGTAACCAGTGAAATCTGTTTCTGAAGCTGGAATGCTGCAGCACAGGTGTGATGGATGGGAATGGCTGCTGCTGCAATCTGTGCAGAGGCAGCTGCCCTGAATGCTGCTGTTTCCCAGGATATTTTAAATCTTGCATTCTTTCTTTTCCTGCATTTTTCTCTGGCAGTTACAGGTTTATCAATATCAGGGCATAGTATTGGAACCACTGAAAGTGGTAGCCTTGAAGGAGCAAATAACATTTCTAGTAAGCATATCATGCCTTGAAGATCACTCAAAAAAATCAGCTATAATGAGCCATCCTATTGGTATAAATATGATGGCATATATTAATGAGACAAGAATACAACCTCACTAACACTGTTAGAGACCTAAATGAAACAAAATAATATCTGTAAACTTCCTGCTGATTTTTTCAACAGTCTCAAAGATTGAATTTTTTTAGAAACCAACTCTATGTTTATAAATAAGAAATCTTGAAGCCTTCCTTTGAAATTTTTAGATTAAACAGTGGTAACTGAGGGTTGGCAATGAGATATCCATATATCCATTTTTGGATATGTATGGGAATCGTGTAAGCCTTTGCTGATATAATAAGGCAAGAAAAATAAGAGCAAGAGTGCCTAGAATTTTTTTTTTCCAAGTTAGTTGAAAAGATTCTGGCAGAAATCAATATCCCCTGCTGCTTTTGCATTAAATGCCTGGACACATGGCAATTAAAAAAGTGAAAAATTACCTTGAGTATGCACTGAATTTAGGGACATCTGAATGCTTAACAGAAATTCCCCTTTGTTACTTACAATAAACATTTTGGACTATTACCACATTCAAAAGCTAAAAATAAATGAAGGAGCTGTATTATTTCATTTTTTTTTAATGCCTAGGTTTTATTATGCCTTTTAAAAAAGTATTTTAAGAAGTTACACATCACAATACAATGGTGTTTATTTAGCAGGCTTCTAAAGCTATGAAAGACAATTTCACCATGGAAAAGTCAATTCAGTATTTGGTTAGGAGTAAAACAAAACAAGAGACAACAGGATTGAATATTTATTAGATAAAGAGTCAGGAAAACTGTAGAGTTTCTACAGTGTTGTTTTGTACTTTCTGTAGTCATGTTTAGAACCAGTTTTTAGGTTTTGCTTTTTCAATATTTGGTGAAGCTGTGGCAGAGTTTGTGAATGCAACATAAAATAATAGCAGGATTGTAACTTCTATGAAACTCGTGTATGGGATATGTGAGCTATCATCTCCAGCAGAAAGTACCCAGCAGCCCCAGGGATATTGAGGATATCAATTACTGACACAGCTTTGGAGGGTGGTGAATGACCTCTGAGCTCCAGCACCTGCTCTCTGCAGCCCAGAGATCTGTGCACAGCTCAGCCCTAGGAAGGGTCCTTGTGCATCAGCCTGCTTAGACTTGCACAAATATTCCAAACCAGAAAAGACTCTAATAAAAAGCGACTTTTAATGAGATTATTAAAAATAAAATTAAAAAAAAAATTAAATTAAAAAACAAGGGGAAAAAAAAAACAAGGAAAAAAAACCCCAAACACATTTCCAATTCTTGAGTGCTTTTCAACAATAGCAGCACAGTCCAAGGCTGCCATAAGGAGCAGCCAGCATCATTGTTACCTACAACTGTTGTACTTAATTTGGAAGATGAGGGACAGAACACAAAAGAAAAGCTTGAGGTTGTGTCCAAGTGGAGAAAATGAAGTATTGCAACTTATGCCCATTTATAAATAAAACGCAAGGATTGATTAATATTAAACAGAGGAGTAATTAAAGCAGAACAAAACTTCTAAAGAATGTGTTTAATCTAAAACTTTAAAATGCTGACCTTGGCAAGGTTTTCTCGATGTAATTATGGTAGCAGAGGAGTCTCCTGCCCTTCAGAAGGCGTGCTCTGGGGATTCACTGCATCACAGCCCCAGCCTGGTCCCTGGTGTGCCCATCTCCCTCCTCCTGCTCTGGTCCTCTGGGAACACCTCAGATTCCTTTGTCTGTGCACTGCAGCTGCCTCCACAAAGGTGTTTGCACAGACTGTTTCTTCAGAGCAGCTGACAAATGCAAGTGTTCTGTTCCCTAAAGCTGGATCAAGCTGAGTTTCTGCTCCTTTTGTAATAATCACGAGTGCTTTCAAAGACCATTACCTTCAGGTTTCCATATTTTAAAAGGGTAGGAATGTAGCTGGTTACTCAGGTTTATAGTTATTTTTTGCCTAATCAAGTTTTAAATGGTCATTTTAGTGCTCCTGGGTAAAACTGACCTTAAAAAGGAACTGGGTTACATCTTTTCTGTGTGAGGAATTTTCTTTTACATTAAAGCTGATAATTTTTGATCCTTTTTGAATCAATTTTGAAACAGTGAGATGCTAGTAACTGTTTGCATCTATAAACATCTTGTATTGTCTCCAAAATTCAACTTGATACATTTCAGTTCAGGGTTTGCTTGCAATCACTAAAAACATAAGTTCTATTTTGCCTGCATCTTTTTTGTAAGTGCTGCTACTGGGGACAATGGCATGGCCTTTTGTTCTGAATCTGTAAAAACATTTGAGGAAAGACTGTTGGAGTTTATTCCCAGTTATTTTTTTTCTCTCCACTGAAAACACTAAATTACAACATTTTCTCTCTGGAGAGGAAGAACAAATAAGTGTTGCATACAAAGAATAGGGTGTGGATTTTCTTATTATTTTCAATTGTGATTTATTAATCTTCTGTCATTTAGTCTGCATATAAGGAAAACTTGTAGAGGTGTTTTATTAAAAATGTACTGAGAACAAAAAAAGTTACTTCGACAATTTCTTAGGGATTATCTGAATTTTCTTACAGAACTGTAGTTACAGATGCCTTGTGGTTCAGTATTGATTTTCAACATTGATGTTAGTTTGGTGGATATTTACCTTAGTATTGAGTGATGAGCAAAACTAAATTTAAGTGTTTGTATAACTTTGAGTTTGCAAGGTTCTATGTCTATTGAGCACTGCTTCATTTATTTGACAGCAGGCAACTTAATATTTTGTGGTAAGGTGTATGGTACACTATATAATGTTCCCTTACTGTTTCAGGTCCTGCAATGTGATTAGGAATTTAAACTTTTTGAATTAAGATTGAATATGAAGATTAAACCATGGCTCTGTGGAAATCATAATCTTACTTGAAAATCACACTTCATTAGACAAAACCTTGTCATAGTAAGGAAAATTAAAATATGTGTCAGTCAGGCATCTTCCTCTGAAAATTTCACTTTATTGTTGATTAATCCAACTGGATTGGAAAGGTTAAAGAGATTTATTAGAAGACAGGAATGATAGTTCACCCTGACATACTGTCAGTCTATTCCCAATCTAATTATCTGACTAAATATTCCAAAGGTGCAGCCAACAGTTCTACCTGTAATCAAGCCTTTAACTGTGTTTTAGGGGGTGGACTTAATGCACATACAGATGATCTATGTGAAATGAAACCATGGTACATTGCTTGTGTTTGAGGTTTAGGTGCTTTTTTTTTGTGACTGGTGAATCAAATTAGCATTGACCTTGGGTGTTTGGCTTTTTTTCCTCTTTCGCTGTAGTGGGTTTACACAGAATTACAGAATGACTGGGTTGGAAGAGCCCTCCAAGATCATCAAGTCCAACCCATGCCCTAACACCTCAACTAGACCATGGCACCAAGTGCCACATCCAGTCTTT
>JAOTQP010000304.1:9558227-9606826 GCA_026413545.1 Cichladusa arquata | reverse complement strand
TGATCAGCCTGCTGCCAATAAGTACACCCTGACAGCACTGCCTGATTGTTGTCCAGCCACTCTGCTCCCAGCCTGTAGCGCTACAAAGGTTGTTGTGGCCAAAGTGCAAGACCCAGCACTTGGTCTACATATGTACACTCTAATATAGTTGTTAACAGTAATAATAACAGACTTCATAATGAAAAAACTGTGGAGAAAATTGATAAATACATTACTACAATAAAACTAAAAACCTACACTTTAAAATTATATTTTTCTAGATGAGGCCTAAATTCAGAAGTTTTGAATGTTCAAAATCAGTATTGTCTACAGATAGGTAAAACATGATTACCATAATTTAAAAATAATATTTTAAAAATATAATCTAAAAGTATTTTATAACCCTATACATATGTGTGCATATAAAAAGTAAAAAATGAACCAAAAGTCTTTTACAGACCAAAGCCCACCAGAATTAGAAGAGCCATATATTTGATAGATGAGAAACTAACATTTTTGTCATTGTTTCTAGTCTGAATAATGTGTCCATTTGGTGGTGTTGAGAAAAAGCGATAAAGAAAATTAAGGGTATGGAACCAAGAGGATACAAACCACTGGCTCATTTTGAAAGACCATTCTCTAGAAGGGATAATTTTGCCCTGTAAAACATGTACTTGTGGAAACTGTTCATATGAAAACAGCTGGGAATCTAAGAATACTTGACTTGACATACGAAATCTGTACTTTTAACTACCCAATCCCACTAAAAGAAGCAATGAACACAAATATTTTTATTAATATCAGTGGAGAGCTATCACTATTGTTCCTATTGTTTACTGTACATTCATAAATGGAAAGAGAGTGGTAATCTTTGCTAAGGTGAAAGAAAAAGGCTATACCTCAGCAATTTTGAATTAAATAGAAAACCAGAAGCAAAATATTTTTCATTTAATAAGTGTAAATTCAGGTTAATGATGAAATTCTGATATCTACTATTTACAGAAACAACATCAAGAAAAATGGAAATGCCATGGCAAGTTCTCCACAAAATGAAAATCATTATAGCAGCTATAGGTGTCAGTTTCATGAAGTTTACACAGTCATTATGAACACTAATACTTCGTACCTTTGCTTAACTCGTTTGGGAAATAAAAGCTATATAGTTTAAGAGTTACTCTTAAGAGTTACTCTTCTCTCATTAAGTAGTCTTCAAGAGTTTTTACAGAGTTTGCTTCAATAGTTGCTTCCTAACTTTTATGTTTATTGTATTGAATACTGCTGTTAATAAAGAAATCAAGCATACCTGTGCTCAGAGTGAGATTTCTGAATACTACTGTAATGCTAGAAACCCTGGTAAATTAAAAGCAGCATTTATAAATTTTTAAAGACAGGTGGATTAGACTTTATAAACAGAAAGCTAAATAATGGACCTGTGTAAGATAACTCAGAAAACTGAGCTACCCTGTTTTTCTCACATGACCCATAGACAATTGTGATGCTCAAAGATACACAAAATTCAGACACACCATGCTTACTCAGTGGAAACTAGTTTAATCTTTGGCCATATCTTTGAAATCTCTTTTAACTACTGCTTCTTTTGGTTCCACGGTGTCATTTTCCATTTAAACTTAGCTGAAGGTATTTTATTTCTCCTAATTTCAGTAGGTGAATTACAATTTGGGATGAATCAAGTATGAAAAACACCAGAGGATACAAAATTATTCTAGCTTGGAGAAAAGCTAACAATAGGACACAGGTATTCTTTACAGGCACAGTACCCATAAAATTATCTTTCTGAAAAAACAACAGCATCAGTCTTATAGTACTGACATTTATATATGGTAGAAACTTATTCCTTGAACTTGTGGTGAAGGTAAAGACCACGTCACAGTATATGTGTCAACTGCATATATATTGTATAAGTATCATTATCACTGATAGTTTAATTTTCTTGCAATTATGAAACCTGCTTCTGTCAGCTTCAATTTTTCCTTCAGAATGACAGTGGACTGGTTGAAGGTTTAAACAAAGCCTTCTGAGATATTTCCATTTTGTCTTCCTATTTTGCTGAATCACTTTCTTTGGGCATCAGTTCTGTGTTGGACTTGCTAGCTCAACCTACCAGACTGTTAACCAGAAAGGACAAGAAAGGCCTCTAGGCTGTATCTACAGCACAGAAATGCAAAATACGGTAAACTAGAACTTCATGAGCATGCTTCCCCATGGTTCTTCTCTGTTCAAGCATCTCCTAAAACTGCAAGTTCCTAGTCTGCAGCTGTTGAGAACACTTTGGTGCTGAGAACAGGATGCAGGTGGTTGGACAATTATGATGGGAGTATCTTTCTGACTCCTTTGACAGACAACAGAAAGTAAAATGTTGTTTAGAATGAGATCTACCTGATCACTTTTAGAAATGGAACACATGTAATTTGATGTAAACACATATGCTGCAAACACAAGATGAGTTTCACCAGATGATTCACTAAACAGGATCTGATCTGTTCCTGCCCTCAACACCTTTTTTAAATAAAGTCTAGCACACAACACCAGATCTTAAGATAGATTTTTAATTTTCTACTGGAAACAAGAGATGATCAACATTTTTACTACAATTTAAACTCTTCACTGAAAATATTGTTGACAATCACTTTTTTCTGCACCTATTTCTTCTTCCATCTATAAAGAAAATTTCTATGCTCTAATTTTTAAAAGCTGTTCCTAACTTGGTTTGCAGATGGATAACTATACAAAAATCCACGACACTTATTTAGCTTATTCCCTATTTCAGCTGTCCAAGCATCTTGTTCTAATTTTAAAAGTCTAATTTTGTAGGCAATTTTCCCATCCTTCTAATTGGGACCTTAACCACTACCTGTAATTAGGTGATTTATTTTAGACTCATAATTCTTAACTATCTCATCAAAATCGATGAAACAGCTCCAATGTGAGTCATCATTTAGTTTTCCTATGCAAATCACAGACCTTACTCTCAGTCCAAAGGCCAAACTGCTAAGTTTGACCCTAAGCAAAGATTCAGGACTGACTTTCATATCAATAAGTTTTGACTTTTGATGTGGTGCTTCTTAATCCCAAAATAGAGAATACAATTTTCATTTTACACAAAGAAAGTCCCATATTATGCACACAACAGATGTGTACAGAGATCTTCTTAGAAAGTACATGTCCTTGTCTGTATTTTTGAATCTGGCCATTGTCTTTATTTTAGGTTACAAGGCTTTGTCAGAAATCCAGGCTGAGAGGGTTGCATGCTGAAATTCTTACAGCTTAACCCAACCTGTAATCCTTAATGTACATTCTCTCCTCTAATACATATGTACCTCTGAACTCAAGTTTATCTAGTCTACTCCACAGTGTTTTAAGGAAGTGTCCCTTTCCCACAGCTGTATAAATATTAACTGAAACAGGTAAGTAAATCTTTCTTTATTTATATTCAGTTCTTCTTAAGGTGACACATGGACAGGATTAAATAATGCTGTCAAAGAAAGATGTTGATGGCTTTTAATACTGCTGTCCATACCAAGACAATAAATCACAGAATCACAGAATCACTAAGGTTGCAAAAGACCTTTAATATCACACAAGGCCAACCATTAACCCAGCACCACCATCAGGTTCACCACTAAACCATGTCCTCAGGTGTCACATCCACAAGTTTTATTTAACACTTCCAGGGCACTTGGCAGGCTTGAGAGGTGGGCCTGTGCAAAACTCAGGAAGTTCAACAAGGCTAAGTGTAAGGTCCTTGCATTTGGATTGGGGCAATCCCAAACATGAACACAGGTTTGGAACAGAAGGGGCTGAGAGCACCCTTGTAGAGAAGGACTTGAGGGTCTTGGTGGACAAGAACCTCAACATCACTGTACTGTGACCACTCACAGCACAAAAAGCTAACCGTATCCCGGCCTGCATCAAAAGCAGTGTGACCAGGTCAAGGGAGGTGATTCTGCCCCTCTACTCTGCTCTTTGAGTTCCCATGTTCCTGCAGTAACGTTCTGTTCTTGGACCCCCAACATAGAAAGGACATGGATCTGTTGGAGCAAGTGCAGAGGAGGGCCATGAAAATCATCAGAGGGCTGGAGCACCTCTATGTGAAGTCAGGCTGAGTTGAGGTTGTTCAGACTGGAGAAGAAAAGGCTCTGGGGAGACCCTATAGCAGTCTCCTAGCACTTAAAGGGAGACTGCAAGAGAGCTGGAGTTCTTACAAGAACATATATTAAGAAAAGGGGGAATGGCTTTAAACCACAAGAGAGTAGGTTTATATTAGATATTAGGAATAAATTCTTTACTAGGGGGATGGTGAGACACTGGAACCAAAGAAACTCTAGATGCCTCACTCCTGAAGTCTCCAACACCATGTTGGTGGTCTGGTGAAAGGTGTTTCTGCCCACAGCAGGGATGTTGGAATTTGATGATCTCTAAGGTTCCTTTCCAAACAAAATTATTCTATGATTCTAAAATATTGCTGTGTTACAGAATCACAGAATGAACTAGGTTGGAAAAGACCTTTTGAGATCATCCAGTCCACTTATGACCTAAGACCTCCTCATCAACTGTACTATGGCAATGAGTGCCACATCCAGTCTTTTTTAAACAAATCCAGGAAAAGTGACTCCACCACCTCCCTGGGCAGACGATTCCATTGCCCAATCACTCTTTCAGTGTAGAATTTTTTTTCTAATATCTAACCTAAACTTCCCTTGGTGCAGCTCAAGACTGTGTCTTCTCGTTCTGTCAGCTGCTGCCCAGAGAAAGAGACCAACCCCCTCCTGACTACAACCACCTTTCAGGAAGTTGTAGAGAGTGATAAGGTCACCCCCGAGTCTCCTTTTCTCCAGGCTGAACAACCCCAGCTCCCTCAGCCATTCCTCACAGGGTTTGTGTTCCAAGCCCCTCACCAGCCTTGTTGCCCTTGTTGTATTATTTATTTGTTTGTGTAATTTTTTTTTTAACTTACACCGTATTTAAGTACTTTTGCTTGGTTTTTATGAAAAAAAATTGTATCATATTTCAAACCATATTTTGGTGTAGTAATATGAAAATATTGTTCTAGTTAAAGGACACAAAGTAGGTGTCTCTACAATTTAGCAGGGAAACCTTGGAAAGTGGAAGTGATGGAGATTATATTCCAGTTTTATTCCAGTCTGGTTTGTTTTTCTGCAGGTGTTCCTTGTGAATCTTTTACGAAACCTGATTGCAAATAATGCTGCAATCAATGCCCTGTGCTTTCCATTTCTTTTAGTCCGTGTTCGATGTTGCTGAGACCAGTCTGATCAAGTTTATTTAACGTGCACCGTGGGAATATCCAATATTTATCCTTACAGCCTCTCTGTCCTTTCCCTGTTTTCTCCTCAGACACCACGACGTATTCCACGGAGCGGTCTGAGCACTTTAAGCCATGCAAAGACAAGGACCTTGCATATTGTCTCAACGAAGGGGAATGCTTTGTGATCGAAACCCTGACGGGATCCCACAAACACTGCCGGTAAGCCCTGTGCCAGCAAGTGCCAGAAAACCCTTCTGGCTGAGGGAGGAAGCCTTGGGAAAAAAATAAACAGGTGTAGAATGTTGGAAAGCAATGGATTTTTTTCCTACAATTCAACTGCATTCCCTCACAGCTGGTGGGTTTCTTACTAGTCTGTGATAATCATATATTGAAATATGTAAATACAAGAAGCAATATTTTGATCTTTCCATGGATAAGAAGAATCTTCAGTATTCTATTTTCTAATAATGTAAGGATTAATGTTTTGTTTTGTTGGCTTTTTACATATAAAAGTCTTACATTCCCCTACATACCAGAAGCATTCCTTTATTTTGGGTACTCCAGCCAGGGTATTTGACAATAGCTTTATGTACTGTTAATTGAGAGAGAGGAAGGGCTAGTAGTTCTAGGAATTAGGGTTTCTTAAGTTTAATTAATGAAAGATAAAATGGACTATGATTGCTATCTCAACCTGCTCTATAGCGGTTGCACACTTTTATGCTCCTATTATTGTGCTATTATGCAAGGCCATCTTGAATGTGTTGAAGAGAATATCAGAAAAGAAATCCAGATCACTTATTTATTTATTTATTATTTAGCCTTAGAGGCCAGTAAAAAAGAGTGATATGCAGAAGGAATACTGCAATATCTTCCTAAAGATGAGGATTTTAACACGTATACCCACCAGACCCCTACTTATTTAAGCAATGTTTAAACAGAAGAACAGGTTTTCATTTTGGACTATTGTGATCTAATTTGCTCCTAAGATACTACATATGGCATACAAAAGGTGTATCTGAGACACTCATATGCCCAAGTTCTAATCTGAACATCTAAATGTATGGAGAACTCTAACATAAACAGTAAAAAGTATTGAGGACAGATTTCCTGAAGGATTTGGGACTTGAGCTGCTAACTCCCAATGAAAGTAGAAAAAGGAAAGTCACAAAGTCACATGTAGCTGGCTTGAAAATGGAAATTTATGAATTTAAAGATTGATGAAATTCTGCTTATCATCAGAAGAATATTTCTGAGATTTTCACTTTTTTATACAATACTGGTGATTTTTCCCATTCAGTCATCTATGGTTCAATGATCGCTCATTTTCCTTCTTTATGTTTTTGTATGGCATGCTTAAATTAAATATTATGATTCATTTATTGTGGAAAATTGATGTCTTTTTCTACTTTCATCATAATACTGCACAGGCTTTTTTTTTTTCTCAAAGCAGATGAGGTTTTTTGGTCTTTCTTAGAGATGTCATGAGCTGTTAAGGGAATTATATCACTCAATTATTTATGTGTTTTTCATTGTCAGAATATTCAAAGTGAACAAAGATGCTATAAAATAGAAGAGAAAAACGGGTGTATATGAGAATTTTTAAATTGGCTGATAAATTTAGTAGCTAATATCTTTAAACAGACTGGTTTTGTAAACTGTGGATTACATTTTCAAAAACTTGCAGGAGATATCTCTTAGGAGCTGCATTCTTTTTTTGTTGTTGTTGTTGGTTTGTTTCTTTGACTTTCAGGATCTTTCCTATCGCCTTTGCCAAGTTCTTCTTTGTTTCCTGTGATTCTGATCACAGTGCAGCCTGACTAATGGTTAGGAGTTTTCCACCCAAGCTTCCCCTGTTTACTCAACAAGCCAAAAATGTTGACTTTTCATTCTTGCCAGTGGAGTGTTATCCTTCCATAGGGAAGCACAAGTATCTCTGGGAGTCTCACAAACACATGTGTTTGAGGTTTTAGTTGCTAGTACAAGTTCCAGGCAGTGGCACGTTCTCTGGGAGTTAAACATCTTTTTTATGATGGGTGCTTTGGATGTTGTGACACCAAAGAACCTGTATAAGGCAACAATTTTCATACAGCAAAAGAAGGCACATTTTTAGATTTAAAGGGTGATTAGTTGTAATACTTTGTTAAGTTTTGTAAGGACCTTTGACACTGCAAGGAGCAACCTGAATCTTTTTATACTGATACATTTATCATTAATGGAAAGAAACCTTTAAATTTGACCCTTAAATGTTATATCTCTACCTTGGTAGACTGTCTTCGTCAGGGTCAGTGCTGTAATGAGTGGGATGCAGGCCTTTTTCTGTCTGTAGCCTGTAACAGTGCTCAGAAATAACAGCCAGAATGTACACATATAGAAAAATTCAATACTGATATACTGTAATTGTCCTCTAACTAGTAAAAAAGCCATTTTTTACTAGGGTTATGGAATTCCCATTGCGATCAAAAAGAATAATTTGAATACAGAATTATGAACACTTAAAATGGTACTTTGTTCTTAGAATCAGGCTGCATTGTATATTCTCACTGTGAGAGTGATTTTGCATCTGTTCTGGGAGCAGAGAGCCAATTTACTGAAATGAGAATTTGCCATGTGGAACAGCTGCAGACAGAGGACCTTGAATGAGCAAAAAACTTTTCTCCCATTTGGTCAGGTTTGAAGGGAATTAGTAGATGATATTCTTAGGGAGTTGTGCAGTTGTTCTTGTTGTGTGTGCATGTCTAAGGATAAATATGCTGATTACAAAGGGACAAAGAGAGATTTGGCAGCAATTAATAAATATTTGAGTTACACCTTGGACCTCTTCTGTATCCTCGTGTCCCAAGCTGGCAATGCCAACAGGCTCAGCTGGCAGCTCAAGCACCTTTCAGAGTTTATGTACTCCATTGTGCTTTTGTTGGAAAGTTGACACGTGTCCATCTTCTGCCTCCAGCTGTCAGTGGTGGCATTGGCACCAGGATGCCAAAGAGCACTGGCAATGCCTTGTTCCTGTTTTGTGGGATGCCTGCCCTGCCTGCTTTGAACCATAATTGTGGGGAGTGGGACTAAGGTGCACCCTTGGCCAAGTGGCAGGAGACCACTGAGAAAACAAGAAATGAGGAGGACAGAAGGAGCCCTGATCATGGATCTTCCATTCCTGTTCACCGACAGAGGAGTGTCCCAAAGTCACAGGATTTTAATCTTTAAAAATAATTTAATAGTTTTTATTCTAAATTTAACTCCAATTCTGTAACTCAATTTTTTATTCAAACTTCTACATTTTACTCACTCCCTCTTGGTGAAAAATTGCCTGGGCTGTAAACTGGCAGGAGTTCTCCCGCGTGGTTAGGTAACAAACAAGATCCACTGGATGTATTGTGCTATTTTAAAGCTGTGACTTCAGTGTTTATTTTTGTGAATGGTTTAACATGAGCTTCTTTTAAGGATAGGGTAGGTCATCGGTAGGGAAACTTCATATTTAGCTTCTCCATATGCTTAAATTTTTTCAATGTTGGCACCTTGAGAATTTAAGCTGAATGGTGAGGATGCCTTAATTTGTAATTTACACAAAACAAATCAAGTACAAAGTCAACTCTGACACATCAGCGTTTAATGGGGTATTATGTAATCCAGGCTTTAAAAAGACCTGTTAAAATTTTCTTTGTACAATTTTATTTAAAATAACCCATCTCAATTCATTCTGGGGTTTTTTGAGTTTAGCTTGTGGGGTTGTGGTTTTGGGGCTTTTTTTGTGACATTATGTTTTTCCTTTTTAGTCCCTGCATTGTCTTTAGATAACCTATTTAGGACTGGAAAACACTGGCTGAGTAAGTGGCTAAAACTTTTGATGGGAGAAGAGGGTTGTACTTTTAAATTTCTCCTCTGGAAGAAGCCTTTAAGACTATTGTGTATGCACAGGAAATCTTGGCACTGGTGATGAACTCTGCTGCACTCTGTATAGATTTTAGTATGTTGGATGAGATTCTCCTTTCATCCTGTCTTCCTGTCCTTCATCTTTCCTTCAAGCAATAGAAAGCCTCAATAAGTTTTCTAACAATGGAGAATGAAAGACTAGACTCTCCAATGTACAGAAAATGAAACATCATTTCCAGCTGACCAAATTACAGCAGGTTCATCAGCATCTGAAGTGTGCTACTGTGGTTATGATTCCAGAGTTTTCAGATTCCACTGGACAGTCTGGTTTTGATGCATACATGCTGTTCTGGTGAATTCTGAGCTTGGTGATCTTGCTCATATTTATGCATGAATTTTCCATTTTTACATTTAGTTGATTAAAAAATTATACCAGCATTTCTCAGCTTTGTTTAAAATCTGTCATGAGAGCAGAAGGATTGAATCCCTGTTTAATGAAAATGTGATTTGGATAAATGTTTATATACTGTCAGGTTTTATTGTGAGTTTTCTGCATAATAGTGACTGTAATCCAGGCATAGCCCTTGCTGTCAGCAAAAGCAGGAGAAAGGGATCAAACAGATGGGACTTTAGAACAGTTCTGAGCGTGGCATATGATACATGCACTTAACCATAAGTTAAAAATCTAAGAAGCTAAGAATGTAATTTCCCTGATTTAGTTACATGGCTTGTTTTCTAGGCTTTGGCAGTCTGACCTAGGTGTTTTCAAATACCAACTACTCCATTTTGTGCGTTCCCCCATCTTGTATTATGCTGACACTTTTCCAGAATGCAAGCCCAGGAAATTATTCACTATTGAATAGCATTGAACACATTAAAAAAAAAAAAATCTCACTCATGTCATAATATTCCAAGCATAGTTTCATCAAAATAATTCACTGTATTGAGATGACAATGTAACATACCAGCTATAAACTTTTAAAGGAGGAAGAAGGCTGTGCTTGGAATTTAGGGTATTTTCCATGTCAAGGGCAATCAACAGAGCTCCTGTTGTGAAAATTATTGTCTTATGAGCATTGCTGTAGCACATAGATTATACTTGTGCAATTGCATGCACCATTTTCTGGAATGCTTCCACCTTTACTTCCATGTTTACTTTGGAAAGCCTGAAGTGAAGCTGAAACACAAAGCTAGGTGTCCCTAAGCTGTTGTTAAGCAACTCTTTAATGTAGATAGTCCATTGTGTTGTTACTCCATCACCTGTTTATTCAGCAGTGCTCTCTTAGGCTGGGGCTGCTTTCAGCACTGTGATTGTTTCTTTAGCTCAAATGGAATGGCCAGTGTGCCTAAAGTGTTGTGCCTGCTTCATCCTTTTCAAGACTCAGCCTGTAAGAAGTCAGGAAGTTGGAATTCTGGCCAAGATGTCTGTACAGAGAGTGCACATTTCCAGGGTAGCATCAGCTTGCCCATGTTCATTTAGTCCAGGTAGCACTTGTAATAAATAAATAAGTTTAAACCTTTACTGCCTTAAGTAGCACTGATATCATCTACAATGTGACTATTTCTGTCTTTTTTTTTTAAATTGGAAACCATTATGCTTTTCTTGTATAATTTTAGATATTTCTTCTCCTTCACAAAATAAGCAAATAAAAAATCCCCAGAGACCAAACCAGAAAACACTCCCCAAACTCAAAGTGTTTCTGTGCATTCTCTTTCAAGCTCCTGCCCCTTGAAATAACAGGAAGAGGTTGCATGGTTTTGTTGTCACATACCTGGTTTCTTGTTTTAAACCTCTTTAGACTTGAACTAAACAAGAAAAATGTGAAGCAAAATGGTTTCTAAACCTCAAGGTGAAATGGTGAAAAGTCCAAGATATCTGTAGGACTCTTACTTGTAACATAGGTATCCTCTCTTTTCATATTATCCAGTCTTATATTTATTTTTCATCATTTGGTCTGAATTTTTTTGCAATCAGTATACAAGCCTTGAGTTCTTTTAATTGGATGCAGTTAATTACAATAAAAACTAAATTAACAAATACCAAATTTCACCTATATAAAATCAGTACTTTTCCAGTTATCCCTATTCTTTTTCTAACAGTCCTCTGAAATTAAGCCCCTTCAAGTCTAATATTATGGTATAAGAATTCAATAAATAACAAACAGGTTTTTAAATGTAAATTGAGTCTTTTAACATCCTCCCCAGATGCAATAGTGCAGGAGCACATTATATGATATTCACATGAAACACAAAACATCTGATTCATGCTTTCATAATTTAACATTCAGAAGATAGAGGCTCTTGAGAAATCTTCTTGTCAAAGTACTTTAATTATTGATTAATTTTGACAGTATCAACACTCCATTTTACAGTGCTTTTTATTTACAGATTTTCCCCTAGATTATTGCGTTCAACTTCTGCTGTAACTCTATGGCAGAAAATACTTTCAGCTTGCAGAATCCAAACACCAATTTAAAAGTTGTGTGCAACTCAGTTACTTTCAAACAACTGCAAAACTAAGGGTTTTAATGCAGCAGTGGAATAATTTTGATATCAAATGTCCTCACAGATATTCTCCTTGATATGTTTACAGAAGTTCACCCTTTGCACATTTAAGTTTGTGGTTTTAATAAACCAGTGTTTATTATGGTTGTTGCTGTTCACATGGTATCATTCCTTCAAGAAGCTCTTGAAGGTCACCAAAAGGTCACTGGCAAAATGTCTATTATCCATTTATCCCTCTAAAACATCTTCTGAAAGCAGTTTTGTGTTACTTTTATTGTTTGGTGGAGGATAAATTAATTTAGCAGTAAAAAGAAATACAGAATGAAAGAAAGCTTTGTATTTAATGATAGTTTGAAGTTTCTATAGCCTGTATTCATCGTATTTCAGGTTTTATTTGCTTTCTGTTGAGCACCTTAGGCTATATATTCTAATGCTTTTCCTTTGGAAAAAAAAAAATTGAATACTATCCAGTGGGATTTCCTGGCTCCTTTTCCATCTTTTGAAGCCATGAAATTTATGCACCTGCTTAAGGTTATGGTGAAGATGCATTTTCCCAGTGGGAACAATAAGGTAAAAGTCATAATACTGTACAGATGAAATGCATGCCCAGATAATTCAATTACACTCCAATTTAACAATTTACCTGTGATTCATTCAATTTAAGCAAATATCCATGAAAACAACCCAAAGTCTTAGTTCCATTTTGTCTTGTTTGAAATGGTTATTCAAATTAATATTTTGAAAGAGTTTGAGGAAATAAAGGAGAAATTGTGTAGATGTGCATCAAAGTTAATGTTGATGCTTAAGAAAATGAGTGTGTTTTAAACCTGTGTCAGCATGCAGTATTGAAAAAACGTGGAATTAATTTCTCTTTCCTAGAATACCCAAGGACTAATGTAAATCCAATTCCAGTTGATGTAAAGTATGGGAAAACATAGTTGCAGGCTTAGCACATCCCCCTGCTTACATTTTATTTTTTTAAAGCCACACACACATCTGTAGTTCAGAGATTATAGCATCAAATTAAGCAGCATTAATTCTTTCATTTATGTATGTACAGAGTTACTTCCCAGACATAGGAGATAGGTATCCTTTTTTAGAACAACCAGTAATGCGAGTGAAACAAAAATATTTCTGGAAGCTTTAAGTAAACTGTCATCTCTTCCTGGAGTTCTGGAAGAGGCTAAATCCAGCTCCCTTTGGATTTGGCAAGATCCCTTCAGCTGGTTGAATCAAGAGCTGGGCTATAACCTGGAATTTCAGTAGGGAGAAGTGAGAAAAGTAGTTGCCAGCTCAGCAGCTGAGATGGCTTTTTCTTGAGGCTGCTAATAATGCTTGGATTTCTTCATTTGGCATTTAAGTGGGAGATCAGGAACCAGTGCTGTGCTAACGTTTATTCCCATGTCTCAATATCAAGAATATTTAAATCAGGTGGAACCTTTCAATTTTATCACCACCTTTTCTTGTGCCTACACATCTGTCTGGAGCTGTATCTTGCCATCATAGTTTAGCAAGGCATCTTATTCTATACAAAAGACAAATTTCTACTGAGAAAGTTGGTCAGTTTATAGGATGAATATTACTCAGTACATGCTGTCTGAAACTAAATACAGAATGGAGGTGTATCCTGAAAATTGGAAAACCACAAATTGGTGAAGTCCTTCCACTGCAAAGGAATGTTCTGTCAAATTACTAGAATTGTATTTTTTTCCCCCTCTTATTTTCCAAGACCCCAGTGGAAAAAGGTTCATGTAGCTTTTATGGTACACGCAAAGAATTTCTAGAAAAAGAAACCATACCTTAAAGTATATGGGTGCAAATTATTGATGGCATGTATTGCATCTGTCTTGAAGCTAGCATATGCAAATATTCTGCCATCAAACTCTGCTCTTAAATTAACTTGGAAATGAATTAGGTTTGTTGTTGTTCTTACCTCCCTTAGGCAAGAAGGAGTTTGTGAAGTGCATAATGCAGACATCTGAAATCTCTCATTTAAATTCTCATCCCTGCCAGTGTCTTAAGTACACTGAAAGCAATAGCATTTCCAATCTAATCCTATCTGCAGACATTCTCCCAGAAGATATGGGAAAAAAAAAAACTCGCTGGAAGAAGAAAGAAGCTCTGGACAATTGAGTCCTTTAAGTAGAAATATATGCCAACTATATCAAAATGCTAAATACCAGAACTTTAATCCACCAGAACTCTAGATCCACCTAAATGAGAAGAACAAACAAAACCAACCACCTGTTTCCTCTATGCTTTACTGCTAAGAAAACCTTTCTTGCTATCTCAAATAGGAAGAGGAGAAGTGAGGCAAAAATGTGTGGATCCTGTAACGTAGTGTAAGGTGGGGCATCTGAGATTAGACAGGCAGGTAAACTGTTTTATGTGAGGTGTATTGAATAGATGATAAATATTCTGGTTCTTATCCTGTACCCATTAATTTTAAACTTACTCCTTGAAGTTATTCCAGTGCAGAGGGGTGAACTCTTTAGGCAATCTGCCAACAGTACATAATAAGAAGCAGATTTAGATAAAGTCTCTTCAGAGATAATGCCAGGAGCTTGTCATGAGTTTCAGGCTGTGTTTGTGCCTCATCAGCTGCATTGTTAGGTAGAAAACCGCAGTTTTCACAAGAATTGTGCTGTTGAAGAAGCTTAGGGCAATATCTGCACTCTCACTTGGACCAGCCCACAAATCTGAGGTCCAACTCCAAGTGCTTCAGATAGTTATAATATCCCAGTGATCCTTGTTAATGAATTAAATGCAAAGGATATTTGACAGGGATATCAAATATCAGTCAGAGGATATCTGTGAAACTGCATCTGGAAGGGAAGCATCTGATATAAAGCTATATAAGTTTATAACCTTTGCATCAGGTACTTCATGTTTCTTAGAAAGCAGCATTGTTCTTTTGGTGAATGAATCCATGCAGCAAGCCTTTTGTCTGAACCTTTCCTATTTTCTGATGCTTTGTCCTGACTTCATGAGGCAAATTTATTTTATTTTTTAAAAGCATCTTACAAAAAAAAATTTGGAAACTAGTATTTTTTGTTTGCTAGTTTTTAATAAAAGTTTATTGAAGACAAGGGGGGAAAAAACATTTAGAAGTTACATAAAGCCTCAATTTGATCTTACTGGTCTCAGGAAGTTCCTCACAGGCCACAAAAATATATGGTTTTTTGTGGGTTGTTTTTTTTGTTTTGTTTTTGTTTTGTTTGGTTTTGTTTTGTTTTGTTTTGATTTTTGTGTTGGTTTCGTTTTTGTTTGGGGTATTTTGAAAAGTAAAAACTAGAATAATAAATACAATATCTAGAGTGATGAGGCTGAAGTTGATGGGATCAGTCTGAAGGCTCTTTGAGGCTGCAGAATGGAACTTTGCTCTTGAGTCAGGCTGCCCTTTAATTCTGCCATTCCTTTGTGTCCATTTCTTTTCGTTTCTATCTTTGTCCCCTCTTAACTCTGCTCAGGTGATAGTGAGGTTCTGACTTTTGGGCTCCAATTCCATCAGAAATGGGAAGGAGAGCAGTGTAGAGTGCTCCTATGATGGCTGTCCTGGAAGGGGCATTCCCAGTGGACTGCCTTCTGCAGGAATTTTCAACTTTCTGCTTGAATTTCTCACTGTGACTGGAGCTCCCAGGAGAGTTTGTGAGGATGACCAAATCCTAAAAATTGAGGTTTTTGCTAATCTTATTTTGGAAATACTAGCAAAAGCCTGAAACAGCCTTTCACTCCCCACTCCCTTCAATAGGAAAAGTTTATTTCAAACATCATCTTAATAAATTTGTTTGGTGAGTAACATACCAGTATATACCAATATAAGGCTGTGGTTGCTGGTTGAGTTAGGGCAGCAGGGTGACTGTGTGCTGATTGTCTTTGAGGGCTCTGGAGGAAAAGATGGAGAATGAGAACTTTGAGTTAGTATAGACAGAACATGGGAAAATAAAATCGTAATTTGATGGATTAATAAGCCAGCAACAATTAAATAAGACCAACTGCTTAAATATAGAGGCTTTTCCATTCAACACCATCAAAGTCTTTGTGGACTGAAGAAAATTACATGGAAGGGAATGCTGTTCATAAATCTGTGGTGCTGCTTCCATGCTAAATTGCTGCTGTTTCCATATAACTTGCTAACTCCAAACCAGAAATCATTGGGACTTCATGTTGCTGCATTGTACAGAGTCTACATCATTTTTTTGTCTTTTTTAGAACAATGATCCTTTTGTTTTGTAAAGCATCCAGCATGTTACAAAAGCAAGCAGTTCTATGTACTGAACCAGTTCCTATTAGGGAGCAGCAGCAGAACTTGATGTTGTGGCTGCTCTGGCAGTGCCAAGGTGAGATACTGATAGTGTGTGGTACAGAAAGGCTTTGCCAAAATGGACTCAAAAAGCAGAGCATGATTTCCATGTTGCAGTATTTCTTCAAATCATACAAGAGATTGTCAAAAAGGACTCTATTAGTTTTGCTTTTCTCTGTTTCTTTGACTATTTTGATCAATCAGTTTGGGAAAGAGATGTTTTTCTTGTGGGTATCTGTAGAGGTGATAAGTTAATACTACTGGGTTTATTTGTTTTTAGGAGTGGGGCTGGGGGTTTACCTCTTTACATTGGAACTTTAAAATTGTCCTGGAACCAGGAATTTCTAACTCAGTGAAACAGATTTCTGTCAAAGACATGAATTTCCTGAAATTCAGAAAGGAAATAGCAGCAACGACTAAAATTTGAGGTTTTTTTTTTTTGTATATACAGCTAAAGTAAAAACATCCCAAAGCAATAAGCAAAGGTACTCTCTTTTGGAAAGTACTAGCAAGATCTCATAGCAGTGGTTTTAAAATGCTCACTCTTGTAAATCCCTGAGCACTCTGTGTTTGAATAATAATGATTTACAGCAGTGGAAATGCCTGGTGCACTGCACTAAGGATTTTTATATGTATGTCATTTTTGCAAGTAGTGCACAGTAGAATATTTCCTAATAGAAGAAAATGGACAAGATAGTGGAAATATATGCAAAATATTAGCAAAAAATAGACTGTATGAATTTTAAATAAAGCCCAAAGTTAATTCATTATGCATGATGGATAACTATAATATTTGCCAAGATGAAATTTCTAGTAAATCTTCTTATTTACTGAATCAAAATGATTGTGCTCTTGTCCAGAGTGACTTGCTTTCTTTGTGTAGTTTGATTTGCTTATGGTGTAAACATAAATCAGAAAACAAGATGCTGCATATTGACAGAACTGGAATAAATTTTTTATTTTTAAAAAAACATTGCTACAGAATTATCCCAAGTGTTGTGGTTTTTTGGGTTAGATAGAAGGAAGACACTGCTGTGTCTGTAGCTGCATCTGGTAGTTTCTTCATGGTTTTCAAAGATAAATTTCTCTGCTCTGGATTTTGTCTTCCCACAGTTATTTTCAATAATCTGTAATCACACCACACTTTTGATGGAACCACACAGATCGCAGATCTGCCTCAGTCATCCCAAGTGCATTCATTCTGTTTAAATGTTCATTTTGGCTTGCTTGTCTGGCATTTTGTCATAGATGTCTAACAGTAATCTGAGGCTCAACACAGCATAAACAGAGTTGCTCTTAATCTTTTAATTATTTGTTGAGTTCAATCCCTTTCTGAACTAGATCCTGGCAGTGTATCCTTAGACCCATAGTGTCCCCAGGGTCTTATTGGGAAAACGGTCACTGTAACCCAGTTTCACCCCAAATATTCTCATGCTGAGTTCATGCTGCATAGCAGGGAACAGTGTTGTTCTCCTCTCTCGGTGAAAGTCCTTGTTGGGCAAAAGTGTTTTATCCAGCAGAGAATATTAGCCAAGATTTCCACCCCTGCCCCTCTGTCAAACAAAGTGCTTTCACTGAGTGAGCTCGAAGCTCTGAGTGGCACAAAAGCTGTGTCCCCCCAGTTCTCCTGATCATCTCCTGTCAGGCTGTCCAAGCATGAGAAAACTGACATTAAATATAACACTAAAATAAAAATGACATTGAAAATAATCACAATCTGACAGCAATTCTTAGGTAGGCGTTATATTGTTTAATCATTTTCTGAGCTCCATAATTTTGAAATGATGCTGGAAATTAGCTGCTGATCTTTGTCCTGCATATCAAAAATGTTTAGGCTCTCTCAAAATACAATTGCAAAACCAATAACTGAGGAAAAAAAATAAAATGGTACGTGAAAACAGTGTAGCTCTAAAGAATAAACCAATTTGTTTAAAATAGCAAAGTTTTATATATATATGTATATGTAGATATACACATGTATTAATTTATATCTGTGTATGAAAAGGGTCAATCTCATCTATTCCATGATCAGTAGCAAATGACAGATTTCTGCAGAAGTAACAAATTGGAAAAATCATTGTTACTTAGCAAGGAGGTAAATTATGTGCAGTATCTAAATTTTAAATATACACACAGGTCTCTTCGGAGTGTCAGATTCTTATACAGAAAGGATTTTATTGTGGTGGTATAACCAGAAACTAGAAAACTTTGCATTTTCTTCTGGAAACTTAGAGGGTTTTGTTTTGTTTTGTTTTTTTTCTGTGAACACTTTTTGTCCCCTTTCTATAATTACAAATGCCTTACAAATTTGTTGCTCTGTGTGTAGTTACTGAAAGGCCCCAATAGTTCAAATGCATTACAGGGGAAAGCAGGAATGGACAAAATGAACTGTGATCAAATAGGGGTGATTCAGGGTCTTAAGTTTTATCTTGTTATTGCTATAATTTATTTTTGTTTAGGGATTAGGTGGTGTAACCTGAGCAGGATTATCATGGTAATTCTGGGACACAGTTTTTAGGTGTAGAGAGAACTGCAGCATTACATGACAGAATGAGCTTACATCATAGGGAAGAAACCCTGGATTCATGCCTAATGAATCATTGTTCACCAAAGGATCAGAGTTACATAATTATGTGGTGGAAAAGAAAAACTACAATCTCAGCCTTTTAGTACTTGCAAATGTTTGCAGAGTAGCCAGGAAGAAGGCTTAGTGTCTGGAAGTGGGCAAAATTCCAGATAAGCTTTTCCAATATTGCTTGCCTTGGAATGCAGCTAGTCCCTATAGTAAAAACCAGCAAGATGTAGTACCCATCAGTTGTTTTCACCAACTTAATATGTTGACATCTGAAAACAGGAAAGTAATATGTGAAAAATTAATGTAAACTTTTTTTTCCCTTTGTAAATAAAATGTAAAATGTGGCTTTTATAGAGTAAGTATTGTACAAGCTAGAGCTGTTAAAGAACTGGCTTTTGTGGGTTCTCAATCAATTAGAAGCTTGCATTATAATTTACCATTGTAGTTTTCATATTAATTCATATTAACACGTGTAAGCTTTTCCAAGTGTCTTTAATGCTTTATTAGTGTTTTGTGGGGAATAAAGAGAGTGAAGTATTTTTCTTTAGCATCATCCTTAGAGCATAGATGTTAGTTTTCATTATATTTCTATTACACAAAAGTGTCAATAAATATCTTTATTATCATCCAAAAAGCCTGGATATGCAAGTGCTATTCTCCTTTCGATTTATGCTCAGCTGGAATAACAGGGAGGTCTAATAGTCATATGAAAAATTTACAATTATGGGTCCTAAAGTCATTAGGCAGTTTGCATGTAGCTAATAGGGACTGTGTTACGCTTTATAATAATTAGGTACTTGATTGTTACTTCTTTTTAAAATGTGCACAAGTGTAAAAATGAAAGTATATCCATTTTCTTAGTTTCTGGAGCTGACACTGTGCTGTGTTTCCTTGTGCTGGAGAATTCTTGATCTTTTGTCAAAATCCAGAGGTACATTCCTGGGATATTGTTAGAAGAATCTGTGATATGTATTAAATCTCAGTGTTTTGCTGCCTTCTTTTTAGCAGTGACTTAATCCTGAACTTTTCAGAAATAGTCATCTGCTCCTAAAATAGGCAACAGCTTTTAACCTCTAATGATTATTGACCAGATGACATTTATACTTTCTGTCTGTCCTCTTTGAATGCAGAGTCAAAGTTCATTTGAAGCAGTTGTTTTGCCTTTTTGCCTGTCTTGGTATTTAGACTGCAGTAAATCTGAGACTTCAAACCCCTTCTGGTAGAAGTTTGCACTTGCTGTGGGGACATCTTGATCTCAAGGAATTTGTAGATCAAGAAAACACTGTCACAGTCAGAGATTTCAGTGCACTTCAACCTATCTTTGACTTCTCTGTGTGCTTAGAATGCCTTTATGCCACAACAGCTTCCTCATAAAATAGGATATTTTTGTACTATTACCTCTCCAGTGACTTTGTAAAGTGGGCTTATTAGTCAACACAATAGTGTTGAAAATTGATGATTGAAACGCATTTCAGTTTTGTCTGATGGACAAAACTGGGAGGAGTCATCCAATGTACTTTTTGCTTGTCAAGCTTATTATCTGCAGTCTGCCCTGATAAATCCTTATGAGGTAGGTCTTTGGTGATGAGCTGGCTGTTGATTATTGAGGACTGATAGCTGTGCAGGTCTGCTGGGGGAGCTGTGTGGTCTCTTTTGTCACGAGGTGGAATGCACACACTGCACTGCAGGTTGCTGCAATGATTGCAGTTTCCTCTGATGTGACATTAATCCCAGCCTGATCAGTGTCTTAAATACTATCTAATCACAGCAGTAGCTAAATAAATAATGAGAAGTGGCTTTTAATGGAATAGATTCTACATGTATATGTATCACTCACTGAAATTTTGCCTACCATTTTATCTTGGGCACTAATGTTTTGGGAGCTACAGCCTTGTAGCCTGTTCCCACTTATCTGTTAGTTTCCTTTCCCTAGTCTCAGAAACCAATGTGTCAAACCAGCAAGGTCAGATTTAAATCTTTGTGACTGGAGACTGCATTGTCTCTTGGCTTCAGATTTTCAAGATACTTCTGTTTACAGATATTATCTTCTTTTACCTTCTGCTGGAACTGAATCCTTTGTGATTGCCATTTCGTTGTCTTAGATACCATCAAGCAAAAAATGCATCCTTTATGCATATAAACAAACACCAAATCAATTTTCTGCTTTTGCACTTCTCTTTCAAGGTCTGGTCTTAAGAACAAACAAATGAAAACAGGGAAATGGTTTACTTATGGCCTCTTTTAATCCTGAGGGGCTTTTTGCAAGGCTTTTTTGTTACAATGGAGATCAGTCCATCTAAAATGTTTTTGTTGACCAGGAATGTATGTCATTAAGATACTGCTGGGAGCCAAAAAGCAGCCTTGAAGCCTTGGGTTGCTCAAGGACAAGAAATTATAGCAATAATTAAAAACCTGCTGGATACATGAGAGATTTGTTTTTTGTTTTTTTTTGTTTTTGTTGTTTTGCAGAAAACATGTTTTCAAAGAGGTGTTGCCTTCTTGGACCAATGAGTCTTTTCAATTCTTTTTTGCACGAACTACCCTATATAAGTATAGTGTTTCTTTAAATAAAAAAAGCAGTGTTTCTGCTTCTCCATTGCACGAAGAACTACGTTGCATTATCCTTTTTGCTGGTCCTATAGCCAAAATGCAACAAATGTATTGCACACCAGTGCTGGTTAGTCCTGGGTCGGTAGTGCTGAGAAATTCTCTAACTTGTATTCCATCTATCCCCACTTGGGATTTGTTATACCAGGAGCATGAGTACTTTGTTCAGCTCAGCACTAGGATTCCACATTCCCTAGTGCTCTGCATGGAATGTGGTGGTGTGATGCAGTAATGAGGGTGGAATTCTGCAGCCATGAATGATCTAACAGTAGCTACTGAGTGTTGGTGCCTATTATAAAACCAGGCACATAAACCAGTACAACCCAATATTTATGAAATGCTTGCTTTCTGCTGCTGTCAACACTTACTAATTACTATTGCAACTATTCATAACTTGCAGATGGGCTTTTTGGATTTTATTGTAATTAAACCAAGATAATAGCTCTTTATAGTCCCTGTGACAAATCATGATCAATTAGTGAACTTCTCTCCTCACCTATTTCTCTTCCCTTTTTCATTTAAGATATTGCATATGATTCTATGTTTTAAACTATATTTGTAACTGCAAAGGAATTTCAAAGTACTGCCCTTGATTTTTACACAAGTGCACAATTCCACATCAATGTGCAAGTCTTTAGCTTAGATGTAATTTCAGCAATAGAATATTTATTTGAAATAACAATTAGAACTATGATTCATAAATATTGGCTAAAGCCAATGACTGAAAGCATGAAGTGAAGAATGTATATAGAACAGAAAACTGGAAATGATATGTAAACACATTAAATATATTAATTATTTAAAATATTGTTAAATATATCAGTCTTAAATTTGACTATGATATTGACTTTCTTGGAAGTCCATGGATAGAGCAGCTGACTGACATATTCTATAGAAAACTGAAATCCATGTTGGGTACAAGAGCAATTGTTAATTTAAAATCAGGTTGCATTTTATTTTCAGTCATTTGACTAGAGAGAAGCTTGCTGCATACAGGACAGAGACTCCTGCAGAGCTGCAAAGGGACATCCAGGGGAAAATGCATTTTGAGGATGTTCTTTGGACTCTTGTCTTTTTAGACTCCCATAAATGAAATCTCGAGATATCACCTCTTTGCCAATATGCCCTTGTGAATAAACATAATTACTGCTGTTGAAACAGCAAATACTATCTGAGCAGCAATCCTACAACCTCAGTTCATATTTCAAAGCAGATAAAGAAAATAAGTTCATCTTCAGGAAGGAGGAGCCAAAACAGTCATTCAACACATTTGTCTGTATTATGTGCCCTGATCTCATGAAACCATCAGAAAAAATTCACTGCAGTAATCACTTCACAGTGTTAATGATCCAATAGGATAAATGATATTTGTTAAAGATCTTAGAAGTCCAGGAATTGACAAACTGCAACAAAAACTCAAGAAGGAATCAAGGAGGGCATTTCTCTTGATCTGGTGTTAAATTTTGTAGTACTTAAAAGCTTTCAAAGATTGGCTGCTGTATTTTGAGGTGCAGAACTTGGAATACAATACATAGCAGTAAGTTCCTGCTGGTTTAGCATTTATGTAGGTAGCATAACAAAACAGTAAATGATGAACAATAAAGGACCAATGAAAAATAAAGTATTAAAATATATTGCATGTATGAGCATTTACCTTCTCTGAAGTACATATGTGGTACAGCAACAAGATCTCCTATGTTGGATAAAACTTCATCCAGTAGCTCTGTAGCCATCCAAAAGTGATCCAGTCATTCTTTTTTATCACACTTTCCAGAGTTCCCTACATGAAAAGCAATTCCTAAATTTCAGACTCCAAATGCTCTAGTGAAGTGACATGATTTCAGTAACTAGTGAATGTCTTAACATGAAGAAGATTAGGTTTTCCAGTGGTTCAGTTTTTGCATATGGCAAATGTTTTAATATTATACTTTTTATATAGGCCTCTGTGCTATTGAAAATATAATAATTTAATCTTGGTCCTATGATTTCAAAATCAGTACATGCTCAGAAGAATCAAAGCATTATTGGCAATTATCAGGCTCTCACAGTGTACTTTTGGAAGATTTTTCATGGCAGGCACTTTATTTCAGGGTTTGTTAGGTTGTTTTTGTTGTTGTTTTGTGTTTTTTTGTTTGGTTTTTGTTTGTTTGTTTGTTTTTAAGAGAATTACCAACTCAGGTAATTAAGCTTACATTACATCAAATAAATGAGCTCTGAGAGTGAAGTTAAAAGCTGAAGGTTCGTCAGCCTAATTGTAACAAATTGTTGGTCTGACATACAAGGTTAACAGCAGCTAAAAGCTTAGAAGGGAAAAAATATCACTCAATCAATGGGGAAATCCTTTAAAGAAAATTTTTGCTGGCCTTGTGTATATGAGGGGAGCAGGGCACACAGCAGAGGACAAAGAGAGATTTTGACTTGATATTTAAGAACGTTTAAAGATTAGAAAACCCCCAAATGCACAAAATTTAATTAGAAGCTAATGATTTGGTGTTGTGGGGAGCTGAAGGGAGCAGAATTGGGAATGGCTTGTTTGAAATGACCTTGCTGTCCGGGTTTCACATAAGCTGTTAAATGCATGCAAAGAGCTGCCACAAAAATCAATGAAATAAAACATTGCAGTGTTCCAATATGGAAGCATAAATTACCATTTTAATTTTCAATCAATAAGAAAACAGATATCCCTGAAGCAGTAAAACATGACCTGCACACAGATCTTCATTGCAGGACAAAAGAGAGTCCAACAGATATCCATAAAACCCTCATAGATGTTTTCAAGAACAATTCTGGCTGTATAAAATAGGCAAAACAGTGCTGGTTCTGTATAATAAACTGATCTGCTCCTGGTGGGAAATACCTGCTCACAGAATAATGCAACCTTCTTCATAGTTTATTATTTTGCAAAGCTTTTTGACAGCTGGCTTTAGAATTTGCGTTGGTTGTCCCTGTTTTGTTTTAAAGTTTGTGGGACTGGGCAGCATTTGAAAAAAGTCTCTGGTCCAGCCCTGAAAAGGTGTCAGGATGGTGCTGCCCAAAAGGCACTGAAGAGAGAAATTGAGCAGCACAGAGAACTTCATTGTAGGCCATAGTTTTACAAATGTTTAGCCTTGATTGTTGCTGTAATTACTAGTTCTTGGTAGTGTTTCATGTCTTGTTTGGATGAGTTAAATAGACTGTTTCTGTTGAGTAGGTAAACTTATTACAGTAAAATCTGATTGCTTTTCAGTTTGAGCATGAAAGTAAGGGAGCTTGAAAATCCAACCCATTGATACCTGGAGTTAATTTCAAACCCTATTTTTAGGACAGTACTGAATAAGATTTAATTGCTTTTGCCTGTGTTTCCAGATGGTCATCACAGTTTGAAATGCTTTAGGCACTTGGATTGTATTGAAAGGCTTCTCTGAGTACCCAGGGTTTGGTTTTGACTGGAAGTAATTTAATATCTGAATCACAGCTACAGAGATCTGAAGCTGAGCAAGATTTCTGCACGTGCTGTAAATTGTACCACCACTGTAGACTGTTTGCTCATCCCATATCTGTTTTCAAGATACCCATAGAGGGATAAAATGATCAAGTAAGACAAAAGTTTTCAAATTTGCCAGCAATTCTGTTTAAGTGGTCCTAGCTGACTGGAAGGTTAAGAGGGAAAAACCTCTGGTCCCTGTGGTTGGCTGGAAGGACTTGGGGTCCCTATGCAGCTTGTAACTAAAATCAGGGGGGATTCCAGCTGGTATGTGCAGGATCAATGTCACCATCAGGGGCTGTCACACACACCTGCAGCTGCTGCAGCTTCCAGAGAACCCAGCCCTTGGCACAGCTTGTTCAGTTCAGTGGCAGCAGCTCAGTGCAGTGATGGAATCAAGAGATTTTTGCCCATGTTAAACCAGTGAGAAAATATTTATAATAGGGGGTGCAGGATCTCCAGAGGACTAGCACATTAGCAGGACGAGGGGATCTTGGTGAAATGATTTAGGCTTTGTGAGTTAATAATAGGGCTCTTAGTTTTGTACTTCATGATTATTTATGTATTATAAATCATCTCATCCATATGATTTTTTTTCACGAAATTTCAGATTTGAATGAAACCAGGATGAAAATAAATCCAAGTTATTTCCATTTATTTGATTTTTGCAGCAATTTTTTCTATCCAACCGAGGAGTTGGCATAATTTCTTTTCTGAGACACAAATCTGTCCAAATGAAACAAATCAGTCATAAACTCACTGGAGGGTCCAGTGTGTCTCTTAAAACTCAAAACAGAGTGACAAAGATGCATGTGAGTTCATGCCCTGGAATTCTACCTTTAAAGGGACTGTGCAGTTGGACCTATAATAGGATCATGTGACCTCTTGCTTCTGTCAGTGGAAAAAGTCCTTTAAAGAACTTCTTGTGTGCATTTTTGAAAATTTTATCTTTACATAGCAGAATAAACCTTTTGTGATTTTTTCGTGAGCTAGTTATGCCAAATTAACACTATGTGATAATCCTAGCATGTAGTTTATGCTGCTAAATTCTTCCCATCTTCCAACAAGGTACCTCTTTCCCAAGCATGTTATTTACGAAAAAAAACCCCATATAAATAGCTGGTGAAACAAAGTAGAAATTTTAGGGAGAAATTTGCAAACCCTGAGGTGAATTTTCTTTTTATATTACTGATTTTGTGATCACTTATCCAGTATATTTTATCAATTTTCTATCAATACCCACAATGTATTATTTTGTATTTAAAATTTAGCTTGGATTTAGTTTAGAATCTATATTTTAAAATAATTTAATGGCAATTATTGCAAAAGAGGCTTTAAAAATGAATTTGAAATAACAAAAATTATATCCTTTCCTGTTACATTTGCTGTCCTGTTAGTTTTGTATCTTTGTAACTTTTAATGTTTGTACTTAGAAAAATACCAGCAATGTACCTTAAAAACCATGGCCCACAAAGTAAGTATTGCATTTTGCTGAATTTCTATATATGAGAATAGCCTTTAGATTTCTGATGTGAGTTTTTTTCCACAGTTTCTTATATCTGTTGAGAAGTATTCCATCTTCTCTCTGGAATGGTATTAATGAATGTGGTTTGGAAGGTAATTTTGTGCATGTTACTGGCGAATGTGTGATTTTGTTCCCCTTCCCGAGCAGCCCTCTCGTGTCCCATGCATGGTAACTTTTATTATCTCATCTTGTCAAATTCCTAAGGCTCAATGCGCCAGACAGCCACATATGTCTGATGCCAAGAAGTTTCTTACCCCCTTTTAAAATTAATCTTCATAACTGCAGTGATTTTCTGCAATTAATAGAGTGGCTGAGAGACAGAAATCCAATCACCAGTTAGAGAACACTTCAGTAAGTTAAATGTATGCAGTTTGTTGAGTAAGTATTTAAACAGCTGCTAATAAAATCTCAGGTCCATTGGGAATTACCTATGTTAACGCATGGATAAACTGAACTTTAGAATGGATGAACTTCGTGCTTTTCTTTAAAAAGAAATAGAGGTGGAAATTGCATATTAACTTAGCCAGAA
Source organism: Cichladusa arquata (assembly GCA_026413545.1). Taxonomy (NCBI): domain Eukaryota; kingdom Metazoa; phylum Chordata; class Aves; order Passeriformes; family Muscicapidae; genus Cichladusa; species Cichladusa arquata. Next base: position 9,580,189 of record JAOTQP010000304.1, on the reverse strand, counting down.
TATTGGGAGGCTGGGCATGAATATATTTTATAGATAGGTATTTACATCCTTTTTTGAGTTTTATCTCTCATATTTTATCTTAAAAACTGACAAAGCTAGCAAGTGTTCATACAAAATGTGGATTCTAGTGAAAATACACTTGCAAATCTCTCTTCAGATTGTAGGATAACTTGATCTTCATTAACACAAAAAAAAAGGAGGGTTGAGCAGTAGGGATGATATGGCTGGATTTCACACTACAGCAGAGGAAAAGTTTATCCATTTATCTAAATTCCATTAGATTGAAGCTTCTACATGAGAATAAAGGGACTTTTTCAATAGTTTTTAAAAAAAAAAGTTCATTGTCTTCATGAAGAAATGAAATGTTGAACTAGCACAAGCTGGTTTCCAGACCATGAACAAGTTTTAATCTCTCTCTCACAAGCAATATTAGTCTCTTTGTGCACATGTGTTCACAAGAAGTTCTCAGCACCCATGGCCAGTGCATGCTGTGGCATTCCCCATTAAGCATTAAAAGGTTCCACTTTCCATAAATGCAGAACTGTAGCAGAACTGGTTTTGCCTTCTGAAATTGCAGAAGAATAACACATCAGGTTTCTAGTTTGGCAGAGAAAGATTGCTGTACAAACAGGCTTGACCCTGCCTTTATTCAATAACATGTCTCTGAAGACTGGAAAAATCATTTGTTGTAAAAAGTAGAGGTATGAGGGAAGTGGTATGAGGTGTCAAAAACAGTTTACAGCTTTTCCTTGGCAGCAGAGTTTTTCTGGGGAACTTGTACAGTCTGTTCTGTCCTTTCTTCTGCAGTAAGTCTCCCTTTGCCTGAGGAGATTTTTTCCTGTTTTTGCTATGTTTCTAAAGCTAAATAATTCTTCTGTATAAATTGCTATTATTTAGTTTCAGTTACTGCTTCCAAAATCATACTGCTTTAATGCTTCCCAGCTCTATTTCCTTAATAGCCCCACCTGAATCTCCCAGGGAAACATGAATAAAGCTTATAATAGACAGATTGGTATCAGTGTTGTTGCTTTAGATACACATCAGGTAATCTGGCTTTAAAGCCAAATGCTGTGAGAGGATAACAAGGGATTTGACCATTGCATTCTCAGTCTCTAATTCAGGCCTTTGTCAATTAGCAGGGTAGATGCAGTGCATCTAAACTGATTTTACCTATTAGTTGTTTAATCTATGACTTTTAGGTCAAAAGAAGCCTAGACAAGCTTTTGGTCATGAAAAACTATTGCCAATAACAAGAAAAGGGATCACAATTTTTAGTATTTGTGTAATTCCAAACCAAAGGCTAAAAATAGGAGCATGGGGATTCTCCCATTGAGCAGCTTTCCATGTAAGATATTGAGATTAGTTTTAGGTTCTTATGGACAAATTAAAGATGTTAATTTTTCCTCAGGAAAACAAGCAAGTGAGCACAAAGAACAAGATGCCTGTGTGAGAATTAGGACTCTTCTTGTGCTCCTGGTGGGAGTAGTATTGTAAAATACAGCAGTATTTGAAAATGGAAGAAATTCCCCTTTGAACCTAAAAATTATAAAACCTCTCTCAATGTGGTATTTTCATATTCAGTAATTATTAGATACAAGATATAAAGTTACACACTATAGCTTTCTGAGTGGGTGTATGTATTTCATCTAGGTATAGTATGAAGTGAAAGAAAATTGAGATCAAACATTTGGCATTATATTAAGCTATTGTTTCTGATACGGAGTTGTATCTATGTAGAAAACACGTGGAGAGAAGGAGTACAGTGAGACAGTGTCATCCAGGGGCAGTACTGTTTGTTTTTTGAAAAAAAACTTCATTATTTTTTCCATTTCCTGTCTTGGAAAGAAGTGCAGTATGTGTATCTAATTTGAAGCAAAGTAATTTACATTTACTTTGATTTTTTCCTTGTTATTCTTTGAGTAGTCAGACACATTGAGTACTGATGAGCATGTAGGACTCCTGGGTTTTATTTCCTGCTCTGGCTCCTAAAGAAATCTAGCCTCTATTTCTAATTTCACCTCTTATCATTACTCTTTCTTTTTCTTTATATCAGAAATACTGCTGGGGTTTCAAAAAAAGAAACAGAAAGAAGTGCTAGTAAATTTGAGAGCAGCATTTATTTGAAATTAAGTTCTAACTCTTTAGAATCTAAAATTAATTTCAGAAATTTCAGTTCTATAGTCCAGAAATTATTAAGCTGTCTCAGTATGATAGATGACATCACCTGATATTTACAGGGCAGGTATTCAAGAAAAATGGAGAATGCAAATAATTTGATTATTTGTGTAAGTTCCTACAGGGGGCTTGTCTTACATCACTGAAATGACCATGTGTTTAAAGGTACTTGGCTGGATCCAGCTTTTCCCCAGAGTCATTTTATTTTGGAGTGCTGGAGAGTTTTTTCATAAAGGCAGAGTCCAGCCCCCTGATGCTGTTTACGTGGGAAGGAGGAATTTTTAGAGCCCTGCACAGCTCCCTATCTATTCTGAGTTTACAACAAATATGTTATTTTGCAAATATGTTATTTTACTCCTGATGTCCAACAAAATCCTTTCTGCACAAGGCTCTTTAAGAAACCATAGGTCTTTATTACTTGATAGGATTTGATTTCATTAATTTCCTTTACATGAGTGATGGAAGAAATATCAGAGAAATGAAGGTTTGAAGAGGGATGCAGGCCTATAATCTCTTGCCACTTTGCCAAAGCTTTTTTGTTATTTTTTGTTGCTGGAGGTTTGGCTTGGGGGAGAGAGTGTTATCTTTTTTTCTTTTATTTTATTTTTGAAAGAAATGGGTAGGATTATAAATCTACTCTGGTCACCAGTGGCAAAAGTTTGATGTCCTCTGAGTCAAGGATGCAAATATATATTGTTTTTTATATATGTATGTATATCTCTTATGCAGAGTGTGTCCAGAGCAGCAGAATATTTATATAAAAATCAATATTATACATAATACTCACTGAAAAGATGAAAGTGTAGGAATTACTCTCTAAGAGATAATGAATCCCACATCTTTTTAGAAAGAACAAAGGGAGCATTAATACAAAGTTTCTGCCTTGCTGCTCAGTTCCATCACTCATGATTTGAGTGTATTTGATCAGGTGACTCTCCCAGAGGAAACTCATAAAGGAGCAGCAGTTCCCTGTGGGATAAATACAACTCCTGATGTTTTGGTGTTCACTTTCTTACTCTGGCAATGCCAGGACAGCTGTGTGTGGTCAGACCTGTGGCAGCCACCTTTGAACAGACCACGTTCACTTCAGGAAAATCCACCTCATTCATTAAAGACAAGCAACTTACTTGTTCATTATTCAGGGTTTAAATTTAAAAACATAATATATTTTTTTTTCTTTTTAAGGTGAATTATACTTTGTGACAATGGTGGCTGCAGTTACACATTTAATTTGATTTACTGTGAAAAGAGCATATAGACTTTATAAAGTGGATTTATGGTTTCAATTTTTTCCTAATTTTGAGGGTTTTTTAAAAAAAATCTGATATTTTTGCATTTCTGTCAGTGTCATCACCACATGGTGACATGTAGTCAACATTTAGTTTGAAATTAAGTGTACTAACACAGTTAGTTCTAGCTTTTCTCAAAGAAATTGTAGGATTTAACTTAGGTTATATGAGTATATTTATGTGCTCCAGGTGCTGCAGGTAACAGTCTAATTCCCCAATCCTCCACGATTTAATTATAGAGTTTTATGTATGCAGTAGTTTTACATGTGTAGCTGTTTTCACATCTCTTCCTTTTGGCTGAAGATCAGGTCTGGGAATGCTTGGTGTTCAGTGCACTGTGTATGGTCTCAGCCCTTTCACACACTTGTTTGAAATGCACTCTGCAATTGTAATGATCTTAATCCCACCACTGTCTTCTTTGTAGGGTGTGTTCAGCAAGAATCTTTAAAAATCTCTGTCAGGAGTTTTATTTACATCTGTTTTTTTCTTTTTTTCTTTCTTTTACATGGATTTGACTTTTGTAAATTCAACTAGACATTGCACTCTATGAGATAATCAAGGGGGTGAGGCCTTTAATGTGGAAAATTTTCCCATTTTAGTACTCTTATTTCCTCTCTCATTTTGTTGTCCAGTTCAGTGGTGGGGGTTTCTTCTCTTTTTTGAAAAGTCACTATTTTGTTGATCATGCTTTATGTGACAACCCGGTGTGTTGCTACTGCATATAGTACTGAGGATTTTGGTAGGGAAGATTTCCTGACATATTTTTTTCTTTCATTTTAAGTAAAATGTACATTAAAAATGGACTTCAGGTGTCAGTTATGAACTTGTGCCTGAATTATGAACATGGTTGTTATTGCCCAAACAGTTCTTGCTTTGATGTACTACTGAAAGAAGTCAATTATGTGAAGTACTAAGAGAGGAAATCCTTTGGTTTATTTCCAGTACTGAAGTTTAAGTCATCCTAATCTACTTCTGGAATTTTTTACATTCCGGTATACAACACACACCATATATAAAAAAAAAAAAAAAAAAAGAAAAATTGAGCCCATGTCTGTTTTATGTTTATTTTTTCTTAACTTTCTGAAAAAAAAGCCTTCAGCTCCCTTAAAGGCAGATGTCCATGTTTCTGGATAATCAGGCTGTGACTGTCCTGTTAGCTCAGCAGTAGAAATGTCTGCACTAAGCAAGAAAATTAGAAACAAACAATATTTTCTGTGGTCTGTATTGCACATGTGTTTGTGTTTCTCCCATTAAGGAAAAAATAATAATTTCCAAATGCATGTGAAGATGCAGGCAGTGATGCACGTGGAGAGTTCCATTCTGGAGATTTTCCCTCCTGTGTTACACAGCACGTGAATCACACACGGTTCTGTGTTGGCTCTTTATTGATGTACAGCATTTTATCAGAACACTCTTCTCTGTGCCCTTACCAACAGAACTAATAAATTGTCACCCATGGTGGCCAAGAGCTTTGTCTGAAGATCAAAGGCTTTCTTTAATCCCTGGGACACCTCAGTCCCAGCTTCCAGCCTGTGTGGTACATGCTGTGTAAGAGAAGCAAATGATGCAGTTTACAAGGGCTGAGCTCGAACCTGCAGTTTGGATAAGCAGGAGAGTTTAAGCATTTACGTTCATTATTTTGTAGGCAAATTTTAATAAACTGTTACAAATGTGTAATTTGTAACCTATAAGCCAGCCTCCTCTGCCAAATAAAAGTTCAAGGCTACAGAACAGTTAGTTTCCTGTTGCTGTTCTTTGGTGCAAAACCCTGATGGTCTTCGGAGGCTTTTAGACCCAAAACTATTATTTTCTCTGTAGGGTTCTGGGCTGTGTGCCAGTTTGTTGTGTGTCTGTGCAGTATTGTATCTATTGCTGCTTGGTGATTTGCCTCTGCTGGGTAAGTGCCTGCCTTTCTTTCAGAGCACACAAACAATTCTGGAGATGAAATAATAGGTTAGGTGCCTTGTATTTTCAGCCATGTACAAGTGGTGTGAGGGGTCAAGGGAATATCTTGTGTGAGAATCCACCCTTTCATCAGAGGCTGAGTCAGACATGGTGCATTTCAGTCCTGCTGGCCCATGGTGCTTTATTCAGTAGAAGGCATGTTTGGGCTTTTATCCACTGGCATTGATCTGAATTACTGCAAGTAGGAGGAGGAATCAATTCTCTTTGGTACTTGATTTGAGCTGCCTGAACTACAGAATCATTTTAATTTAGACTTACTTCACACTGTAAGAGATAAGGGCTCCTACCAGACATACTATTAGGTCTCAACCTTGAAGGTTTCTGTTGTAATTTCAACACTTATCCACTTATTTCATTAATAAAAGGTTTCTGTTTTAATTCTAGTAATCCCCCATGTAAAAGCCCCTAGCACAAGCGGATTCATTGCTGAGAGCACAGAAATAGCCACAGAATTCAGTTGTATTGATTTCTCTTACTTAAGGGAGGGATCAACACCCAGGTTCATTAACAGCCCTGAGCCTGCACTTGCCTCTCCTGCTGGAGATCTGCAGACTTTCAGTGGCTGCATCTCTTGCCTGTGGTTTGATTTACTGATCTTGGGCAGTTTAAAGTGGTGGATTCAGCAGTGACACTGAGGCTGATGTCTTCTCCTTGCCTGGCAGAGCTTCACCGTGGCAGGGCAGCCTTTTCACTCTTGCTGTGATTTGACTGCAGTGTTTCCTATGCTGACAAATTTCAAACAAATGGGTTTTTTTCAGTGATTGCATATCATTCAGGTCAAAGGGAGCAAACCTTCCCCTCTGTATTTTGTGTTTCAGTGTGACTGTCAGAGGCTTACCATCACCTTATGCTATGAGCTCACAGGGTCTGAACTGCTGAGTTAGGGTTGTTTCCCAGATTATGGTTCAGTGAATGTCTGAATATTTGATTTTTATTCTTTCTTAGTTACTTAAGGCTTGATCATGCAGGTTTTTTAAAAAATCTCAGATGAAAAACCTCATTTTTTTGGAGGTTGTGGTTATTAAGATGATGTGGAGTACTGTTTGAAAAATCCTATCTGTTCAAAATCAGCCAGGCTTGCTTGAAATTGCTGAGGGTGAATTTAGCAAAGGTAGGTGATGACTTAGCAGAGAGCTGGATGAAGAGAGTTGCACATTTAAATTAGCAGCATGAGCTGTAACACTGTGTGGCCTGGGGCTGTTTCTGGGGGACAGTGGCTCGTGTGGTCACATTCTTACTCAAATCTAAACAGAGTGATTAGTGAGGACTGCCTGGTTCGAGTTCCTAAAGTCAAAAGTACCCTGTTGAAATTCTGCTGAACACACCACTAACTCAAAACTAAACCACTTTTGCTTCAAGAAGGTGTGTTAAGCAATAAATATCAGTAAATTGTAACTTTTACTTCACACTTTGCCTTTTATTACCAAAGTTGACTCAATTTATTCCTCTGATGAACCATGTGGCAAGGACATGGCTACTATTGTGCAGCAGCCTTGCATTTTTTAATGGATTAAAATCAAGCTTCTGTGTGCTGATTATGGTTAAATTCAGTGTCTCAGAGGCAGCTGCCCAGCCATGGATGTGAGCACACTCATCTGCTGAGAGCAGCAATTCTGATGGGCTGTTGGCTTCCTTTTAGACACTATTAGCTTGTTCTGTGCTGGTAAAAAATGAGCTGTGACTTTCTTGCCCGGGGGCATTTGTTTCTTGTAGCTCTAACATTGCTAGTCATTGTGGAGATTTTTATTTTATTTTACGCTGTGAATAGCAAGAAGTTTGATTTGCTGTAGAGCTCCATGTAACTTGGTTCCAGGGAGCAAAAAATTATGCCACGGGGAAGCAGGATGTGATAGACAGTACATCTGACTTTTCCAATGTGTAGGATCGTTCCAGAAACTCAAGAATTCTGTAGTGTTTAACAGCCACTATCTTCTACAGCCTGAATGTCTTCTCCACAGCCTCTTCAGGAATTAATTTAGTTTTTCAGTCACAAATTAAATTTTTGACAACTCTACAGCCTGAAAGCTATCCTTATGCCACACGAAGAAAAGCAAGAGCATGTAGGTAATGTTTTCTGCATACAGATAATTTCCTCTTTTTGGAGGTGATACAATTTGGGGATAGGTTTTACTGGAAGTTCCTGCTTCTTGAGCAGAGTTTCAAGTTATATTTATTAATATACTGCAAGAATCAGGTTCACTTACATAATTTATATGCATCAGCAATATTAAACTGACTTCTGATTTAAAATAAAAGTACATATTTTGCAAAAATTTTGCATTATTTGCCATATTTTTAATTGTTGTAAAAACTCATAGTATCTCTAATGGATTTTTACCAAAGTTTTATGCTATTGAAATTTACCTCTTGCTGTGGGCACAGAATCTCAAGATTAATGTGTGTATCTTTCATAAGTATTAAGAAAACAGTGTGCCTTTGGTTTGCTTATAGTTTTTACCCCATTCCCTGTATTCTGCTTCTTTTTTTTAAACAACTTGACAGCGTATTGAGTAGACATGACACATAAAAGGTCATATTACATTTTTACATTTAAAGGTATGTGTTGTAATGTTCTAGTTTTAGACATTATCTTTCATCCAAACCGAACTTATCAAGAAATAGAGCCCATCTGCTGCCACAAACACAAAATATTTTAAGCTCTAGGCTGCATAAGAATTCTATGAACGCACCAGGAATAATTAGATTAGGATATATTTGCACTTGGAAGTTTAGTGAAGTTTTATTCTTGCGTAGGTTTGGGGGTTAAAGATTATCTAGGGCCATCAAAGCCTCTAAAGATACCTTGTTCCAAAATTGCTCTGGGAAGTAATGGTTTTCTCTTTTCCTCTCTGCTTTTAGATTTAATGCCTTTCCTCTATTATTTCAGGCTTTTTACAGATCTGCATTTTAGGAAAATAGTTGCACTTTTTATATGTGCAGGTCTCTGCAGATGTTCAATAGCATAAATATGCTGTATATCACCAAAAAAAACCAAACAAACCCATAATGAGTCTTCTTTCAAGTTATCTTGTTATCAAGTTACCTCTGTACATATTTCTGTGCTACTTTGCATTGCTTAATGTATAAAGTTTGCTGCAGATCAATTAGATGGCAGTCTATAAATTAGATCTAAAAATGAATCTTAAATTAGAAAACTTGGCTAATAATTTGTATGTTTTGATGCCACATAGGGCAGTAATGTTCTGGGAGATTCTTTTGGAGCTGTAGTGTCCACAATTGGATGTGTTGTCCCTATTTCAGGTATAATTCCTACTTACAGTGGCATTGGGACTCTATTTAGTATTTGAGGTAGTTTACAGTGCAGAGGTAGATAACAAGGGCTTCACAGATATATTCATTAGGGAAGGAAAGGGGAGAAAATTGCAATTCTGAGCCCATTTGGGAAGTATCAGAGTTTTGAGCTGGAGTTAAGGAAGGTACAGATTCCATGCACACAGGACAATTCTCCAGTCAGGTTCTGAGGATATTGATCCTTGTGAAGCCTGATCAGCTGAATGTGCTGCTGGCCAAGCCAGGCTTTCCACTCCTGGAGTTCTTTCCCCTCTCTGGTTTTGTGCACTGGGCTCTGGTTCCTCTGAACAGGGAACACAAAGCCTGGAAACACCAACTCGAGTGCAGCTCATGGTGCTAAACTTGGAGGATTTGGCTATGGGGTTGTGTTTGATCCTAGGTCAGAAATGAATTCCATCCCGGTGATTGGCATCCTTCCCTGTCCATCTGTTCTAGGATCATGGGTAGGTTCAGCACTGTGCCCTTGGACAGCGTTCTCTGTGGAGAGCTTGAGTACCCTGCATTTATTTATCATTCTGGAAGGGGTGACATTAATGTTGATGGGTGAAGGAAATCAAATTACCCCTAAAGTTCGTCATATATCAATGTAACTCTGCACTGAACAAAGCAAATAGCTGGGAACTCTTCATTTCCTGCAAGGCAATAGTAGAAATCTCAATTAGCTACCTGCTACTTTGTTTTCCTCCCTGCACTTTGAAATTTAGCACTGCATTGTTTTTAATTTTCTTTGATTTTTATCAAGACTATTTTTTTTCAATTATTCAGCTATTTCAAGACATTTTTGATAATAATTTAAAAATTATATTGTAAGAAATGCTGAAATTTTATTTTGAGTAATCTAGAGAACTGCTTACTTGTGCCAGGTGGGGTTGTGGTTACACATTTCAAGATAACTGTAGGGCTGGGATTAAGTACTGCCTCAGTGAAAGGGAATGAATCTCACAGAAGTTCCTCATATGGGGCTAAAATAGTAATAATAAAATAAATATAATGAAAAAATTCCTTGTGAAATGATCTGATTTTGAGTAGGTGGTCTCTGGTAAAACAAACAACAACAACCAGTGGGCCTGTGGCTGTCATTTGAAAATCCTGGAGTGGCAGTAGTTTAAACCCTGGCAGCTGTATGTGCTCTATGCAGCAATTCAATTCCTAAACATTAAGGAATTAAACATTCCTAAAAATTAACTCTAAATATGTGAGCTGGCCTTTTTGATCCTTTCAGTGAAATGCCACTTTGCTTTCTAGTTGCTTTCTTATTAGAATTTCCAGTGCTGCTTTGCTAATAGGGGGCTGCAAAAATAAGCAGTGTTGCAGTTTTTAATGGGGAGCATCTTGATTCTAATGGTTTGTTTCACTTTGCAAAAGCACTGTCAGTCAAAGGAATATAAGCATGCATAGAAAGTGACCAGAAGAATTAATATTCTGCAGTGCCAGTGTGAGGAAGAGGAGGGCTCTAAGTCTGTTGGCTAACCAGCTCTTGGCAAGCTTCTTTTGCCTTTGAAAAACGCAAAATTAAACAGTAATACTTTTTCTGTCTGTGAATAGGAATTCTCTACTTATGAAATATTTATTAAAATGTTATATTAAGAAAGCTAAATGCCAAAGGCATAGAATTATTTGATTCTGAAAGACACGTAAACTATCTATTAGCATATTTTTTCATGTTAATTTTTTTTCCTAATGCATTACCATGGTCATTGACAGTCCAACAGATTAGTTTGCTTTTAGAAGACAACTTTAGTGAAAATAAATGCTTATGTTTTCAAAGTATCAAAAGAGAATTAAGAGAACCTCATACTTCTGAGGCATTATTGAAAAAGTAGAATTGGAGTCCATAGGAACGTGTAGTAGACTAGAATATTAAGAAAAAAAATTAAGCAGATTTAATCAGAGATTTGTTCTGTTTCCTTAGTGGTTGGAAGAGACCAACCCTTGTGGTTTTGGTTTGTTTGATTGGATTTTTTTAAAAAAAATCATCTATGTTACTTTGGGAAGGAATTTGACTTTCTTTTTAAAATTAACATGTAGATTACTTTGGGAGATTGCAGAGGATAAAACATTCTGTTTTCTGGTCAGTTTGGAACATAGAGTTCTGATTTTTCTATTAATGTGGTTCCAAGTGGATGCTTTGTGTACAGCAGTGACAGCTATTATATTGTCTGTTTAATTACAGCCAGCTCTGTGAGAGTGGCAGGCTGGCGTTTAGCAGATTTGTGGCTGAAAAGCATTTCAAGGGACTATTGGGAACATCTCTTCATTCCAAACAGAAATTGTTTTAGTATATGATCTGTAGTTTAAAATAAAGCTCTGGAAAGTACCCATATTTACTGGAATTGTAATCAAAATCTGCTATTGTTTGTACTGGAAGCAGAGCTTGGTGTAAATGCTTTGTGTAATTACTTTTTCACTGGAAGATGTTAGGAAAACTTCTCTGGCATTCTTATGTCAGAGATATCTTTAGTGTTCGAAGGAGGGATAATGTCAGGTTAAAATCAGGTTTCTTGTGGCCCTTTTGGTGGAATTTTGGTGACTGAAGGATGCAGATTACACCACATGGATCAAGCGCCCTGTCATGGTGCTCGGTCACTTTGCAAAACCTTTTTCTTTTTATCTTGCCCTAAAGAAGAGAGGTTTCTACCTGCATTCCCAGTTGTGCATTTCCAAAAGGAGGTGTGTATCCTACATATTGGAAAACTAAGTGTCTAATTGTAGTCAAAAGGTGCTGAATTCTGTAGTTAGAAACAATGCAGTTCTCACCTAAAAAAACTGCTTGGCTGCTTAGTGCAGCTGCTAATGTGTCATCTTCTGAAGTTGCTTTAATTAAATTAGTGTGCACACCTACAGGGTGATTGAGATGGGCTTGAAAGCAATGTATGGCCAGGTCCTTAAATCTGGGAAAGAGCTGCTCTGGAGTGCAGGGTAAGCCTCAAAGGAGCTGGTGCTTGAGATGGTAACAGAAGCAATTGTTGACTTGCTTGTCAGAATTAGAGGTTTTCCTTTAAAGGAGCTTGTGTCAGCAGAGTGAAATCCAGAAACCCTTCAGGAAACACAGGATGAGTATCTGAGAGTATCTGAGTATCCAGAATTTAGGCCTGAGAGGTTGTCCTGAGGTAAATCTGCTCTTATTAAGAAAATTCTGCTCCCACATAAGGGAAACAAAGCAAGCATCTGTTTTTCTGCATTCTTTTTTTGCCCATGGAATAAAGGGGAACTAAGTACAGTGTCAAAACAAGCATATAAACTAAGGTACTTTGAGAAATTATGGCAAGATAAATAATTATTGAAAGAGACATCTTTTTGGGGGGAGTAGGGTGGGGGGAGGAATTGTTACTGCATCACCTTCAGTGTTAGTTTGTGTGTGACTTCATGTAAGCAGGGGGGGACTGTGTTAAAATCCTGTTAAGAGGGTCACAAATGGTTTGTCCTGTTGAAACATTTTCTTATGCTTAAATTAAGTAAGTATAGACATGGTGTTGGGGAAAGCATAGATTTCATAGTTTAGAATTAAACACTCTACAAGTTACTTTCCTTTTTTTCGCCTTGACCACAGATAATGTAGGGTTTTTAATTTATGATTATGTCTTTTTTGTATGGCTTGTAATGAAATTTAAACGTCCTGCTTGGTGCTTATCCTTACATAAACTTAAAGAATTCATGCCATTATTACCATTATTGCTCTGCTTACTCTGTTGTGAAACCAGTCAGAAATCTATGGTAAATAAACTAAGGATGGATCAATATAACCCATAAAATTAAAATATTCCAAAAGCAACACTGGGAGTTTTGATTGTTATGTAGTCCAGCTTGCTGTGTAGTTTAAGGCACAAGATGCTGACTCCAGGCAGAAGTTTGCTTGAGCTGGGTTGGGAGGAAGATTCTGCTTCTTCTAGGACATCTAGAATTTCAGCTGCTTGGAAAATCACTTTCTGACTATTTCTCTGACCTGTAAATAAAAGAATATTTGACAAAACCAAGCACAAGTAATTAGCCATACTTATGTTTACTAACCAAGCTTCATTTGCATCTAGTTTCATTTTCATTATTGCAGTATCAGTGTATTCCAGAAATCCCACAGAAGAGACTTTTTCCAAAAAGAGCAGGGGAGGGAAAGCTGGTCAGGTTGTTCTAAGTCCCCTCTCTTGTTTCTGCTGTCTGCCACATAACTTGGCATTCAGGGGTTTTTGATGCTACTGCAGTGCAGCAACAGATTATATTTGCAAGCTTGATATTTTCCCAGCAGCGCCTTGAATTTCACATGTAATAATTTGCATTTTAATGTAAACTGTGCAGGTACATCTGACAGAAATATCATGTGAGTCAGTTTTAATCCCTCGTACAAAGTCTGCCAAACTTGTTTGTCAGCTCTAGTGTTTTAATTCACGTATCTTCAGGTTGTGGGAAAATGCAGAAAGAAAAAAATATTCATTCTCCCTGCACTCAAACCTCCTCCTTGTCTGTAGAGCTGTATTTGTATGAAAATCTTGCCATACTGAGAAATAGCTGAATAATCTGACAAGCCACGATATGGGTTTTATTTTTGTCAGTAATACATTAAGAATCTGACTGATTCTTTTTCTTGAAGTTTTTAACCTTCTGAGTGTTGTGAAGTGTTTTGCCCATGCCATTAGATCATTTTTATCTTCAGCAGAAAAGAATCATTTGGCAATAATTGTAGGTTTAATAGAGTGGAATCACACTGTGTGGCCCCATCTTTTTTTCATCCTAGAGAAGTCTATCAGTCTATCAGAGATGGGATGATTTTGTTAATTTCTTTTTCGAGGTCTTCATACAATTATATTTTTTTGTGAATGTCATCTGCTCTAATTAGTTTGTGCTATTTTTTTTTGCTTTTAATGTATTGAATCTTTTTAACAGAGTTAGTGCCTGGTTTTGACAATGAGATATGTATAATGGCTTTTTAAAAATGTGTTTATCATATCTAATGCCAGTCTTCAAATGTATATTTGGCACAAACCCAGTAAGATATAAGGATCATAATGCAGGAAATTAGTATTTCAAGTATGTTGAACTGCAATATTAAATTTATAATTATAAAATAACAACCTGCCGGTAATAACTGCTGGGTGCAAAATGTGAGCAAGGCAATTCATGATATTCAGCCAGCCAAAAAAATTGCATTTTAGTAATTGTATCTTCTCTGTTTAATTTTTTAATATATTGAGTGGATAATCCAATAATTGGAAAAGTCCTTTTTTACAGATGGACTGAATGTGGTTTTCCATAAGGAAAAGGATTTTTCAGCTTTGATAGTACTCAATATCTGCTTAGTCTTTTACACTTGAGGGAATTTGAGGTTAATCAGTGGGCAGGGACTGCAAGATTGACCAATATGGAATTGACCTGCCTGCTTTTCTTTTTCTACTTCTTGAAGTGCAGGATTCATACCAACTCCAGGAACTTTTGATATAGTGCATCTTTGTTGTGCTTCTTGAAAAAGCTTTACTTTCATACTTAGGAATAGCTTGAAACCTATTATATATAATAAAAAACATGAACAGTAAAACAGAGTAATTTAGACTTTTTTGATATATTTAGCTTTTCAAAAACATCACACATGACATATTAATAATACCATGATTGATTTGGCAGTTGGGATGGTTTAGAAAATGGCTTTGAATGCATAACAGTAATAGTTTCATGCCATTACATTTACATTTAGACAAGCATGCAAAACTAGCAGTTCCTGTTTTATATTCCTCATAAAAGCTAAAGCATCCTTGTGACTTTTTTACATATCCAGTGAGACAGAAAGAAAAGTAACCTCTCTAAAGCATTTCTGTACCTATGGCTGTGAACGTGCTGTGATCACTATTTAGTATTAGTCTTGCTTTGAAATTTTGTTTCCTTGGTGGGGATTCTTTGGGGTTTAGTTTGTTTTGGTTTTTCTCTTTGGTTTTCTCTTGGATTTTTTTTTTTTTAAATTTTGTTTTTTTAATGTAGATGTGCAATTCTGTGTAAGGTAAAGGAGAGGAGGTTAATATTGGCTTTTTAGGGAGCTTACCAAGGGCGAGTTTCATTCTAGGTAACTGCTATTTTTTTCAAGCCAAGCAAGCATAATTCTTCAGAAAGGGATAGAAGTATGTAACTTGGTATTTAACTCATTCAAATGAGTATTTCAGGTTGTTTTGGTAAAATATTTTAGGTAATTTGGGTATTTTTGAAGCGCATATGGCAGGTGTTCCTTTTTCTAAAAAAAAAGTATATTTTCTCTCTTTTTTCTTATTTTAATGAAAAAAGTAGGGAAAAAAGTATAACAAATTTAATAATTTTTAAGGTCTGGGTTTGTATTTTATTAGACTTGGTGCTGGAAGTTTATAATACAATATTCTTCCTTAAACACAAGCTGGTGTAACTATGTCTTCTGCTGTGTTATTAGTGTCCATATGGAATTCTGCATGCTGATTGTGGGTTGTTTGGGGTTTTTTTTCTTTACATGTACATGTAAACTGCTGGTCCATATGTTTGATGTTTCTGTGAGAGAGTTTGTTTTGGTGTTGGATTCCCACTCGTGATAGACAGCATTTCCTCCAATCCACCCAGCACACAGTTTGGTGGAGCAGGGGGTAGGTGTGGTTCTGTGGCTCACTGGCTTTCCAGATTAGGTTTCCATGATTCCAGTGCTGAGACAGAGCAAAAAAATAAGATGGGAACTGAAACTCAAGCCTGGCTAAACAGTGTCACCATCACAGTTTGCAGGATTGTTGCAGAGGCTCGGGAATCAGTTCATTCATCACATCTCCCCTTTTGAATGGCACGAAAAAAATTTTGTTCTCTATTAGACATATAAAAAAGCTGACAGTAAATTCCTAGGAATTTACTTTGAGATAGCTGACAGTAATTTCCTTGGAAAACGTAGGAAGAAAGATATGTTCATGCTGTTATGATTTATTGACTGGTTGTGTTACTTGGTCACTGCTTGTCCAGTGTTATTAGTAACCTAAATTGTGCACACAAAAAATCCTCACACCTTTGTTTGCTTTCTAACACATACCTGAACAGCTGGAAGTTTGTAACCATCCACTGGGATTAAATTCCAAGTACACTTGTTACTAATAAGCACTTGCTAAAATGCTGGAGGTTAAGAATCATACCCTGTGCTCAAGAGTGTGGTCCTAACACTTCTTGAACACAGACAGGCTTGGTTTGATTTGATTTGTTTCTTTAAAACTTAAGATTTTTAAGGATCGTGACTAGCTGACTCTTCAATATCTCTAGAAATGAAAACTCCGTGGTGCCTCTGGGCAAATTGTTCCTGTGTGTTAGCAGCCTCAGGGGGAGCAAAATTCCCATACAGCTGCCTGGAATCACCCACATTCCAGCGTGTATCCCTTGTCTCCCATCCTGTCACTCTGCACCATGGAGGACAGTCATACCTATACCTTCCCACTTTTGGGAGACAGAAGTAGGGTTTTCCTTGAAATTTAGGCTTTTAGTTCCCTCAGCCTTAGAGATGATGTGCTGTAGCAATCTGACTTTTTGGTGGCTTTCAGCCAGACTAATTTCATTATATTGGGGTCTAAAGTAAGAAATTGCAACTAAAAGGAAAAAGAAAAGGTGGCTGTTTTGGGCTAATATTTTCTGAGTTTTCCTTGCTTTGGATTTGGAAATTGCTTGGATTTCATCATTTTTGATGCAGTAGTTTGTAACTAGTTGTGATAAACTCACTTTGCATCTATCTGCCATGCTATCCAAGTCAGCCCTGCCTCATAGGCCTGGTATCTTTCGATATATTTTATTGTTATTCACATCTTGCCATTTATCTATTACTCTTTGTTACTCTTTTCTTTTTCCCCCCTGAAATTAAACCATACATTTCTCACGTTGAATAACAAATTCACAAAACCCCGTCTTGGGACAAAAGCCAACTTGTTTCCATTTTGATAAAAATAAATAAATAAATAAATAAATAAATACACACACATATATATATAAAATGGAGCAAGTAAAATTAAGGAGAGCTTCAGAAAAAAGTCCTTTGTTTAGGAGCTTTTTTAGAGTTTGCAAATTATGAAAATTACTAAAGCTTGGAAGTAAAGGGACTTCTGGGGTTTCATTTTTCTGTTAAATTTTTCTGTTAATTGTTTGTAGCGGCTCATAGGTAAAAACACTTTTACCTATTTAGGTAGTTCTTTATGGTTTCAACATTGAAAATCACCAGCAAGTATCTCCAATGTGGATTAATTTAAATAAAACCTATTTTTGTGGTGCTTTACTTTGACCTTTTGTATGTTTGTAATAAGGTTATAATAAGGTATCTTGAGCTGAAATATGATTTTTTTTTTCATAAACGTGTGTTGTTTGTCTTCATGTTACCTAGGATATTTATAAACAACTCACATGCCTCAGAAAAATAAATCCTATTAGAATACATTAAGTAGCATAATTGTAACAAATGATCCATAAGCAAATGCTGCACTGAAAGAATTTCAAATTTCCAGCTAACAAAAACCAAGCTCTTCATTTATCTGAGATGCACAGATCAAATCTCTCTGAGAGTGTGAAAAGCTTTGTCTGAGTTTTTCCACTTCTGAGAGTACTTTATGTAGGCAGACAGATCCTCTTTAGCATAGGGAGCAACCTTACAGCCTTCTGAGAAGTTCTTTAATCTTAATCATCAGCTGGTTTCTTAAAAGCATTGTTGCATCCTTACTTTTTTTTTTTTTCTGCTGAAAGAAGAGAACTAAAATTGCTGTGTAAAGCACATTCAGTTCGTCAGAATCTTACCAGTCAAAGCCAAACGTTCCTGCCTGTGTGCTGTAACAATTTGGGCATTTAGTTTATACATAACCTGGCACGTTAAGAAACTAGAATTCTAATAGGTTAGGGAGTGGTGGTCCAAGTTTGCATCTTAGCTTGTTGGGAAGATTCTATATAAGAGTATGTATTGGGGAGAGCTAGGGCCTTTGCCATTGCTTTTATATTTTGCTTTTACTCACCACCAGCATCGACACCCAAGAAGAAGATGTGAGCTGCTGCAGCAACATCAGCTTCCCAGGACCTTAACAAGCTTCTGCTTCTACTTAAAACTCTATACCAAAACTTAGTATAAACTTCAATGTCTGTAACTTTGCTTTTGAAACTAATGCACTTTGCAATAAACAGCTTTATAACAACTATAAGCTGCTTTGCTCCTTAAAAAAACCCCGACCAAGTTGGTGCCTAAAAGCAGCAGAAGTCTAACCTCACAATTGGTGCCCCGTGTGAGGAATGAACTCACAACCTTCAGATTATGAGACTGGACTCTAATCTCTCCCTAAAAAATTCAGGGAGACTCCTGGCTCGCTAACTCCAACAGACATCCACCTGTGCTTTTCCAAGGTCTTGAGAAGGTCTCTGAATCCAGGCACCATCCTGCTCATCCCTCCTCCTCAGCTCCATAGGCCTGTGTCTGCCTCAGGCACAATCTGCTCAAAAAACAATACAATTTCAGGTGCATGTCTCAGTTTTATCACTGCTGTAGGATCTCGAGTGTAGCGCGAAGAAAATGTTCTCTGTTGTAAACTTTGCCATGAAAATATTTCTTTTGTTTGTCTGGCTCTGAGGTAGCTTTGCTGACATGATTATTTCTATCAGTCTGTTATGATTCTGCAGTAAGCTTATTTACCATCTGCTTTCAAGATGTGTGTTGCTGGCTAAAACATGATGTTTCCAGCTGTCATATGCCTGATAGTGTAAGGTACAGAAAATAGCAACAAAAAATGAGGGGGGGGAAAAATGAAAAGATTGGTTCATCTTCTGTAGAATATTGTTCAGAATTCAGACTTGCAGTTATTAAAATGTGAAATTCTTGAGTACAGATGGGCTATGATCCTTTGCATCTTTGTGTCTTCTGCCAGAAGATGGGTTTGGGGGAATATTTCCTGTGTTTCTTCAGGACATATTTCTCTGTGTTTCCCCATTCTTCCACCCAAAATATAATGGATATAAAAAAAAAAAAAAAAAAAAACAAACAGAAAAAAACCAAAACCCAAGCAAAAGCAAACAAATAAGATATGCAGAAAAACTCCAACCCATTGTTTTGAGATTTAATATATTTCATCTATTTTGATTTCTTTCTGGAAAAACATTATTTTGTGCTGCACCTTCCCTGTCCACCCCATCATCCCAAAACCTGCCTGTAGCTTCCTATCTGGATGTAGACTCTACATATGATCACACAGAAAAAAACAATATCTAATAGGAGCTGATAGATTCTGTTGTATTTTATGTAGAGAACTGAAATAAATATCCACAAAAGGTGCAGAATACAGGAGTGTGATGAGAGAATGACCAGATGTTGCTTACAAAAAATTAAGAGCAAATCTGTAGTTTTTTTCCTAAGTACTTCAGCTTTGTAGTAATGGCCCTAGAAGTCTACATTTAGAAGAATGGCTGGGGAGTAGTCGAGCAAAATAAAATTCTTAAATACATGGCAAACATTTAACATTTCCAAATAATTTTGCAGCTGGAGCTTTATCAAGCTGTTGACATTCTATTCTACATTAAATGTAGCAGGTTTTTGGTTTGCTAAGTTTCCTTTAGTAGCACAAAAGGATGTTACTCCTTTACGGTAATACTGCAGTTTTATATCCAGCATAGCACCAGGGTGACCAGCAGGTCAGTCTGGAGGTCCATTTAAACCCTTATTCTGTGTACAGTGATGGCTGGATGTATCTATTTTACCTTTCCAACTCTTCTTTACATGAGGTGCTGCAGGGCTGGATGTAGTTTCTGTGTGCTTATTAATCTTTAACAACCTCCTTCTTCTCAAATGTGTTCAGTCTTCCTTAAATCCAGATATAACCTTTGCCTCTCTAAACATCCATTAGCAAGGAGGTTCACAGATCAACCATTTGCTGGATGATGAGTCACGTCATCTGGTTCTGAAGCTGTTTCCTGTTGGTTTCAGCTGATGCCTCCTGCTCCTTATTTTGGAAGACAGAGTGAAGAATCAATTTTTATCACCTTGACCTTGAGGACTGTGTTTTTATAGGCGTTTGTTATTTCTCCCCTGAGCTATGTCTTTCTGGAAAGAGACTGAAGTGGTTTTGTTTGTTTTTTGTTGTTTTTTTTTTCTTCATGTAGAGATTTTTTTGTGTAGAAGTTCTTTTAACTTTGTCCATTTTAATTTTCTCTTCTACAAATAATTTCTAGTTCTACTGTATCCTGCTTTGAGATAGGGGACCAAGATGACGCACAGTGTTGATGTGGACAGACCATGGATTTAGACAACAGCAAAATGAGTTCTGTGTTGTTTTCCTGAAAGTTCCTAACTTCTAGCTGACATTTGTGAACAACTACTGATATATTTTAAAAATTTTCCCACTTGTATTTCTTTCTCATTATCTGTATTTATTTTACCTATTGTTTATTGACCACACAGTACCCTGTGTTGCCTCTTTTTTTTTCCTGTCAGTAGGAGAAGCTTGGCATCTCATGAGATCTTCATGATAATGCTGTGGTGAAAGTGTATGGGAGTAAAATATGACTGTTTCACTTGTTGTTTAAATTGTTATGGGGGAACAGGTGGCCAAATTTAACTAACTTGATGAATGTAGAATTCAGAAACTACCTCTAGTACTTAAGAGCTGATTTTTATTCTAGTATATTAACGTATAGGACCCAGTTAGAAATAAAGGCCCTGGAATGGTATTCATCAGCTGAAGGAAGTCTGCAGGAGTGTATTTTCTTCTTGGTGGCATGAAAATGTTTAAGGCCAGGTTGGATGGAGCCCTGAGCTGCCTGGTTGGTGAAAGTTGTCCCTGTCCTGGCAGGGGGTTGGAACAAGAGGATCTTTAGGGTCCCTTCCAACCCAGGCAATTACAGGATTTATGTAACCATGGAGTTATCCTCAAGCTCATCCCATCTTTACACTTCATCAGTATATGTTTTCTCCACCAGGACACATACATTTTTCAGTTCTTGTAATTACAGCTGCTGTGAGTGTACCCAAATTATCTTGCTACATCTGCTCATGTGTTCTTAGCTGTAGCTACAAAAAATGACCAGATAGAAACTCCCTAATGTTCGTGCTCTTTGTACCAGCCAAGGGAAATCAGCTCCTGATTTAGCTGGCTTTGAGGTGCAAATGTTGATTTGGCTTGCCTGGGAAGAGCAAATCAAGTTTACTGTTCCTGACCTCTCAGTAATCTCATTTGTGTTTTGAGGGTCTTACTGAAAACTAAAACTGCTATTTTGGTTTTTTTTCTCCCATCCCCTCAGATACTTAATTAAAGATCAGAACATCCTTCTAATTTCTTTTCACACCAAACCTTTGTTCTTGTTACATTCAGTTTGTTTATTTGGTCTCTCTGGATTCACAGGTCAGAAGATAAATAAAAGAAAATAAGTTAGAGCATGTATCAAGAAATCCAATCCATGGAACTGAAATGACTGAGACTCTTATTTTCTCCCTTAGTGAACAAGAAGCAATGGCTGCATATTTGTTGTTCACTTCCACTGAACATCAGGTAGAATATAAATGACAAATGGCCAGCTTCTGCTACATACCAAAAATGATGACAGAATAACTAGACCACCTTGAATTTTTTGCACTGAACTTCAGAAGTCACTGGCTTGATTGTGCTATTTGAAATTCTAACTTTAAGAACAGTCTTAAAGTGGTAAAACTGAGCTTGAAATTGCAGAAAGATGACACTAAAATAAAGTCTTGTATTTCTGGCTCCAAATTGCCTCCAAGTGCTCTGTAAGCTTGTAAATATTGCACAAACATGACCTTTGTCAGTTACTGAGAACAAGGAAACTCTTCCACTGAGCTAAAGATGGTGACAGAATCCACGGACAGGTCTGAGGCTGAAACTGGAGCAGGTGGTTTGTTTGGCCTCATTTTTAAATCACCAATTCAACGTTGGTCACCTGCAGAATAACCAAAATGGGCAGGTCTCACCCACCCAAGTAAATGGGCTATCACACATTTTTCAGAAAGCATGCAACTTTAATTCCAAGTTTTCACTGAAAGGAAAATGCAGTGTTTTTGTCTTGGTTTAAAAAGTATACCTTTTTTCCATTTTGTATCAGCATTGTCCTGCAATTCAGCCTAAGACTGTCCTTATGTTTTTGATTTGTTTGGTTTGTTTGTTTTTGTTTATTGTTTTTTTTTTTTTTCTATTAAACCAAAGAGTAAATTTTCCTCTTTCTATTAAAATAGTTAAGTTCTATGACTTTTTTTTTTTTTTTTTTTTTTTTAAGTATAGGTTTTTG
>JAOTQP010000304.1:9460352-9548963 GCA_026413545.1 Cichladusa arquata | reverse complement strand
CAGCAGATGATATCTTCCTGGAGGGAGGATGGGTTGTGGAAAAGATAAAGATGATTGCCCCACCTGGTTTAAAGATGGCCCATTAGCAGATAATATGTGCCACGGAGATAAGGGTCACTGCCCCGCCCGGCTTCAACAGATGGTGACAGAATACACATTTCTGGTCACATCCTGTATTGCAACCCAAGACAGATGGGAAGAAAAAATAAATTGAATTTTTTCCATCTTATTTTCTCCCTTTCCTTCACCTCCTGTTGAGGAGAAGAGTGATAGAACAATTTGATGAGCACCAGCCAAGGTCAGCCCACTACAAGCATAAATCTCAAGCTTTTTGGCTTGAGATGTTGCTGGTTCACCTGCAGTGGCTTATTGGTTACCTTTCTGTGCATAAGGCTTCTGTTTTCATAGCTGTTATTAGCCAGGTATCTTCAGCTTGCATTCTCAAAATACATTCAGATGTAAAAATCCAGTTGAATTCAATGTTACCTTCACAACTCATTCACCAATATGTGGGTTTATGGTAGACCTACAAATGCTCTGTTAAGTGACAAACATATTATGTCTTCATAGATGAAATTAAAGCAGATTTTTTTTCTGAAAAAGCTCTCCCCAGCTAAAACTTTCTAGAAACTTCTGTTTTCCCAGCATATAACAAGCTCAAATGTAATGTATTCTGTCCTGCAGTGTGTTTCCTTCAAAGTCACAGGACTGGTAACAATGCTGAAAATTATTGACTGCTTTATTGTATTTGTGACTGCCATACTGTTCTGATTGAAATATTCCTCCCATGTAATCACTTGCCTGATCATGTAGCAACAGGTACAGTTAACATTAATCCTTCCTTATGAGAACAGTAGTAAATGTGCTGTGTCCCTTCCCAAGGTTAGAGCAGCGTGAGCTTTTTTCAGTTAACAGACCTATATGTGTCAAAATAACTGATTTTTCAAAGTGGCTGGCAGTGGCCTGGGTATTCCTGGATCAGCTTTTTTGTTCAGCAGAGGAAAGCATTTTCTTTGGCCTCAGGAGAGAGAGATGTTCTCCATCAAAATTGTGATTTATTCCTCTTCTCAAGTGAAAAGTACCTGTCAATGTACCTTTCCCAACTTCAGAGTAGGAAAAAAAGTAAATCCAGACAGGAGTCTTTACTTCACTACATGTTCTTGGATAATAAAGTGATGGCATAAAGAGCAGGACACAGACAGAGAACATGTGCTGGGAAGGGCAGTGCTAAGGCAGTTTTAAAAATTTCTCTTGATGCCACTCCCTATGTTGATGGTAGCAGGGGATGATAAATGCTTGCTGTCTATTTTCAGTGTCATATATGTAGGACTTAGTTATTAATGGATAAAGAAACAACAGAAATTATTGTTCTCCTATTTATGTTAATACTTTTTGGCTAAGAATTCATTTCAGCTCTCACATTCTTGCTAGAAATTTTAGTCATTGATCACACAGGAGCTTTAGTTCTTCTGCAGTGACTAAAATGCTCATAAAAGCCATTGGTTTCTGAGATTTGTGTACATTGTCAGAAAAGGTTGGAAGATCTGGGCCAAACCCAAAATTTTATCTCAAAACTGCTTATGTCATTTTCCTGAGAGAAGAGGGAAATGCCATGCAAAGAGCTGTGTCCTGAAAGCTGCTTAGAGATCCAAATTACTGGAGTCTTGCAAAACTGACAGACAATTTTGTATCAACTTTATCATCATTGCAAGGCAGGTTGTTCATTAGCTGCAGATACATGCTCCATTCCTACATGCAATTTTCTTTTGATTTATACAGCAGAGAAGAAATAGGAGACCTTTCTTTTTTAATTGCTGATTCAAACTTTTATAAAATTCTGAATTTAGTAATTATAAAGCAGTGCAGTAATTTGCTCTTACGCAATGTGTAGTTTATAAACTTTTACTTATGATCAGGGCACAAAGCAGTTTTTGACATTTGTAAATCCCAATCTAGTCTCTAGTCATTGAGGATATTATTTGGATTTGCAGTGATATGGGGAAATATATGCAATGGAACACAGAAAATTCTAAAATCTGTTGACAGGTTTTGACAGCCATAATCCTGATCTCATCCAGTGTGTTTCATGCTGTCGACAAGGGAACTATTCTTCTTTATGTTCATATGCAGCATACATTTGGAGTGTTCTGAGCTATTTGTCTTGCTGTAAATTCCCATTTTAAATGTTCACAGAGATTAGCTCAGTGTCACCATTTGTAATTTTGCACTTTGGGGAGAAGGATGGCAGAGAGTTTCTTTGAATTGCAATACTGTGTGCTTTTAAAAACTGCAAAAAGGGGGCATCTCTGACCCCTTTCTCTGCCAAGTCATGTAAAACCCACCTCATTTGTTGTGGCAGCTGGGGAGGGGATGGGCACAGTGCTCTCCTGCCCTCTGCACTGCACCCCAGAGCTCCAGGGGATCAGGAGAACCCATCCCTGTGCTCTCTAAATGCCTATTTGATCTGCCAGTCCAAGACAAGGATTTGATTCCACAGAATTAGGGAGACATCTCAACTTTCTTCCCATGTAATTTTGCAGAGGCGCATTGAACTCTTCATGGCGGTGCATGTGGGACCCATTTTGGAGATGCCTGTGCCTTTCATGTCACCAGGAGAACCATTTCATACTGCATATCCCTGTGCTGTGCTGTAGGATTGATCTGCTACAGAGCTCCTTAAGCAGAGTGGCTTGCTGTATAAACATACTCCTAATCTGCTATTTTTATCTTTAGAATTCTGTACAAAAATTACCCTTCTTTGTGAAAAGATGTTCAGAATTTTTGGTAGGCTGCCCGTCTCTCATTGAAGTGGAAGAAGTGTTGCATGCAGGCTTTTTTTAGCCACATGGTACTTTTCATCCACCTAGCATATGCTTAGGAGATCAGGATATCAAGTGCTTTACTTTGGAACAAACAATCATGGTGAGAGTAAATATGGCTTGGTGGAGAAAGTTGAACAGAAGAGTAACATCTGAGTGGCTTATGAAATTTTGTAGAAATGTGTTCTAGCAAATTTTGCTGTGAAATATGCATCATTCTATATCATTACTGAAATTCTGATTTATTTTTTCCACCAGAAATCATAAGTTCTTCTTACCCAGAAAGTAAGGACAGATTTGATCTGTTAGCTGGAGGAATTCTTCTACAGACAACAGAGGGAGAAGCTGGATCGCTGAGCTTACAGCCTGTAAAGGCCTGGATCTGGGCAAGTTAGGAGCAATTTTTACTGAAATTTAAACATTTCTTCTTCTTTGACTAAACCATAGGGGACTTTTAAAACATTTCTTGGCAGTTCTTTGCTGTCTGTTAACTCTGGCATTACTGTTCAGGCTGGAAGCAGCAGGATACAGATTCTGCAGCCTGTGGGCTAAGTGCTCTTTTGGTCCAAGACCACACAGAGTTCTTCACCAAAAGGTGTTCTTTGAGATCCTTTACCTTTTCTGATGGGAAGTGGTGCAGCTTTTACTCTTCTTCAGCTGCCAGGCTATGTGCAGAGGTGCAGAGTAAGCAATAAATTCACTGAGAAGGCACAGGTAATGCCAGACAAGCATCTAATGATGGCAGCAATATATAACACTATGGACCTTTTGCCTTCCCATGCAAACTCAGTCCAGTAGAGTTTGCATTCTTTATTTAATATTTCAGTTCTCAGGTCACCCCTGTACCTAAATTGATGCAGTGGGAGTACACATTTACCTGGGGCTTTATCCATCACATATATTTAATCCTTGAAGGCTAAAAATACATCTGAAAAACCATTATTATACTTGATTCAAATCACTGATGCAATTTGTGTTGCAGTCTGTTCTTAGTGAGAATGCAGAAGATAGCTCCAGACTAGGAGATCACTAGAAATGACTTTACCAAATATTCCAGAAGCATTTTTAAATAGTCTTCAGTGTGTCATCCTTTTTACTTTTGTATTGCCTGATGAAAAGACTATGGAGTCACAAAAAAAGGTTTCTGAGGTTTTATCCTTCCTTGCTCATCTTTGTGTTTATTCTTACATGTGTGACATCCTTGCAGCCATCCAGAGTCAGATTTGGTTGTCTGCCTGTGGAATGGCAAGTAATTCAAGGCAAAAGGACACTGGCAAATTTTATTCTGGTTGGTGCATTTTATTAGAAGCAGTAACTGACAACCTGGCTCGTAAAGACATGCTGAGATTAATCCTTTAAAAAAACAAACTTGGACTGAGGTGCCTGTTAGTGTAGGGGAAAGTGTATTTTAATGGGATCATGAAGCATGCCAAATGTAGTTTATTTCCATTTTTACATTGATGTACTACTATATTCATCCCTGGCACCCACAGGAATCTTGTCCATTGTCATCTTTGTCATTTTAATTGACAGAAATGTAACGTTTGGCCAAAATAAATTAAGTATAACTTTCAGCTGATAAAAAAGACTGCTCAGTTTATAGCTGGAGATGTATATAATACTTATCTGTTCTTAAAACGCCTGTAAAATACAGGTAATGAGCAAAATTTGAGAAGAATTCTTTCATTTGTGCTTACTTTCTCTGCTAAAAAGCACATATAGATCTCATATAGGTGTAATGAATGCTGAAAACCAGTTTGCTTGTAGTGAATTTCTTAATTAGCATTAAAAATAATACTTGCTTTTACTTTTTTGAGTTGAGCATTTTGGTCCTGATGGCAACACAGTTGCTCTCAGCTCTTTTGGTGAGGCTTTGGTACAGTTATGCTTCTGGGAAGGTTGGTGAACTCTTTTTCCATGCTGGAATAAATGATTTAAAGAATAACATGGAAGAATCTATGTGTCAGTACCTGAGTCTTGATAGAGATGTTTGTGCTTTTCTTAAGCAAATTAGGGTATGTTTCAAGATGAAACATGAGAAAGGAAACACACCTCTGGCTGGGAAATGAGTGTCAAGGAGTAATTGTCAGCACTTTTCTTTTGCACCCAAATTAGCATCCTGATCTAGTTCTAGTGGTTTATTTTTATTTTAATGGCAGTAGTGGAGCTTAGCATTTGTGAATGATGCCAGTATGGAAGGAGTTGTAAACATTTTTGGGTATGGGGTGATAATTCTGAGAGATTTGAAGGGCAGTCCCTGAAAATACAAAATGCTGTAATTGGCAAGACGAACTCTAAAGTGTAAGTAGTGCTGAGTATCAAAATAGTTCTTTGTGTTTTATGTCTGACTGCCCTAAATAAGTTAATAATGTGATAGTTGTAAATTGAGGTAATTGCCTTCTAAGGATATATCATGAAAAGTCGGGTTTGCATTTAGAAGGTTTTGTCCAGACATTGAGCCCATTTAAAAAAAAAAAATCTGGTAGTTGAATAGATTCCATTGAAACACCAACAGGCAATTTAAATAAAGTAAGAAAATTTTAATGGATTACATTTGTCTTGTTGTGCATAAGAGAAGACTTCATAGAATATGAGCAGGACTTTAAAAATGCAGAATAGTCTTGTGAAGTGATTGATTGTTCTCTGAGAAGGCTGTGTGTGGGATGGAAAGAAATTGTCTGTTTGCAGTAGCTCAGATGTTTGGATATTAGGAGGAGATCCATCATCAAAAAAAAAGCAAAAATAAAGAGTAAGAAAATTTTCTTGAGTTTGATATTTTAAGGTAGTTACCCACATATCAGGTATAACACTGATCACTCATCATGATCCTTTTCTGGTACTGAAAAATGTGTAAAGGGATACATTTCTGGTGATAAGTCACAGATTCCTTTTTTACCTTTAATTTCTTTCATGATCCTATTTTCTCTTTTTCAGTGACAAAATGTTAATTATGGTTGTCAGCATAGCACAATTCTGGTGTTATTTCATGTTAGCACTAACATTAATCCATAACTCCCTGAAAAGCAGTAGCAGTGGCATATGCTTTGGGAGTTGATTGTGTTTTGTTTTTCTTCTCAATTTGTGTTAAGGTTTTAGGCAGTGGCATTTTTTAGTAGATGAACAAGTAATTGATAAATTTATTTATAATTTTTCATATATACTCTTGCTGTGGAAGATGCTATTTTATGTATAATACAGGTTTTCTTAATCAGCTTATGAAAAAATTGAATATACTGTAGCCTGGTCATTCTGCTGTTAAATCAGGCAGACCTCTAGAGGGAAGAGTCTGACAGCTTATGATCATCCCATCTAAAATCAATTAGTGCTATTCAGTGGAGCAGTTTAAGGGAATCATTTTAACAGCTATCATATTACAGGACACAGATCCACTATGGGTCACAAATAAAATAGACAATCATTTGTCCTACAAAAGCTAATAATAGTCATCATGTCAGAAGGGCAGCTAAGTAGCAAATGTTGGGGCTCAAGCAGAAAGTCCCAGTGCTGTTCTCCATGAGCACTCTTAATGATCCATGAAAAAATGGAAAGATCTCTGTGTAACATCTGAAAACACAAAGATACCTTCCTAAAACACCAGACTCAAACCTTCCTTTGAAGGGTGGATCTCTCACTGTGGGTATCATCTGCACCTACATGTGGAGATAAATAAAGTTAAACTGACTTTGACAGTACTGTAATTTTTAAAGCTATCATGTAAATTATATTTTTGACTTCTGTACTTGTCTTACTGAGTTGAAAAAGCAGTAAGTAAAAGGCCAGGCAGGTCTGTTTGGATGAAGCTGACATATTTATGTACTCTTTTGTAGTAGACACTTACTGTAAGCATATTTGTTTCAGGAACTTCTTTAGCTTCCAGGTGAGATTAAAATAGGGAGAAAGATGGATTTACCCCAAAAGTAACTTGGGAAGAGGTGAATAAACTCCTCGTATTTCAGGAATTAAAAATCTTGCTGGCTGGGCCCCATCTGCCATCACAGTTTTGTTTCTGTTGTGAAGGGTGTGTGTTCAGGAGCAGGCTGGGGCTTTTGGGTGGCACAGAAAGCTGGAGCAGCAGGGCAGTGTCTGTGGCACAAACCTTTGCTCCATGGGATTTTCAATTGCTGCACTCTGTGGTTTGTGGTTCCAGCTAGAGATGTGCAGGACACCACTTGCAGCCTGCTGGAATGAGAAGAGTTTCTGATTCCTCACAAGTTTGCTGTGAGCCAAATATTATTATTATCCAAATGATATTATCATCTGGATTTTGGTGCCTTTTCCAGTAGCATTGTATCAGTGGAGCCTTGCTTATTGTGAGAGCTTTTCCCTGCTCAGGTCATAGGTGTGACCATATGAGCTCAGCAACGTGTAGCATAAAAATTTGATTTTTTTGTCAGCCCCCATATTAGCATTGATTCAGGTTTACATCCCTACGTACATCCCCTTGAAGATTTTAATGGGAAATATTTTTAATTAGTAGAATATGAATGTTAGTGTGTGTTAACAAATAAATGTGTTTGTCTCCAACATTCTGCTAAGGACTTTGAGAATACAGCTGTTGTAGTAATTTCATCACTCTCTTAGAGAAACTGTTTCTGAGCTGTTACTTATTGTATGATTTTAAAATATCTTGCATCTGACATACTTGACCTTTCTTATCCACTTACAGCTGAAAACTGAATCTATTCAGTAGAGCCCTTAAAATATCCCGATTGGAGACTCCAACAATCTTACAGTGGAAAGAAACAGCACTCTCTTTACAATTGGTATCTTAGGAAGAAATAGACCACTTGAGGACTCATTTGACAGAAGAATCCCGATGAGTATTCTTACCTCTTCTAGTAAAGATGATGATAGGGATTAGGAATCCCCTAGTGCAGGACCTCTGTATAAAACCTGAACAGCTCTGCAGGATACTTGGAAAAGACTTTATACAAAATCTTTTCTCTGTTTTTGTCAGAAGTTTCCTCTTGCATCTTGGCTCAAGTGTTATCCTTTGTTCCTTGCAAGTCTTTATCTTCCATGCTTCCCTTGGCTATTAAAAGCTCTACTGTTTGTTGTAATCTATTTCTGAGTTTTTATGGTTGGCTGAAATATAGTTAAGAGTATCATAGCCATATTAGAGCCTCAGAGACCAATGGCTAAAATTACCAGTTTTTACACAAAATTAAATATCTTTCTTTAAAATAATATGCTTCCAGTGTTGTATAAGATATTATACAAGACAATAATTTATTTCTCTTTTGTAAGACAACTGCTACACTGCTGGGAGGATCTCAATACAATTTCTGAAGACTAAAAACTGTTTTAATACAAATCAATGATTGTTACAAAAGTGGAAAAAAACCCCTTAGGCACAGTATTCTTTGGAGAGGGGTTTACAAATGTTGCTCCTGTGTGTGGTGTAAATATATGTCAGTCATGCAGCCTGAAAAATAGTTCGGATTTGTTTGGGTTATTTTAAATTTAGCTTTAAACCAAATTTTAGGAGATAGCTTTGTATTTAGGCCAATGTCCTGATCCAAAGGGAAATAGCTGCAGTTCAAGTTTATTTTGCAGCTTAGTTTAAGGCCTCTGAAGAGAGGCCTTATGAAGAGCTTAGAAGTAGCAGAAAATTTTCGTTTTGTGTTTTTATTGTTCTGCTTCCAGAATTCACAAGGCTACCAAACCAGATTTTGCAAATAGTCCTAAACTCTCATCTCTAATGCTGTCTAATGTCCCTGGCTAGTAGGAGTGCTTTATAAATAACCCCTCATCCTGGTGGAGAGCCTGAGAGAGGTGTGCGGGTAAAGAGATTAAAACAATGGGCAGAGGAGGCTTCAAAGGGCTGCGTGGCTGAAAATAAATCACCTGGCACGTGTCTTGTTTATACTGCTTTGACTTTGTACAGGAAAAAAACAAAAAGCTTTCCGCCACTTGAAACTGTTATTAACATAGATTTTGTTTATATCCTGATTTCCATACGGCCAAAAACTTAAAATTACTCAGTGCAGCATTTCCTAAAGGATTCATGCAGCTGCTGATGTGGTGTCACCACGTGTCACCTCAGGTTGGCAGAAAGATCCCAGGGACCACAGGGCTGCATGTGGTGTCTCTGTCCAAGGATGTCTTGAAGATGTTGTGCATTATTTGCATAACTTGTTTTGTGTCAAGTTCTTCCCCAAAATCAGTCATCTGCCCACAATCATCTTAAAATTTTAATACAGTTGAGATGTTTGGATTTTTTAGTTGATAAATAATTTTTTTGTATTACTACCTAATATCTATTTTTGGAGCATATAACTTCCCTAACAATTTCTGACCTGGACTAAATTAATATGTAGAACTAGCCTTAGAATTTAAAATGCTTGGGACTGTTTTACAGTGATACACGCTTCTGTGAACATATACAGACATACACTTCCATGAACTCACATTTAAAATAAACTCTGTATTCTCCATATTATATTACACTGGGCTTAAATTACTATTCATGCTATCATTTACTTTGGCTAATCAGGTTAATGGATTTTAAAATCAGCTTCGAAGATGACAGGTAGGTGGAACAGAAACATCACACTGCTACTTAAATCCAAATTAAAGCAGTGTGAAAGAAAAAAAGACCAGAATATGAGAGTCTGATTTTCTTCTGGGTTAATCTGACAGTTTAAAAGTGTTTCTGCCATGTATCTACAGTATGAGCTCTCTAAAATGTTAATCTTTCTACATGTTTTACAGAATGAACAGAAAAAATTAAACATTGACTTTACACATTTATATTTAATAATTCTAGCTATACATAATTGTAGTAGATGATTACTGCTTATTACCGGAGAAAGATTATTTGCAAAAACGCTTAAAATTCCGTTATATTTGTGTCCTGATTAGATTAATTTATCGTTTCTTTAGACAGAAGTATAGTGATTCCATGAAAAGGAAAACAGAAGCCTTCCTCCTTGGGTAGTTTTTAGCCCATTTGTGGTTCATAGCTAAAGACTCTTTAAAATTTGGTTTACCTGTAGTAGCTGTATCAGAATTTGTAAGTCTGTGACTACAGATGTCAAGGATCTGAAGGTGACGCTAGATATTCTAGTTTCTTCTTAAAGATCCTGATAATTACCTGTCCTATAAAGGTTCTGATTGATTCATATATTATCCATTAGTTGTGCTGGCAGAGCAGCCTTCCTCTGTCCTGAGTGCTCTGGCAGTTTCAGGACTGCATCTGGAAGATCCCTGTAGGACTAATGCAGTGAACACATGGTACAGCCATGCTGCTGAAATCAGTCCCTCCAGACTCAGAAGAGCTTTAGCCTGATACTCTCCAATCCCCTGAATGTCAATGTGGAACACTCAGCTTATGTCAGCACTTGAATATGCTTTTAGTGGCCTAGAAATGCTTCCTCACTGCTTCAGAGCAAAAATGTGCGAGGAACAGCTATGCCATTTGAAGTTCAGAAAGCAAAGGCACAAAGAAATGCCAGCTCCAATTTTTTTCTGTTCTTGTTTTCCCTGAACTTCGGCAGCAGTCCAGAACAGAATCAACTATAGGAAAAGCAGAAATTTAGTTACCTCGTCACCATGGTCTCACCATTGTGTTCATCAGTCTCTGCTGTGCTTATCCTCATGAAAACTGTGTGGCTGAACCTGCAAAGTTGCCCAAATCTTACTGGTGAAGACAACTTACAAAGAGAAAACTCACAGGCTGTGGGGAGTCTGTAGTCTTTGCAGAAAAGTGCCCATTTGCATTTTTGGAAGAATCCTGGTGGTTTAGGCATTCAGACAGTATAATGGTTTTGAAAGCAAAACCAGTGAGAGACTCCAAGTTAGAAATACAGTTAAATAGGAAAAAAAAGAGAAGAATAAAATACGTGCAATAGTAGAAAAGAAAAACCACTGACAGAGTAGAATACAACCTGACACCCTGCTAGTTAGTGTGGTGGTAGCAGTCCAGATGAAGTGGTCCTGTTGAAGTAGTGATCCTGTAGAAAGGTCTGGTAGCTCTTGTCCTCTGGAAACCAGTGGAGAAGGGCTGCTTTGGTGTTCCAAATCTCACTTTTTGTCTAGGTGGGAAAGGCTTGGCTCCTCCCCCTGGGTGGAGCATCTCTCAATGGGATGATGTAATTTTATCAGTCATACAGTGGGACTTAATGGCCCATTAAGGATGGGTCGAGGGAAGGACAAAGGACACTGTCCCACCTGGTTTTTAACAGATGGCCCATTAACAGAAGATATCTCCCACAGAGATAAGAATCACTGCCCCACCTGGTTTCAGCAGACGGTGATAGAATACATACTTTTGGGCACATCTTTACATTGTAACCTAGGACAAGACAGTAACTTTATAAAGAAGGTTGTCTCTGTCCTGTAGGATTGTGATTCTGTATTTCCTTGCTGGGCTCAGTCCTGCAGGTGGGTGAGCCTGCTGGCCCCCAGTGCTCCAGACTTCAGTGCCTGGTTGGAGCTGGAGCTCTTGTTTGTTCTGGGATGCCTGACTCATCTACTGCCTTGTAATACTAACTGATTCTGAGATGCTCATGCTAGAGAGAGAAGAAAAACACTTAAGCACAAACTCCTGGGAGGAATTTCTGTAAGTTTCAGTCATACAGTTTTGTATAGTGTGCGGTGAGATGTGAACCCAGATTTCTAATTTAACACTAAGCTGGCCTCAAGGAGTCAAACCTTGAAACAAAGCCTTTTTAGGACCACAGTACAAATTCAGGAGGAACTAAAAAGTTGATGCTCCAGAGATACTGTAATAATCCTACTGGTGGATGCATTTGCACACACACAAACAGCCTTGCTTTCTCCTCTGCATTTAAAAGAAGCTCAACCAGCAGTCTTCACTTATAAAAATATGCAAAAAATACACATTGGATAATAAGTAGCATAGGTATTCTGCACATGCCATCGGTTGTACTTTTCAATGTGAAAATCAAAGGAAATAAGATTTTTTAAGGAGCCTTGAACATTTTGATGTACCAGATCTAGTAGAGAAGCTCTTTCTGTGATGTTGAAATGTGGCACATACTTTAAAACAAAGTACAGTCAAGCTTGTCCTTTAAAGGTTAAGTTATTCTTGAAATATTTTTTTCATCCTATTTGTTATTAGCTGGCTTAAAGCTGTTGCAAGAAAGTTTTTGCTTCTCACCAAAACATAGGAGATGTGTCCATGACCTTACTTTTGAATTCTATGTCTATATGCTGCATCCATGTGTTTCATTACAAGTGGATTGTTGTTTTCTTCAGTATTTATTTTGTCTGTGCTTTATACATACTGCTTGCCAGTCTCTTTGGATTTTTCCTTGATACTGCCTTTCTCAAGAATAAAACCAGAAGTATTCCTGAAATAATATTACTGTCAAATTATATGGCTAAAAGAGATTTGAGCTACAGGAGATTAATTCTCTAAGGGTCATTCATTTTGCATTGAATATAAAAGGTAACCTGTTCATTCAAAATTAGAGAGGCTTTCATGAAATTGAGGCCCATAATAGGAAAGAAAGAATATGCATGAGTAATTCACAATCTTATAATGAAATATTGCTATGGGAAACCAAGTAGAACAACAGATGCTGAAACCCTTGTTATGATTCTTGGTATGTTTTTTTTTTCACTTTCCTTCGAGCCTTCTGAGTCACATTGACCTGAGATATTTGGAGATCTCTGTGTATTACAATAAAATATTAACATTGCAGCAGATATTCAGTAGTAATAAGTTTAAATTAAAATGACAAATGCTCCATACATCAGAAACCTGAGCTTCTGCTAGTAAGTGAATAAAAATAATGGAATCACCTTTCTTGATAGTAGCACCGTGTTCTGTAATACCAAATCCCAATAGTTTGACCCAGTTTGATAGGAATTAGCTAATGTGCTTTGAGATAAGCAGAGACTTAAAGGAACTCTTGAAAAAAGTTTGTGTTTTGAAAGCCCAGTTGTATGATTATGGTATAGGATTAACCCCCATTTTTAAGGGGGGAAAGAAGGATAACTTGAGAAACTCCAGGCCAGTCAGCCTCAGCAAAATCATGGAGCAGATCCTCCTGGAATCTGGGAGAGAAGGAATGCCATCCACAGGGACCTGGGGAGGCTGGAGAGGTGGGCCTGTGAAAATCTCAGGAATTCCACCAGGGCCAAGGGCAAGGTCCTCCATGAACACCAGGAGAATCCCAACACAAATCCAGGCTGGGCAGAGAATGGAGCTGGGTGGTCTTTAAGGTCCCTTTCAACCCAAACCATTCCATGATTCTGTGATTACTGCTGTTCCCAAAAAGATAGGCAGCAGGAAATACTTCAGCATATGGGAAAATAAGCAAACTTCATAGAATTTCAGTTGTAATTTTGGAAAATTCACTCAAGGAATTGTTTTGAACACATACTGTGAGTTTAAAAAGAGAAGTATTTATTTGCAATAGGCTTAGTACTGTGCCTATGTGTGCTTTGTAAAATGTGCTGCTTTTTTTCCCAGTGAAGACTCAAAGAACCAGAGTGATATTTTTTGCTAAAAGTATTTTAAGGCATTAAATACAGACCCAGTTAGTTAAAACCTGTTGTCTTTGTCCTTTTTTGCAATCATGACTGTTCAGATTCTGGTTGGAACAATTGTGTTTGTTCACAGGAAAGATCTGAAATCTTCAGAGAGGTCACCTTTTCATAAAATGTCAGAGAAGCAGCATGGCTGCTGTCTTTATTCAGCAAACCCCTTTGAGCTTCTCTGAGGAGGTTTTTCTTAGTTATTTCATCTGGTTTGTGACTGCACAGAAGATTGTTCTATTCGTCTGTTCTCTTGACAGAGCTGTGCAAAGGCAGCCTGCATTAGAGCCTGGTTCCCAGTTTCATTTTTATATTAATAGAATATTTTTGCCACTGACAGGAAGAATAGGGAAGCACTAAGAGTGCTTGGCTGTCTGATGGTTGACAGCAAGCTAGATTTAAAAAAAAAAAAATTAAAATGGAGAAAGCTACTTTTAAAGTTGAAGCTCATGAGGGTTCCCTCTTTACTGTGGTCTAACATTCCTGTGTCTGGATCTTTATAGAAAAACGAAAACTAAATTGTTAGGACAAATATTGTTTCTTTAGTTCCATAAACAATGTTAGGCTTTTTTTGTTTGGTTTGGGAAAAACTACTTGGTAAAGTTACTGTTGTCACTTTTGTAGTATGTTATGGCTTGTGTCTTAAATGAGCACTTTTGGAATTCATTAGGAAAGTAAAGAAATAGCCAAGGTACTAATTCAAATATTTAATAACATAAACACTTTAAAAGGAGAATGAAAGGTCAATTAATTATTAGTTTTGGTCAACTAACTTAACTATGTTTTTTGCTGTTTGAAAAAAAAAACATAACTTCTGCTAAATCTCTCTGCGAGGCATAAGGCAGATCACGGTTCTTGTAATTTAAAATATTTGCCATGAATTTTGTAGTTATTGTGATAAAGTAGCAACCAGCATGTCCAGGTTGTTCAAGTCTGTATGCTGTGAATGTTTGACTAAGTCCCTCCTGAGATACAGCCAAAGCTCCTGTGCACATTTGTGAGACTCACCACCACACTTAGGAATAATTGCCCAAAGACAAGTGAGCTTGTAGGACATTTTTTAATTACTGAAATTTTACTGGACATACTCACTGTTAATCCTGCATATATCAGATTTTGGACATTTTTCTAGCTATATGCTATAATGTGAGCAGTCTTTCTGTATCACCCTTAATCACCTGTGGAAAGTGGCACCCTCTCTCTGTTTGCAAGTCCAAATACAAAATGCTGTAGCATTTCTTCCTGCAGAAATATTTTAGAGTGACCTCTTGATTTTTTTCCTTTTCATCAGAGTTTTGTATCCAGAACTGAGTTCCACAGTTGCTTTTACAAATACCTATCAATTTAATCTCATGTAATTTTTTTCTCAGTTGAATGTGACTTTGTTTTGCCATGTCTTAATGTTCAGGAATGTATTAATGTTACAGTTCCAGTAATCTCAGGAAATTATGTATTACTGTGATTGAACATGCTATGGCTGGGGATGGTTTCAGGCAAACACAGGTTGTATTCAAGATACTGAGCAATCTAGCTACTATTTATAAATTTTTCAGCATATAGTACTGTTAGAACCCCTTGTCAGTAACTACATTAGTAAAGGAGTAGAAGTCAAAGTACTAGACTAAGAGAAAAGCTGGAAAGTAGCAGAGACAAAAACTATCTTGGAAGTCCAGTCAGAGACTCTGAGAATGTGGGCTGTTGGGAGAAAGCCTTCACCAAGTCTTGTGCAAAATTCTTGTGAGAACAAGTTCTTGGGAATACAAGTTGCTTTTGGACAAAATATTTGGGAAAAGTTGTCAAAATTCTGAACATGGTGATGGCCCTGATTGCATAATTAGAGTTCATAAAATTTCTTGTGACTTAATTAGAATAGACCTCATCAAAATAGCTCACACATATTGTGAAACCTCAGATATGTGACATTTTTGAGGCAAAATAGGTAGCAGCAGCTCTGTCTAAGATATCAGAGAGAGGATAATCACAAGCTTTGAGGTTAATTAGCCTGAAGCTTAGTAGTCTGATGTGTCAGTGTGAGACTTAGTTTTCAGTTTTCCTCTCCTGCCAAGCATGGTGATTTCTGCTGGAAAAAACCAGTGCTGGGCAGTGTTGTGCTGTGAGTGAGGTGTTCTGCTGCAAAACTGACCCTTTCTACCCTTTCCAGTAACTGCTCCCCTCCAGAAGTGCATTTCTGTGCTAAGCAGGTGCATCTAAACATGAAATAAGGAGGATGCATTTGACAATTTGTTTGAAACATCCCTTTTAGCAGCGACAGAGGACAGCAAATTGTGAAATTCTCACTTAACCAGGCTTTTCTAGGGCTTGTAGGAGAAAACAAATGCTCACTCTTATCTCACCCCTGTCAATCTAACCTTCATCTATCAGACCAGATGTAACCTGGAGAGAACTTCATGCTTTTCAATCACATTTGTTGCAGCACAGGGTCAGTCATTTTTGTGCCAATTCATATGGAAGAGATGTGAGACGAATCTGAGAGCATTTATAAATAAATAATAAAGTAAACTCACATCACATTGGAGACTGGTTAACAAATACTGGCCTACAGCAGTGTCCTGCTATTGAGACAAAGCTGACAAAAAGCATGGATTTAGTTAAATAAATTTACACAGAGCACAGGTCTGTTAGAGAGTCTGTTAGAGAGTGCAAGGAGGGGCTGAAAGAGGTATTACATTTGAGTGTGATGTGAAATCATGGCTTCCAATTAACGGGAGGAGAGCTGAGGAAAACTGCTCTTGTGACTTTTTAATTAGAACAAGAAGCAAGAGGCTGCTAGGAAGATACCTGAGGAATCCTTACAATGAGAGAGAGTGTAAAACCAGGTGAAGGGTAGGAAAAGGAAGCATTGATAAAAAAAAAGGCAAAAAAAGAATGAGTTTATCCTTAGTAGCTAAGTGTAGAAGCCAGAAAGGAGGCAACACATCGTTAGAAATCACACAAGGAGGAAGAGAATCTACTCAGACAGTAGCTCATATACTAATGTGCTTTTTTTATTTAGTTACTCCTCGTGGTTTGTTCAGCATTGGAAAACAAAAAGACACCATGTTTTAGAATGGGGAGGCAGACAGGCAAGTGCCAGTATAAAAGTGCTTTGGGAACAAAATTATATTGTTCGTTATTTCAGTTCATTTGTAGGCAGTTAACTTTGCTGTACCATTACTGAAATAAAAGTGTGGAACTACTGCAACAGAGTATTAAGGAAGAATAATATCTATTAAAAATGAACTCTCTTTGACACTATAATAGCATTTAATTGACATTAAACAACTCTTTGGAGCCATTAAGAATATGATAGGAATGCAAATGTGTGAAACATTTCCATCATATTGAATCAACATCTTCAACAGACGAAGTTACGTCATGGGAACCTTGAATACTTCCCCTTTTGCAAGCGAATTTAGTACTCATGAAAGTTCCATGCTGGCATTTCTGAAGAGTGAGGTCTTACTGTGTGGAGCTGGTTTTCACAGCAGTTGTGCTAACAGGGCATGGCATGGAGGAGCTGATCAGAGCATTGTGCAACCTGTTCAGGCTTTCCTTGGGGCTGCTGGCACCATCCTCAGCCATCCAGTGATGGACACAGTGCAGGAAGAAACAGTAGCTAGGAAACAGATGAGCAGATCCACATGAATGCCTCAGCCTTGTGTACTCTCTCTGTGCTTTGTTCAGTTATAAGGCTTGTAACAATCACAGTTGTGACAAACACAAGTACTGTGGTGTTTTTGATTCATCCTTCTCAGGGGATAGACAAGCCTGGCTGAAAGCATTGTGAGTTTTTAGGGTTTGGTGTTGCTTTCTTCTCACCCCACTAATATTTTCACCTGTCTTTTCATCTGCTGGGATTGAACTTAGTGGTTGCTATGCCTGAGAAAGAATGGGCTGGGTCACATTCTCAAGAGCTCCCTTCATTCTGAGATACAATAAACCAGCATGGAATAAACCAGCCTCCTCCAAGAGGAGGCTTTAACTGAGCGAGCTGGTGGTGTCTGAGATCTCTGTAGTCCATAGTTAAGTGCAGCTAATGGAAGTCATGGCTTGGCTGAGCACATTGTAGTGTGTGAGTCACTGCCTGGATTTGCCCATAATTTGCCCACTAGCACATGTGGTACAACACATCAGGTGTTAGATCTGTTATTTTGGGCAAGATATTTCTCTTCTAACGAGCAGATTAAGCCATAGCTGCCTAGTGATCAGCATAACAGAAAACATCTCTTTTATTTGTAGTCTCTAGCTTCTTGGGCATCTACTGAATTTTGCATTTCCCTCTTAATTAAGAAGGGGAGTCCTTTAATAGAGGCATTATCCACTTCCAACGGGATGCCTTTGGGAATCCTATCAATGCACACTGGACTTTTTAATGTATTTTGAGTACTTGCATGCAGATACTAAAGCAGGCTTTTGTGCAGTTAATCTAGCAATGAATCATTGTTTAGGCCTGGTTTTTCTGTGGATATGTGAGGTATTTTAGGGAGAGAAGTCATTCCTGCAGTGACAGATGGAGGGTTTCTTTATATATGCTTTGGTGCAAAGCAAGAGCTAAATTAAATTCAATGATTTGAAAGAGATTGTGATGTCAACATTTATTATTTAAGAAAAGCATGGATCTGTATGTATCTTTACAAATGCAATTGTATTTATGGGATCCTGCTGGTTTAGGAGTTGGCTTTTCAGAAAAATCCACAGCCTCTCAATGGGAGCTGTGTGTTAAGTTCCTTCAGGTTGACAGCCTAGTCCACAAGCTTACTTTAGAAAGGTGTTTGTAAAATGTTGTTTCCATGCTGAATAAGACAATAGTGATGTAGCTGATTCAAAGAAAAATATCTAGTAACAGATAATAATATATTTTGTTATAAACATAGCAAAGAACTGCTGTCAATATTTGGAATAATTATTCCAAATGCATAGGATTTTCCAAAACAACTGCATTTCTAAAACAGCTGCTGCATAACTTTAGGGCAGGAAGAACCTACACCATTGAATTTTAGTTACACTTCAGAGCTACTGTGGACTGTAAAGAAACACTGAAGATTATTTACATCTCTAATTCTCCAAATGTTTGGCAAAGTAAATATCTCTGTACCACCTCACCCAGCCAAACCCTGTCAGTCCCATGAAAACCCAGGGCAGGGGTTGCTGGTGTGTGCTGGACCACAGAGGTTTTCATTATTCCAGTGCAAGGAGCCAGAGGTTGAAGAAGTGATCTGAAGTACAGGGACTGATTCAGCAGGGCCACATATGGAAAACATATCTGAAAGTTAGTGCTTTTTCCTTTTCAAGATGGACATGAGTTTATACTTCCCAGTTTAGATCCCAGCTTCTGGAAGAGTGGCACCTATTGCCAAAGATGCCTAATAAGCCCCTTTGAAATGTTTTCAGAGAGGAAGAAAGGCTTAGTTCTCAACTAGGAAGAGGTAGAGTGACGGAAGTAGAGGATGGAGAAGAATCCCAGCTTCACCTTTCCTGATACTGAAATAATTACCAGGATTTCACTGCAAATAGGTGTGATTTGAAGTAGGAAGGGACTACAAAGCCAGTGTCAATCTGGAGATGAATTTTCCTGTCCTGAGAAGCATCTCCTCAGATCATAGGTAAGGGCTGTGCCACCCACCATTGTGTGCTAGGGGTTGGATTAAATGAGGCATTTAAGCTCATAACTCTTATTGAAGATTCTCAGTCAAAAGCTGAATATTTTTTTGCTTGGGGCTTGGAATAATTTCTTTAGTTTTTCTATGGTATTTAACATCTAAAATTGAAGACTTCAGGACTAATATAGTTTTTGCTCAGCGGTCTGCATTAGACAAATACTGATTTGGCAGGCAGAAATGTTGGCCAGTAACATTATACAAACTTGCACCAAAAAGTCTTCTAGTAATTTTAGGTCCCAGCTCACCAGGTTCTACATCATCTTTGGTTTCTAGTGTTTTGGTTCTTTTGGCTATTTTTATTCTCTAAGGAGTGTTCCACCCAGTGCAGAAGTTCTGATTAAAATTAGTATATGCTTGAAGGGGTTACAATGGATTTAGAAGCATCTTTTTCCAGGAAAATATTTTTAAAATGGATAGGTATTTGCCCAATATTTTACCATATGTCCAAAACATTTGGTAGTTACATAAACCACACTTGCTCTGCGTTTCCTTGGATTGCTGTCCTATATATGGCTGTGTATTTTTAATAATATGATAAGTTGTTATCACGTCCTTATGTATACTTGGAATAGAGTGGGATGTTCTCAGAACTCTCACCTGCTGCACCTTGCTCACTGGTCAGGTTTGTGGGGAGTGCTGGTGGTGTAGCAGAGAAGTTGAATATTTGTGGTGAAGGTAAATTATTAATTCTTTGCTTTTAGACAGTGTGGTGCTTCCCTCATTCAATACCTGCAATGAGACTGAGAAAGCTCAGTGAAGAAATGGCTCTGTCACCAAGGCACTGTTCCCTTTCAGTCAGTGTCCATGGAAACCTTGGTCAGTTTTTATTTTCTTGTGTGGTTATCACTGAAGTGCAGCTTCCAGGGGGAAAGGCTTTGGCCACTGACCTCCTGAAGAGCAGGCAGGTGAATTGTCCACTTTTTGCAAGCTGTCCATTTCTGTTTCTGTGGGGACTGTACTGCCCTGCACAGCTGAAAATGTGGGCAGCTTCTTATGCTCTGTAAAATTTAGGGAAGAAAGAGTTCTCTCTCACACCCCCCTGCCAGTTTATGCTCCTCAGCAGCTTTCCAGAGCCCTTCCCAGTGTCCTGTTACAATACTGATGATGATGATGAGATATTTTACTATATCCTCCTATAATGCAAGAGTTTTTGAAAACAGCAGCAGGATATTTCAGGGAATCAGATACAGAGCAAGAGAAGCAAAAGTGTGCCTGGCATCTTCAGATGGAAGTAATAAATGCAAATTTGTACTGTAAATTCAGAGCTGAGCTTGTCAGAAGAGATTTTCCTTGATGTGTGCACTGTTGTCATCTGCCGTGCTGGGTTCTGAGCTCAAAGCTTGATCTCAAGGATGATGGTAAATTTTTAAACCCTAGAACAAATACACATGTAAATGCAACTTAATAGGCTCAGACTGGTGATGTGTACATCATCTTTGTGCAGGTTTATATATTTTTGTCGTATTTTAGGACTCATACTTTTGCTGCCTTACCTGTAAACTCCTGTGGACAAGAAAGGATGGTTCATGGTCTATGGTTGTAGAAAAGGTCTGGCATGTTATTTAATACAAAAAGGGTTCAGCAGGTCTCTCTTTTTTCTTTTTTTTTTTTTTTTTTTTAAATCTAATAAATCAATCACTGTATTACTTAGCTTTTATGTTGCTATTTGATTTTTTAAATGCAGAATTTGTTTATAGTGCTCTGGTGTTTTGACTAGAGACATTTAAACAATATAAAACACTAACAGGGGGAAGGCTTAATCAGCACCCAGTGCTGTACAGAGCAGAGAAGGGCTGTTAGAATAATGTCCAGCTGATCAGAAGGATGTAAAATAAAATAGAATCTAAAAAAAAAAAAATAAAAATAAAAATAAGAAAAAACAAAACAAGCAAAAGAAACAAGTAAAAGAAAGCAGAACATGAAGTAAATTGAAAACTGAAATGAGAAAATTAACTTCATAAAATAGGGCAGAGATAGCAGGGCCCTTTTTTAATGAGAATAATTTGAACATATATTTAAACAAAAAATTGCTTTTAGGTGCTTCACAAGCTCGCTGGTGTGTTGTAGGTACCTGGATGTGGTAAAGAGCAGCCGCTGGGTGCCACTGTTGAGTTTCAGAGCACTGGGCGAGGCAGAGTTTCTGTGGCAGCCAAAATTTGTAGCTGGGGAAGAGTGTGTGGGTAGTAGTTTTGCAACAGAAATAAATTATTTCTGCAGTTTTAGGGTTTGTGAAATAGAACTGCAACCAACATTTTCGTTTTGCTGTTTCACCAGATATTATCATATCTGACAGTAGATCACAGGGGCAGGTCCAGCCTGCCCCGTTCCTGCACCCCTGCCTTGCAGAGCTGAAATGGTGCTCAGTGAGAGAGGACTGAAAACTTGCCTTATTGTTCTGAAGCATTTTGTCTCTTATTACAGCCTTTTGGGCAAGCACATCTAGTCAGGTGTTTTAAATAACATGTTTACTTGTATTGTACAATGCTGAAGTACAGGAGACCCCACTTTTTGTTTGGCTTTCCATCAATGATTTTCTTGGTCAGCAGAGTGTAAATATATTTTGGATGTAGCTTGCCTGTGCCTAGAAAGGCAGAAGGAGTAATGTTGACTCACAAACTCACTCATAAAATGAATGTGATTCTAAATAGATTTGGTTTGGGGAGTAGATAATTAGAGCTTGATGAATCAGAAACATATTTTTGAAGATGGATAACGTTATCTGAAACAAGGTTTCTGTGTAGAGATACACACTTCATTCAGACTTGTCCAGAATATCAATGTTGTGCAGTCTGTTCTCCTGGAATACTTTTGATCATTTGCTTTCAGCCAAAATAAAGAAAATTTAGAAAGGTGTGTGTGTGATGTGCACAGCACACAGAATTAAAGAAAAGTCTACCATGAGAATGTTTCAAAGCTATGGACTGGGATATGGATTTTAGATCCTGATCTAAGGAAATCACTTAAAGAAAATAACTATTTCTCATGAATTCACAGACTTGAAGTTAGCATGTTTTGCTGAGTTTTGTTGAAATGAGTCCTCTCACATTGTGTAACACTTTTGATAAATATTTTGCTAATACCTGTGATGAGAAATCTGCCAGGCATGAACAAGCTGGGTTTGACCTTCCATAGACTCCACCTTAGCAGGAAAAGGAAACTCTTGATTTATAATTTGAGATGGAAGTGTCTTTGTGGTGCAGACTTTAACCCATTCCTATTCAATTGTGCAGCCACATAAACTTTCTAGACAATGATGTGCAAAGACAGAAGGTGAATTATGGATTTTATATGTTTCCTTCAAGTTTGATTCCCTTCTGCTGATAGGGAAAACTACTGCTATTTCCTTACAGTTATATCCAAGCATTATTTAAGAAGAA
Source organism: Cichladusa arquata (assembly GCA_026413545.1). Lineage (NCBI taxonomy): Eukaryota > Metazoa > Chordata > Aves > Passeriformes > Muscicapidae > Cichladusa > Cichladusa arquata. Next base: position 9,526,598 of record JAOTQP010000304.1, on the reverse strand, counting down.
ATAGTCTATTTTTTTAAATTAGCATAAACTTGTTAATTTCTTCTTTTTCATACCTCTCAATATATAATTTGGGAAAAAATATAGAATTGAAGTTCTCTTAATTTTCTCTGCTGAATTTGGGAATTAGAAAGCCTTATTTTTTCATGTTGAACTGGCAGGTGTTTGTGGCAGGGTTGCATATTAAATATCAACACTAGTGAGAATATTTGAGAAGTGAATTAGTAATTTTTGTTTTGTAGTGTTACAAATAAAATAATGGAATATCTTCCATGCCTCCTTGCATTCTGTGGTTGCAGCTGGGGTAGGTGTGTTTCTTCCACTTCAGCTTTCTGGACAGGTCAGTACTTATGGGTATGAGACCCCTGGCCACAGGTAACATTTTGATTATTATATGATTGCTGTTTATCCTTGAACAAGTGCCTGATGCTTAGGCTGCCTTGAGGTGCAGCTCCTGTCCCAAATATGCCCAAAGTCACTGCCTTTGGGGAGCTCTCCCCAGTTTGTGCTGTGGTAGGGGAGCTGCAGGCACAGCCAGTCCTTGCAAAGCTTTAGAAAAGGTAAATAAGTGAACAGTAAAGCAGAGTCCATAATCAGCTACACAGTCCAAAGTACCCTGGAGTCATTTTATCCAAGATACAGATTTCGCTGATTACTATAAGACCATCACATAAAGAATGGAAATGACTTTTCACAGCACTCTGTTTTCCTTATGTTTTCTCTCATTTTGTACTGTGGCTGAAATAAAGGATTACTCTTTTTAAAAAGAAGAAAAAAACCCAGCCCTACTAAAGCCCTTCTGTTTTTGTGTCCTCACCAATTTTCAGGCTCAATTACACCCAAATTACAATGTACAATTTTTATCATGACATTTGAATTTATTCCTTTTATATGTATTCCAGATTTGTATTCATATTTTGCTATAGCCTTGCATAAAATGCCTCTCTGTGACGCTCTGATTATTTGATTAATTCACTCTGTAAAGATCTTTGACATTCTTAGTGAAAGTTTCTACAAAATTTGTGAGTTTAATTTATCAATTCAAGGAAAATCATGTAGAAAAAGAGCAATAAAGGGGCAGAAAATGATGGTGTCATTTGCATGGCTGTTAATGTCAGTATTTTGAAGAATAATGATCGTGCAAATGCAGTGAAATATGTGTTGTACTGCAGTGAGAAAGTTCTGTATTCATTTACTTTTCAGTTAAGTACCCACTTAAACTCTGGCACCAATTTTCACTGTTTACTGATCTGAGGAGTTAAATGTTAATCATGCCATGTTGCTGAAATATTTTTTTTACTACTACAAATGAATTCATTTCATCATAGCTAAGGCAATAATTAGCAAAGAATAAACCTTTGTGTGCAAGGATTTATAATAGAAATGATCTTTAACATTCAAAATTTTCTTTCTTTGTCTCTCTGATGCTATTGTGTGAATATGAAGTTTCTGACTCCCTCTAAAACTTCCTAGATGGATCACAATTCAATCAAAGAAATGGGATCTGAGCTTCAAAACCCCAATTTTAATCTTTAGAGCCTGAGATAAAATATTTTTTATATCAGAAAGACTATTCTTAAATGGTCATTTACATCTGGCTTAGTTGTGTCATTAAATATGACCCACGTGCCTCTCTGTATTTCAGTAAGGTAGAGGTCCCATTTTTATCCATGTATTTAACTCTGCTCTTTGTGTGTCAGTTATAAATTGCCTTTTCCCTGAAAAGAGCTTGTCAGAGTTATTGGAGATGCATTTCTTTCTCCTAAGTTAAACAAAAAGAAACCCAAATGCTCTCTTTTGAGAAGTAAAGTTTGCTTTCTCAGACGTGTTTGGGTACACAAGGTCTCCAAATGTGAAAAATAGTAAATGCTGAAGAAAAATCATAGAGCAAGTCTGGTGTACACAGTGATGAAAGCACATTCAATTGGCAGTCAGTGTAACCACTGACTTCATCCTACACAGAGTGTGCCCAATCATTAAAACAATGTAAACTGCAGAACAGTGGGGTTTTTTTCTCCTTATGGCAGGCAGGTGTTACACAAATGATTACATAAATATAGCTAAAAATAAACATTATCCATAGCTACCTCAGTCCTCAAAGATCAATGGCTATAAAAAACCTGCTACATTTCATTGGCTCTGTAAAAACAGACCATTTCCTGCTGACCTTTAAAGAATTATTTTTCATTATTACCTATTACAGGAGGATAAACCCTTTACATTTTAACAGAGAAGTAAAAAAAAAAGAAAAAATGCAAAGCATCAAACTTTGTAGGTTTCTGAGGTGCTTGCTGAACTTCACATGAGGTGTTTTTCAAGCTACAGTCATTTAGTGGCAGTTGTATGAAACTTAAATACTGTGGAGGCTGCCCTTTTCAGTTATTTACAAAGCCACTATATTCCTTGGAATACTATTGAGGCAAAAGACCCAAGGCTCTCTGATGGTCTTTCAATAGTCCAGAGGTCTCACAGTTTCTTTTCTGTCAAGTGTTGGGAGTCCCTGACATGGTGCTCTGTGAGGAGGGAGGCTGGGTGGGATTCCAGGTGAAGAGCAGCAAGCACAGGGTGTCTGGGCTGGGTGAGAGAGGGGGCTGGGAGCTGTAAATCCCTGTGGTCTGATGGTGCCTTTGATTTGTGCTGCTCCCTGGCCCAGTGCAAGGCTGAACAAGTCAGAACAGATTGGAAAGGAGTGCAGGAGCTAATGAGAAGAGACTTCAGCCAGGAGAGACAGACTTGCATGGGGAGCATCTCGGGTCTCCAGAGGCAGATGAGGACCTGTGTTGTGCTCAGCCATGGTTATCTGAGCATCCTGTCATGGTCAGATTTCTGCATCTTCTAGATGTGCTGTGGCATTGCAGTGACATGGAGGAGACCAGAATTTATTACAGCTTGATATTCATCATAACCCTGACCACTGAGGTTGGTGCAGTGTCTGTGCACGCCTGCAACAAATGGTGTGTGGCAGTGGTGGAGAGGGAATTGGAAGTGGAGCTTACTAACTGCTCAGTTACAGAACTGAAAACAGTCCATGTTTGCACTCATTAATTGATGGCTTGAATGCCCTAAAGAGAAATTATTTCCAAAACAAGAAGGAGGTAGCTTCAAGTGCGTACAATGGTTTCTAGATGTGATTTAGTCCACCCTCTCAATTACTTTTTAATCTGTGTCCAAATTCCCAAGCACCCTACTAATTTGTAGTGGTGTTATTAGCAGGTGGCTGCCAGCAAGCAAATTCTAAGCTGTAAAAAAAATGTTGCTGTTGACAGAAACAGCCCCACAGAGACATATTCATCTGGAACCTGAAGGCAGATTTAGACACTTGAAACATATGGTCTAGTGCTTTTGCCTGAACCAGGCAGCAAAAGAGGACTCACCTAATTAAAGATTTACTTTGTTTTTGCTCCATTCCCTTTGTCTTTCCATTTTAAAATGATCTGCCCTTTATTCATTCAACAACAGAGGGGTCAAGGCTGAAATCTTAATGAAATTGCTCACAGAGCAAAAAAATACCTGTGCTGATAGTTCTTAGTCATAGGAGGTTGAACTGAAAGACATCAATGTTAGATTATTTTGTTCACAGTCTGGCCAAGTAAAATGTGCTTCTCTGTCAGTCCTGTGGTGTTGGAACCCTGAAGCCTAGGAGTTTTGAACTTTCTGTGGTTTTAACTCGAGGCCTTGGAGAAGGCTTCCAACTTTGAGTGATAGAGTTAAAATCACTGGTGTGTGGTTTGAATAGAAGTGTGTAATATCACATGGTGAAAGGTTTGGAATTTTGAGTTTTAGAGTATAGAATAGGTATGAGAAAAGATGGAGGATCTGGAGCGTTGTCTCTTCTTCCTTCTTGTTCCTTTTCCTTCTTGATTTTAAGTAGTAGTTTTTGGTTGGATAGTTAATACCATAGTGTGGGTCACAGGTGTTTGGTCATTGGGTCAAAAATATAAATAATATAGATGTTAGCTTTTAATTGGACTGTTTGCCTTTAAAAGACCTTGTAACAAGCAAGACACAGCTCCATTTTGTTACTTTTAGCTTGTTAGCTAGAGGTGCTGTAGAACTCTCTGTACTATAAATAAGAATTAATAAACAACCTAGTCCACACACGAAAATCCGTCTCTCGTACTTCAATCCTGACTCTGGCTGAAGGCAGAGGAAAAAAGAAAATAGCCACTAATAGGTGGTGCCACTAATTCTGTGGTTGCTTTAGGTTTTGGGTTTTTTTCCTTGAGTTGGCTGGAGTGGGCTCAGGCACGGAATTCATGTGCTGTTTATATATGATATGTATATCATTGTTCTTATTCAATTAAAAGGTTGTTCCCTCTGGGTTGTAGAGGTATTTGGATCAGTTTAGCAGCAGACTCATTCTGTAACTCCTTTTCTCGGGGTCAAGTAGGACTTAAATGATGAATATTTTGCAAATTTTTCTTCTGAGTACAGTTGTATTTGATCAACTGTATTTGCACCCGACTCATATTTTCCTGTTAGGGTGATACAGATGTGCAAGCTGTATTAAAATTTGTTGAAATATTCCAGTAAGTGTCACCACAACTTCAGTTAAGAACTTTTTCTCTTTTTTTTTTCCTGTGGGATTGACCGTAGCTATAAATGAGTCTTGGTTTTTGTCAACAGAAAGGCAGTAAGAGGTTAATAATATCAATGATGATGCAAACCACAAAATTAAAGTTAGAGCTGTTTTTCTCTTAGAAATTTTGAAGTCTCCATTACTTGGAGCTAAAAGATAAGAAAAACAAACACTGGCAGGATTGGCAATATTGCCCTTTAAAGTATTACATACTCAAGACTATGAGATTGTAAATAAAAAGGATTTGGAGAAATATAAAGTACATTTTCCAAATCTTCTGTAATTACTTTCTTGAGCTTTCATGACAAAAATAAGATGTAAGATGGGTCCATTTGTATGGGATATATCTTGTTTTGTTATATCCTTACAACATTTAATCCAAACTAGTCATATCCATGCAATACAATTAGGACATTTAATCCAGTATATGTCACTTTTTCATTTTATTGAATGTCAGTGAGAAAGGGAAATAAACCTTGACAAAGCCCTGTTCTCTCACATGTCCATCTTTCTGTATCTCTTGGGATTATTAAAGGGCACAGAAATTCCTCTGTGGCAAATTTAGCCAACAGCAAGGGCTCTGTAGGAGCCAGGCTACTCTTATTTTTGTAGAAAACTCTTGAGCTCTGTTGTGTGTAATGGGTAGGAAGGAAAAAGCTTTCTGCGCCAGGTGGTCTTAAACTCTCAGTTTTGAAAATGGATTTCGTACCCTCTGGCAATTCAGTGATTTTGCATACCAGTGGAGGGAGCAAGGAATGTGAATCCATGAAGATTCCTGTGCAGTGTGCTCTGGGATGAGCCACTGGGGTACCAGGCTCACCCATCCTGTGGTTCTGGGAGACAATGGAGGCTGAAGCATTGATCTTGCAGCACTTTGTGTTCTGGTGGAGGTGGGATCCATCTAGGTTCAGAAAACTTGTGCTTTTATTGATTCCTAAATATAGCTACTCCCAAACACAAAACAAGCCATTTACTGAAAGATTTTTTTCTGCCTAGGTTTTGCTGTCTCTGTTCAGAGGTCACAGCTGTGGAGCTAATGTAGGACTTTACAATTCTTTTTGTTTTTAATGAGTTTGGTCCTCCATACTTCTCAGCTAAAAGAAAGGATTCTATCGGCAGTTCAAAATATTGGAAAATCGACTTCCCATTGATTACTGCCTCTGTGTGTTGCAATAGATTCCTTTTTCTTTTTTTTTCATTAAAGTTGAAATTTTATTTCTTCATACCATCATTTCTCCTTTTTACATGTTTTCCACCGCTTCATTTTCGTTCCTTAAGAAAGAGATTCAAGCACAACTTTCTTTCTTTTTATTAACCATTCCTATTAGCTAAGGTTCATGCCTCCTCATTTGCCTAGTCTTTCCTCTCCCACTTCCATTGCTCTCACTGAAGCTTATTATTCCAACTTTTCTCTGGACTGTAAAATGTCACAGAACCATTCTTTTGATGTCAAGCTGATTTAATCTGTCAGCTGACATGTGAACATTAACCTTTTCCTTCTGTATTTTAACAGGACTGAATTTACCAAAAACACAGAGAAAATATCAGTGTGCTAGGGATCCTAAAGTAAATCATCCTAAATTAGTCTTCTCTTTGAATTTATATTCACTCAGAAAGCAATTTATTTTGAAGATAAGGGATTATTTCACAGTGGTTGCTTATGTTTTCAGCTTTAATTGACATGACAGATCAGTAGTGATCAACTCTCATCAGTGACTTTTCTTATTAACAGATTTGACTTTTCGAGTCTTTGACTCCCTCTTGAAATTTCTCCATATTAGATTTGACTTCCAGGCTAAGATTTACTTTATGGAATCAGCTGCTTTGGAGGTAGTTGGTGACATTTTTTGCCTCTGTAAAATTCTTGTCTAAGGGCATTGACGACTAAAACTTCAATTATAACCCTTTAGTGCCTATTTTCTGTGAAATCCTTAGGGTGTGATTATGAACAAATCCTTTTTTAGCCATTTCCATAAACCCAGACTGAAGGATTAATTCTGACATGAGTTCTGGCAGCAGTTTTTCCTGGATGGAAACTCAGTGTGAGAAGAGTAATCTAGAACTGGAATAAGATGCATCAAGTAAATGTCTTTTAAATGTTTGTGTAACTGTGAACATTGCTAGCTAAACTGCAGTGAGATTTGTTTCATTCCATATACCAATACATTATTTCCAACATTGCTATAAAACATAATTATTATTCTGTCTTGTAAACTTTGTACCATTTTATGAATTTGTGCAGTACAGAACTTAGAGAAGCTTACTGGAAAGAAGAGATTGAGACCCCTTGTAGTTTTTTCCGTTATAGTTTACATGGTTTTATTTCTTATTTCAGTATAGTAGTTCCAATATAGAGAGCAGACTTTTTAATGCTATTGTTTTCTCTTCCAGAGGTATAAAAGTGTTCATTAATCAGAATTGAATTTTATTCAGAGATTAAATTTATTAAAATCCTATTATTCAATTATAATTGAAAATTTTTATAATTTCCTATTAACCTAGCTCCAATTTCCTTTGAAGACACCTGCTTTAGTTCTGCTGTGATTGTTTTCCATCATCAAAATTTTGGTTATTATTTTTAAAGTGCCTCCATAACTGCCTTTTTCTTTCCCCAAACAAGCTCAAAAAATAAGAGCCAGCCAGTCAGGCAGTAGACCTGACTGATTTTACTTATAAAAGTCTGAGGCACCTCTTAATCAAGCTAATATATGAGTAGTTACTTTCACATAAGAAAAGTATTAATGAGTATGTCAGGTGCTATTACATAAAATGCTTTGTAGAAATCCAGATAAACAATAACTTTATTAAATAGATCTGTAATATTGAAGGGGATTATCCTGCCAGGATGCAGGATCTTCTCTCCAAAAAATGCAGCTTCATAACATTGATCTATAAAGAAGTCTGAATACTCGTTTCATCTGAGAACATTTTTTTTTCTTATCACATGCATGGACAATAGAGTGGGGCATTCATTCTCACTTCAGGATGTTGTTGCTCTGACTGTAAAATCTATTCTTTGCAGGATTACAGCCCTTTCTGCCCATGGGGCATTACATTTTTCACTTTTCCCATTCTTTGCTCCCCATGCTGAGTGTGGTGGGGGTTTTAGAGAAATGCATTCCCGTGGTCCTGTGGTTCTCAGCTGCAGGAAGGGCAGGAACCAGTTCCATGTGGGTGACTTTCCAGGCACTGCTGTCTTTTCCAATTAGCTCCTGTTGTATCCCTGCGTGTTCTGCATATGGAATAACATCTCATGATAAAACCACAAAAGTGTGACAGTGTAACCATCAAATCAGCAGCGTGTTTTATTGATACATCCAAGTGGTAATCAATAGGAACTGATAAAAGCAGAATTGGCAGAACCATCAAATATTTATAGCTTTTGTATCATTGCCAAATATTTATTTATGTTCTAGTGTTCTAAATTTCTGTGAGTCTCCTTGTTGTCAGTGAAGAGGGAAGTTATTCATTCATATCTTTGGATTAATTAATTATCCTGAAGCCATTGTTGCTTTTTAGCAGTGTCACATTGCAGAGATGCCAGAATGAAATCAATCCACGTGTCATGACACAGAAATCCTGAAATCCTTTATTTCTCTTATTTTTGTGGGAGCTGGAATGGAAAATAATCTTTTGGGAAATTAAGCAAACACTGAAACAGGCAGCATGAGGTGAATCTCAGGGTGGGTTGACTGACATGAAACTCCCATGGCTTGCCAGGAAGCCTCTCCCTATCTCCCTCTTCCCAAAAGGCTGTGAGCATGTTCAGTTGAGCACTGCTTCTACCAAATATAATAGTTTCATTTTCTTATAAGTAAACTATGATTAGCACTGCAGCACCAGCCTCAGAGAGATCAATTAAGCATAGCTCCATCATGGTGGTTTATTTTTTGAACCTATAGTTTGTTTAACAAGAGGTAGTGAGGAGTGGTTGTTGACAATTTTGTTTTGCAGAATAAATTGTGAGTACTTTTTCCTTATAACATGTTTTCTTCTGGAAGAAAGAATACAGAATGAAGTATTTTTATGTTTTATTGAAGACAATGATAGGGTAATGTTTCTCAGTTCAGTGAGTTTGGGGTTTTTTTTAATGGATGTTGTGTATGTAAACCTACACACCTGCTGCAAAATTGCAGAAGTCTTTAAATCACTTACAACCATGTTGATGGCTTGCAAGCCAGAAACGTTAGTCCTTTACACAAGGGATTTTTCTCCCTCTTCCAATCTTTATGAGATATATGTAAGAGTTATGTGCTTTCAAATTGCAGTGTGTGTGTGTATATATATGCATATATGAATATACATAAATATATATGACAGCCAGTTTAAATTCCAGCTAGAACTGCTGGTGAAAAAGGTGCTGCTTTTGCCATGAGCAAAATGCCAAATTAAAATTAGCTGTGCAGCCTGTCTGTGTTTGGAGCAATTACCACGTAATTCTTGTTATACCCAGGCATGCAGAGCCCTGCTGCAATGCACAGCAGGCTCAGCTGCCTTGGTTGTGTGGTGAAATTTTGGGAACCCCTGGAAAAGGGGATTCTCCTGATTACTGGGTGTCAGTCTTGCATTGCTTCCAGTTTGATTTGCATTTGCTTTTCATTGAATTGGCTCCAGTAATACAGCACTGCGATAGAGAAATTGTATTTTGCCCAAACGAGCTTCCTGCCTTTGCTTTCCTTTCATTCAGACAAGTTTTTGCTTTTTTGTTTTGGGTGTTTTTTTAAGTTAGCAAGTGATAAAGGTGCACAGACACAAGTATAAATACAACATTTTATTTTCTGTCTCTTATTAATGTCAGAATTTAGGGCATATCTACCAGATATTTTAGGGGAATGGAATTCAAGCTAAGCACACTGCTTCTTTTCTTGGCCTGTATATCCATCTGCAAATTGCATTGATATAATGGTTGTATCCTCTACATTGAGGTACTTGTGTTATTTAAATATCTGGGGCTGTTACACGTTCACACAACTTAAAAGAAAAACGCTGAATTCAACCCAGAGGCTGAATGAAAGCACTGATTCAGGTAAAAGTGGTGTTCAAGTAGTTTAATCAAGAAAATCAGTGCTGGAGAGGAGAAAAGAAGATGCTGGCTCTGGTGATCACATCAGTCCTTCTGATGGCAGGGCCAGCAGCATTTGCCAGTGGTGATTCTTTTCTTTGTCTTCTTCCATCCAGATTGGTAACTCCAGACTTCAGGAATCCACAAATGAACCTGTTTGCTGTTGTCTTATCTTGTGACTCTCTACAAATTCTTATAGAGTAAGAACATCAATAATTCATAACTGGCCTGGGGAAAAAATTGAGAGGATGTTCTCCAGCCCAGTATGTAGGTGGAACTTCTGAGCTGGAGACTTCTGACTGAAAAAGTTTGTAAGAAAACTGTGAAGCATGTAAAAGGATTTATTGTTGAGGATGTTTTTTTCCTCAGAAAGCATTTTAAAATGTGACTGTCATTCCTAAGAAAGGGAGTAAATGACAAAGTATGTGTTCTTTATAGACAAGGGATAATTTTAGCAGTGGAGAATCACTCTGTGCAACATTTTCCGCTGTGATTCCAGGTTAGTGCTGAGACAGAGAGCAGAGTCTCATTCTGCCTAAGGTGATGATGGTCTTTTGGGAGTTAATGAGCAAGGGGGTTGCTGCTCTAGAGCAGCTCCTAGCAGATGATAGGATCAATTGAAATCAGAGTGAGAAAATTCATCATTAGTTATTCCTGAACTTATCTGGAAGAGGGAGGTCTCCCACCATTCTTTTCTGCTTAGACACCTTCCTCTATGTGCTAAATTTCCACTTTTGTGTATCCATGTTGCATTTGAAAAGGAATGAAGAACAGCAGATCTTTCAATGATGTAAATTTGAGGGGTGGAAGGAGGGAGGAATCCAGCTGTCTGTGGCGTGATTAATTTTTTTTTTTCATTTAAGATACAAATAAATATTTTAAAAAGCAACAAAAATGTATGAATGCATGCTTGAATTATTGGAAGTGTTTGGGTGGCTGGTTCCTAGCCAGCTGTTCTTGGCACATGATCTGGAACTGTTCCAGATGGTTCCCAGCACATGATAAGGAAATCACTGGGGCCTGCAGCAGGCACCTTCAAATTTTAGTTATTTACTTTTTAAATTACTGTTTTACAAAAGTCAGCCAACTGTGCAATGTGTGGTCAGTCCCAGATGAAAATGATAGTCCAATGTTTGATCGTGCTTTCCACCCTCATCCTAGGTATTTATCTTTTAATATTCTTCCTGTCTTTCTGTGTATGTCTAATGAGTGATGGACATACTTGTTTCTGGATGTCAGCTTTTATGAAGAAAATCTGTTGGCACTTTTCTTGGGCCTCTGATATCCTAGAGTGGCATGAACCTTATGACATGTCATGTTTCGATTTAAATTATATACAGTAGGGCAAATCTCCAAATCTCTCTGTTACCAAAAGATGCAAAAAGTGATGATGTTAGTATTCTCCAAAAAAACCCCAGGTTTTGTAAATAAAAGGCTTTATAAAAAGTTGTAGCATTCTTGGGAATCTTTTCAATATTGTCTGGGCTAATTGTTATTTTCTTTAAAGGTGTTCTGAGAAATTCTCTTACAGCCCAAAAATAGTGTGAATTTCTGAGCTTCTGTACCAATGTATTCATATTGAAACCAGCTTCACTGAGTTAGTTCACAAGATTTAAAATCCTTTGCACAGCTTAAATTTGTGTATTTCGGGCCTGGTGGTGTTATCTCAATCCATTTACAATCAATCGACTTTTTCAGTCTATAAACCTAACATTTCATTTAAAACAAGTAAACATAACTTTTTTTTTCCATTAAGAAAAAGAAAAGGTTACTGATTAAGCATGAGAAAGTGGCTGATCTTAGACTACAATGATGATAATTTTCTGAAAGAAAATTCAGAAATAAATCAGGAAATAGCTTTGAACTCCAATCTACTTAAATCTTAGATTAAGGACCTAGAATACAGTCCACCTTAGATTATGTCTAAGTCCTAGATGCATGACTTTAATGTTCCTGAGGCTTTGTGATTACCAGGAGCCTTGTGCAGCTTCTCTGAAGAAGTGGGAAGCTCCCTGTCTGTATAAATGTGTGCAATGCACTTCTCAGGATAAATGGGTGCTGGACACATTTCCATCAAGTTTTGAGAATTTGAGAGGTTTTTGGAGTTGTTTTTTTTTTTTTTCCTCAGGGAGGCTGTAGTTTGTCTAGTACAGGTTTGGGATAGAGTTCATAATTAGGAAATACATTACAATATAAGGGATGTTACTCATCCAGCGTTTCCAAAAAATAACTAAAATTTTGATGTGGGAGTGCTTCTTTTGAAAGTTCACATTGAAAGTTAGATGTGGTTGAGTGCTTCTTTAGAGAAAGGAAATAAGCTCAGAGTGTGACAAGAGGCCAAGTTCTAGTTCCATGGACTGTTAGACCTTCACATATTAGAGCTCTGAAAATAAGGACTAATAATTGAGATGCATAAAAAGGGTGTTTCTTTTGTGATTTAAATAAATAATTTTGAAACCATCATTGCAGGACCTTCAGTGATACTCTGTATTTAAAAAGACATTTATGTAATCCCTATAGGGTCTGCCACTAAGGAATAGTATTTTAGGGCAATGAAAAATTCAGGTAGGCTATAGTATATACACACTATTGTAAAAAATCATGTTTTGGCTTTGGAACAGTTAGAGGATTTAAAAAAAAAAAAAAAAGTGGAATTTTATGAATGTCTTGGAAAAATAATCTCATTTTACCCATCTGAAGTTAGTTGTTATGTTGTGCAGCCAAACATCTGTTCAGAGTTTTAAAATAGTTAGAGATGACAGCAGTCCTCTTCTGCTGGAGCATCCACAAGGGTATTGAACTGCCCCAGGATCTGTGTTTACAGAACATAGGCTGCATAAAATGCAGAAGATTAGGAAGATGCAGAGGGAGTTGAAACTGTAGACAGCAACATATTTCATGTATGTTTTATTTGTAGTTGTGAAACCTGTGTTTACTGAGAGCTCAAGTAGATGCACAAACAGGCAAACAAAAGTAATAAAGTACCAAACAACTAGTACAGTGCTAGCATAAAAAGAGAAGAAAAACAGAGTGAGTCTTTTGTTATCTCTACAGTTGCAGTTTTCTTTTTAAAACTTGTTCTTTGGCTTATGTGGAGGGCTCTGTCTCACACCAAGCAGGATGGGAGCCTGATCCACCCTGCAGCACATAAGGAAATTATTGCAGTTATTGAGAGCTCAGAGTGGTGTAAGTGCTCAGCCTCCCAGCACAGTGCATGGGCTGTAGGAGAGGGCATTCAAATCAGACCATAGCTCTGGTGATGCTGTCTGCATCTTTGCTTTTTTATTGGATTCCCAAAATCTGATGTTCCCATGAGATGTGTGGGTATGCTTTAATTTTTAGGCTTCATCCCACATGAAGAGATTTGCCCCTGTGATCTGCAGGATTTTCAGGTTAAGTACAGTGCCCTTGGTGTGCCAAAACGCTGAGGTGGCCACAGCCTGAATTTTGCTCAGGGTACCCTGAGTACCCTTGGCCTGAGCTGCTTCCTCTCAGGAAGGTGCTGCCAGGCAGCTTGTCAGGAAAGCTGAGTGGAGAGCTGGTTTCACAGGGGGCATTGCACTGGTAAGCACAGCTCAGCTGGGCACATTTCCTCTCTGCTGTAGCAAGGAAATTTTATCGTCTCAGCAGATGGCCAGAAATCCTGAAACACTGATTTAATTAACTGAAATCCCACCACCAGGCAGCAGCTCTTGTGGCTGTATCTGGAAGTAGAGCAGAATGCTTAAGGGGTAATATTGTCCTTCTGAAATTGAATTAGGTAAATGTTGGGACATCTAGGGGTTACATAAACATTTGTGGTGGGCTGGGCAGGAAAGAGTAAGTGCTGAACTGATAAGGGGATTAGAGTGCAAAAAGTCTTTTGAGAGCACTGCTGTTCATCCTCCTGAAGATAAGCAAGGTTGTGCTGAGCTGTTTGGAAGTCTCAGGTGCAGTGGCTGGAAGTCAGCTTGAGTTTTAAAAGTTTTACGAGTGTGGTAGGGAGATGGGCATGAAAGAACAGATTGTGGGCTTCAAAGCACGTGAGACTTGCATTACATCAGCATTTGATTGCCGGGCAAGCTCCAGCTTGGTAGAAAAGAGCAGTTTATCCCTGCTGCCTTCTAGTCCTGCTGTGGGGGGCTGAGCTGGGGCTCTTTGAGCCCAACTAAAGCCCAGGTGTCATCACACACTGTCCACGTGTGTCCACACACCCTCTCCTGTGAATGGGAGCAGCAGAGAGCATCCTTTCCTCCTGGGAATACAGGAGCAGGAGAAGGGCTATGCTGTGAATTTGATTCCCCCTGTTTCACCAAGATAATGGTTGGATACTGGCTGGGCACTGAGGTGGAGGTGACAAAAGCTGAGGCTCAGTATTAAAAGAGCAGTCCTGAGACTAATTCTTATTTTCATTTCCACTTGCTCTGAGAAACCTTTGTCCTGTGTGCATGTTCCTCCTTCCCAAGGGAGGCCTAAGGCTTGGATAAGCTCAGTTATACACAGTGAACTTCAGAAGTGGTTTTGCTGTGCTTTCATTGTTGTCTAACTAGTGCTGCTTGTCTCACAGGAGTCATCAAAGCCCCTCCTTTTTCTGAAACCCTCAGCTCCATATCCAGAGGTAGCAGGAGCATGCAGAAAGGCTATGGGTGATTGCTGGAATAAGTGTCTTGAGGAAGAATTCAGTAAGCCTCTGTCAGAGGTGGTTGAAAAAAAAATAGGTGCAATGCTTTACAAATGCTTTTATTATACTGATGGGTTTGGTAGTTGCTTTCCAGTAGTGAATTAGTACAGATCACATCAGCTAGACTCGAGAAAAATGGGTTGTTTTTTACAACCATCTGCTTAGCAGTAAATTGCTTTCTCCAAGCTAGCTGTATGCAGTCTTTTGCTTTGCTGCTGTCTCTGCTTTAGCTCATGCTTCCTATTTTTTATCTCCTCAGGGTGCAATTTACTGTATCAATCAAAATAGGATAAAAAGGTCAAAAGTCCTGAAATGTTTTTATAAAAAAGGGGAAAAAAATGGAACTAATATAATCAGCTCATACGTGGCATTTCATTTATGTCATTTATGGCTATAAGTGAAGTGAGTTACTTTGAAAGCAATGGTGATGAAACCAGCCCTCCTCAAGCTCTGGGGCATGGAGGGGAGAAAACAATATATATAGAGAGAGATCTTAGATTTCCTTAGTAAATAAAGGAAACTCTGTGATGATTTCCATGATTCCTGTGAGCACTTTACTTACAAAGCAGAGGATTTTTTTTTTTTTTCAGATTTGGAGATCTTTTTTCTTCTCATCTGTGTCTCATGATGTTGAATGACTATTAACAATTATACTGAGATTGAGGAAATATATTGGCCTTCAGTACAGGTTGCTTTTCTAGAATTGATTTCATTTGTGGAGATTTTCTTCTGGGTTGGGTGAGAAGAGGTTGGTTTTTGTTTGTTTGTTTTTCCAGTGGGAACTCTTGTACTTGTCAGAGAAATTATCTTTTCAGTGATCAGAGAATTGTGAAGGTAGGAAGACAGCTCTACAGATCATCTGGCCAAGCCCCTTCTCAAGCAGATTCAGACTGTTCAGGACTTATCGCCCGAGTTTCAAATATTTCAAATGATGGATAGTCCAGGCAACCTGTTCCAACTTTTTCCACCCTCACAGTAAACCAGAGGTGTTTAAATGGAGTCTCCTGTACTTCAGTGTGGTTTCGTCGTCTTTTCCCTGGATAACACTGAGAAGAGTTTATTTCTGTGTTCCATGGTGTCTCCCTCCCTCCTTGGCATTTCTGCATATCAGTAAAATCCCTGCTACCTACAGCTGCTACCAGGGATTCTCTTTCCCAGGCTGTGAGAATGGATGAAAGCAAACTGCAGAAAATGGAGGGAAAGGAGGAGGGAGAAAGCCTGGGACCTACCAAAAACAAGCTCCAGGAAGGTGATGAAGGAAGCAGTTCTTCCCTGACACACCCGAATTATTTGCTTCATTGATTCCCTTCCATAGCACTCTGGGACTCAGGTTATCAGCAGTGATAGATACAAAAAACTCTTCTAATTACTTGAAACTTTTTTTCCTGACTCGAGTACATTTTGAAGTTTCAAAGGAAAAAAAAATCAGGATTGATGGATTTAATTTTCTGTGATACAACTCTGGAGACAGAAGCCTTTATATTAAATTGTAAATCTTTGCAGATTGAGTTTGTTTAAATAAGGCATAATTTTGTCTTTAATATCTAGGAAAACCATTTTTTTATGAAGCCAAGAAGATATTTTTGTAGATGATGAAGATGAACAATTTTCTTGGGTTTATGACTACCATCAAAAGATAAGACTCTTGAAAAGCATTGTTTGGAATACAAAAGTATTTTTACCTGTCTGACTGCTAAAATTAATGAAGATAGACTTATTTCTATTATTTTTGTGTAGTAGCTGTATACTTTATAAAGCAAGAAATATATTCTAAAATAAGTGGAATAATTTCCTAATTTAGAAGCCGAGATGGATTTAAGTTTCTTGGTTGTTTGGTTTGATATTTTGTGGTTTTTTTCCTTTTTTAACATTTAGCTTGTAATTAGGCTAAGTTAAATGATAAAACCAGGAGCTGATATATCAAAATGGCTTAAACCAAACCTAAGTAATTAATTTTATGCTTTACATTAGATCATCTTAACCTGGGACTTTAAAATGCTGATTTCTAGCTTGGGTTTTACTGGCCTTTTGCCCCAGAGGCATCTGCTTTCATTCATTTTGGTTTGGTTTTTTTAACTTCAGAGGAATAATGGAAACAAGTTAATGTGAACATGGATTTAAAACCTGTGGATTTAAATCAATAGTGCAATCTTTAAGAAGTTCAATAAGTGTATAAAAGAAAAGGACAGCAGTGTGTATTAATGTTATTTTAAGACTTCAGATGTTTAGTCATTGTGCTAACTTCAAGTTGGTGCCACAGCTGTATTAATCTCTATTGTATCAGGGTCCATTAAAAAAATTTATATCAAATCAAATGAATCCATTTTACTGTAAGTCCCATGTGAATGCTTACAGATTGTTTAGCACAAAATAAATTGAAAGCAATACCAACTTTAACTGCAGTTGATGTTTCTTTCTTTATGAATCTTGAAGTCAGACTTATATGAAGTAAATGAAGGGTATTTTAAACTACAAGTACATAGATTCCCTCACTTTATGCTGGTTATCTTAACAGTTTCTTTAAAATATTAGCAGGTATTTTGAGAGCTCTTGATAGGAACATATTTGGGCTGGAGAACTATGGGTTTTAGCTCTTCAAGTGGATGTATTAAGGCATTATTTTTTTACTGAATCTTACTTTTCCTCTGTAAAATGGAGTAGCACAGCTCTAAACCAAGTTCTATGCTTTTACCATTTTTCAAAATCTAAGTATTGTTTTGTATCAAAAATGTGCTATAAATCATCTTAGCAAGATACAATCCAAATCAAATTCACCCTGTAGATCATTTGAGTAGTGGAGGGGAGTGATGGGGCAAAAACTTCTAAAAGGAAGAGCCAGTATATTTCAGCAATAAGCAAAACATGATGAGGATATTTTTCAGAGCTGTTCTCTTCTGTTTAGAAATACACTGAGTTGGTAAAAATAAATAAAATTAATGAGTGTCTCATTTCTAATAAATGTGAAAGGCAGTAAAGACAACCAAGAAGGAAAAGGTTATTTGGTATTATTGGAAAAAGCAAGACTCGTCATTTTTTATTTCCTGACCTGATCTGTGTACTGACTTTTAAAGGAACTTGCTACATACAACTGGGCAAAAAAAACTCATTAGAGGCATAGGTAAATGTATAATGATAATGAGTTTGTAGAGTAATTACTCCAGTCATAGTATAAATATTTTCATACATCAATTTCAAGCACAAAAGTGAGATAAACTGTTTCACTGCAGGGCTGGTCTGACTTTTGAACAATCAATTTCTAGATAAATTGAGTTATTTAGCTGTGCAGTTATGAGGAGAGAAATGCCAGTAAGTAGCAACAGTGGGAAAATATCAAGGGAGGCAATATTTTATTTATAATAGTCTGTAACAAAGGGAATGAAGAAATGTCCAAGGTAACCTTAGATTAGCTAACTCTGTTAATCCAAATAACTGCTGCATCATGGAACACATCTTGGGCTGCCAAATTTTAACAAAAAAACGCAGTAAATTTGTGAGTGGTAATCTCTGTTGAGCTGCCTGGCTCTGTGCCATGACATAAACAGTATTTGAATAAGTCACTGTAGCGTTATACTGAAACAACAAAGCCTTTCGTTTCTGAGATGTTTAGAGAATTGAACAAGGTATTAAGGGAGGCAGAGGGAGGAGACGGAAGTGTGCAGTCAGTGAATTTTCTGACAGTGAGATAGAACTGACCTGTAAGTCCTAGAGACACTAGAGCTGTCTCTGTGACAAGTTGAGGACTGTGTCGGATGCAGAACTGTTGGTTTCAAAGCCCTTTTTGGGCACTCAGCTGGCAGCTGTACCTGCAGGTACCTGCTGTGCTGTTTGCAGCTTGGGATGCTCTGTTCCAGAGGCAGCCCTGGAACTCCTTCTGGTTTGCTGAGTACTTTCCTCCTTCTCTGCCCAGGTGGAAAATTCCAGGGGAGTAGCAGGGAGCAGGTTCCTTCCAGCAGCCCCTGTTTCTCTGCAGATTTGCTCCACACCAACTCACAGAGTCTTTCCTCTGAATCTCCTGTGGCACTTCTGGCATTAAGGCCCTAACAAAGGAGGAAGACTAGTAAAACTCTTGAATTGCATGGTGAAGCTGAGCATGTCTGGATAATGTACCCATCCTGGCCTTGGCATGGGTGTGGTTTGGCTGGTAGCCACCGCCAGCCTCAGAGGTCACTGACACAAGGCTTTCCTCCCTACTTTTTGTGTTTTAACCCCAGACTGGTGCACCGTGCAGTGCTCCTTCTCCCCCAGTGACAGGAGGGGGATCCAAAGGGTAAGAGGGAGGAAATGTGGGTGGAAGAAAAGCCAGTTTAATAGGGAAAGCAGAAGCCCTGCAAGTGAGCAAAGCAAAACAAGGAATGAATTCACCCCTTCCCATCCTCGGGCAGGTGCTCAGCCACGCCCAGCAGGAGATAGCTGGGCAAGACAGACACCATCACTCCAAATGTCACCCTCTTCCTCCTTCTTCTCCCAGCTTTTTTATGTTGCTGAGCATGACACCAGGTGGTTCCTGAGGTCATTTGGGGCCAGCTGTCCTGGCTGAGTCCTCTCCCAGCTCCTTCTGCACCCCCAGCCCCCTCAGTGGGGCAGTGTGAGAAGCAGAAAAAGCCTCATTACACTGCTCAGCAGTATGGAAAACATCCCTAAGTGTATTATCATACATACATACGTAAGTGTATTATCAACACTGCTTCCAGCACAAATCCAAAATGTAGCTCTGTGGCAGCTACTATGAGGAAAATGAACTCTACTCCAGCCAGAGCCAGCACGTTTCTATTCTTTGCTCCAATACACACTTTATATCCCATTTCTAGAAAGGGGCTCGTATCCTGCATGACAGTGGATGGAAATGGCAAGATTTGCTTTTTTGTTACTTTGTATATCAATATTTTAGAAGCTCAATTTGAAAATTAGAATATCTTAGTTTTCCTTGTAATCAATGTTTAACGTGTTTCATTAACTTAGCTTTGCTTTATAAAAATTCTCAGTAATTTTTCTCTGAAGGAAAACTTAATGAATAAGTGAGCTTGACAGTACGTGATTTCTGCTTTCTGCAGAAAATGACAAAAGTATACTTATTTTATTACCCAAATGTCTTTGGAGTTTACACTGCCGCCATTATTGCAGGTCTCTTGATAGTTTCACCTCAGAAAGTTCCAGCCACAGGGAAGGCTGTGCTGATCCTGTGACCCTGCTGTTCCAGCAGCACTGGGAGGGATGGTGCTGTTCAGTAACAGGTGAAGGTCACTCAGGAGGAGAGTGGGGTGGCTCCTGGAGCAGAGCTGCTGAGCAGGCAGCCTCTACTTTTCTTCCTTCTAAAGGTTTTAGTCTTTAGAAATTGGTTTCTTTGAAATAAGAATGAATACAATCAGAATGACCTGTTCTGCTCCTTTTGTGTGTGTGTGATGGGAAGGATTTGGTAGCACTGTCTACAGGCAGTGTGAACTCTGCTGCCTTTCTTTCACCTGAATTCAGAAGAGAATTATCAGGAACACATAGCTGAGTTCAGTTCAGTTGATTTATGATTAGGAATTCAAGAGAAGCAAATGGATTTGTCGAATTTCATAGGGATGTCTTGTCAGAGACTAATTCTAATCCACAGAATGGTCTTAAATGGGACATAATGACTTTTCTGATTGTTGGTTTCTCCTGCCATTATTTTGAAAATGGAATCAAGCAAGAGTCTTGTATGACCAGTATGTTCTGGCAGCAAGCGTGTCAGATCTGTGCTGCCTATTGGAGTTACTGTTATTTATAATATTCCAATCCCCAAATTTCTCTTTTTTGTTGGGCTTGGCAGGTGGTGGCAGAGCATGGGTGGCTTCTCATGCAACTGCCTACTTTTACAAAAAGTATTGAGAAGAGATGAAAATTGTTCATTCAAATGTAGTAGGACCTTTTGTGAACTCTGTTCTTTTCTGTGCATAATTTTACCTTATATAGAAAATAACCACATTTCTAGTTTTCCATTGGAAAAAGTTTCCATTTGCACAAAGGAAAGATAATGTCACTGATGGGTCAGGTACCATCTGTAGTCAAGGGGTATTTCCTGCAGCTAATACTCACCCTGTAGCCTGAAACATGTTCATCCAAACCCTACTGAATGATAAATACTTTGGCTGGTGAAACTTCATTAAGTTGCATTAATAACTTGTGGACAAAGCCACTTGACTCCTTAGTGTCAGGTAGTACTTTTTTATGGCATAGGTTTTTTAAAGTCAAATAAGAAACACATTCAGAAGACTAAATCTATATAGTGATATATATGCCATAATTTCATTACAATACATAGAGTTTTCAGAAAAAAAAATTCTACACAAGCCTAAAACTTACTGTATAATAGGGCAACTTTAAAGATTTTTAGTTTTTTAGTCAGCAATTTTATAGATCTCCAGAGAGTGGCCTGTTTGAATTTTAAAACTATTCTACCTCTGGATTCTAAATGATATTTAATATGCTAAGGAAGGGTTACTCTGAAAAATGTTCCTGTATTTGAACTTTGGTAGGCAATTACAATGCATGTCAAATTGTTCTTACCTCTAAAATGTGATGTGTGCAGACCACAGAAAATACAGTAGCAGGGGCACATTTATCTCCTGCCATAAAGTCAGGGGACATAGTTTGCATAGACCATCTGGAAGTAGTTAAGAATATTTTAACAGACACCCCTGAGTGGCTCCAATTATTTTTTTCAAGCCAGGTTTAAAAGCAGGTACAAAGCAAATGAACAGGTACAAAGCTCACTGAATGACTCAGGGGTTTGAGTTCCTGGCAGTGACACTCTGTCACTGTAGGTAAACACTGGCTTGATGTGACCTTGAGCTTTTTGGGAGAGGAGTCTGTGACAAGCAGTCTTTAATGTAGATATTGTTACTAGGCAAGTATCTGAATTCCTAGTGTGTATTTTAAATTTTGTCAAAAGAATTAAATAGAGAGTTTTTCTGCAATTTGAAAAATAGTCTTGATTCTGCAGGGCCAGGTTGGAAATCTGGCAGGTCTTTGCCATGATAAGCAAAGAATCCATTCTACTTCTAGCTTGGGTTTGGAAAGTAAAATAATTTCTCTGAATATTTTTTTGGTCCTACTTTTGAGTTGGGAAATATTCAATGTAATAAAGTGAAAAATGTATTCAGCCGTTTTTGAAAAACATCCAGAGCTCTGTTGCTTTTATTAAGTAGCTGGAAGCAAAAGATTTTAATGTTGGGCTTGTAACATTTGTGGGGAGGAAAGTGGGAAGAGACACATCCAGCAAACCTGTTAAGCCACTTAGGAGTGAGTTTGCACCTCTCCTTACAATTACCTCATTTGTTGTTATAATTGCCATCTTTAACAAATGGCCTCTTGAAGGGCATCAAACACCATGATACCAAATATAAATGTTACATCTTTTAGTCCTTTTTTATTGATTTCTTAGCTTTCTTTTTTTCTACCTAAGTCCAGTCTCTGGCAGATGCTTTCAAGAGGAGTTTTGAAGGGTTTTTATTTATAAAGATGGCAATCTTGGGCAGGCATAATATAAAGCAAGGGTCTCGTTTTAATTTGTTTTTTCAAGTATTGAAAATGGCTTTCATCTGTGCCTTAGCTGTGTGAGGCTTTGAATATGATATGAAATCACTTTCCACTTATTCAAAATCTTTCTCACTGCTGGTGAATGCCATACATAATGAAAGACTGTATTCATTTATCATCCATAGTAAATCATTGATCACAGGGGTGTCTTGTGGAAAAGCCTAATCAAAGCTTTTCAGTTTTTCTGGTTGGTTAAACTCAAAACAGCGACGAAATGATTGCTCTGTTAGTTGGTTAAACATTTGGTTTATTAGGTGATACTCACAGACAGTTCCTGAGGTTTTTTGTGGCTTACAGATGAAAGTTTGTTGTTAAGGAGATTAAGGCAGATGGTGAAGGTAATTCTTATCCCTTGAAAAGCACAAAGCCCCTGTATTAGTCTGAACTGTTTATCTCTATGTGGGTATGCCACTAATGAACTCGATACCAGGTAACTATCAATAAAATATTTGTATATCTTTGGATGCAAAGCCTAACCAGAGTTTTAAGTGAATTTGGTAGTCTGGAACCATTATGTAACAATTCTGCTTAGGCTATGTGCATTGATTAAAACTATGAAACTTTCTTTCCTTTTTGTAAGGGAACACCTTCAAATTAAAGCAAATTGGTCTGTGGTTGAGGGAAAGGAAATTATCATTAGTTCAGGTGCTGTCATAAGTCCTGATGGCTTGAATGGCTTTACTAACATACCTTGTTAATTTTATTTCTTTTTATGATCTACCTTTTAGGAAAGACAAAGAAGGCAGACCATCTATTTCAGAAGGGAAATGATAATTCAGTACTTCCAGCATAATTATGGATGAGGCATTTAAGTCAAATCCACATAACTCCTTTTCAAATGTTAAAAGCCTCATTTAGTTCAGTGGTTACTGCAGAGGATTTACCAAAGTGTGCCCATTTAGTTTCTCCAAGGCTTAAGCATCCTGAAACACTGGAGTCAACAAATTAGCTGAAAGTTTTATTATCTAAATCTGGGCAATGTCTCAGGGTTTTGTAGCTGTGGCCTCTACTCTTTATGCCATCTACTCTGAGAGCGTAACAGTCCTTCCCTGTTTCAGAGAGCTGCACTGACAGTTTACATACTGAAAAATACAGTGAATTGTACCAATCATAAATATGACTTTTTAAAGTTCTAACTATAATTTCTCCATGATATTAGAATGTTTCAGCTGGCTTAGTTCTACAGAAAATAATGTAAAAAAAAAAACCTTTTCTTTACTATTCTTTGTCTGCCTTTTCAAGATAATTTTCTTTCTAGTTACTTGCTCTACTTATAATAGTTACAACATTTTTAAAGAAAACTGACAGACTGGGTTTTTTTGGTTTTCCTTTTATAGTTGATGCTGTCCAGTCTGTAAGAATTGTACTGTTTCTTTAAGGAAAGAAGAGCAAAGGCAGATACATATCTTAATTCAATCACATAATAGATTGCAAGGTCTTAACAAAATCAGGTATGTTCAAACCCTGATATGAAACCTTTATTATACAGTAGGTAGCCTCTCTGTTGTGGGGATTATCTAAAATTAACTTTTTCAAAAGGAAAAGAAAAAGGAGAATAGGAGGAGGATGAGTGTCCTGGATTATTGTTCAGGCTTTCCCATCTAAAGGGATTCACGAGTATGTTCAAGGAGAATGTCTTTAGCCAGCTCCTTATTGGATCCCCAGCTTGTTCTTTTTAATGCCATGCATTCATTTTACTTTAATTTAGTGTATTTTCATGTGCTTATATTGAATTTAGTTTAATTTTAGTTAGTAGGTTATATGTTGTGCACAGCATAGACCATAGGGGTAGAACTTTAAGAAAGGATCTGTCCTTCTCAGAATAGATAACACTGAAATTATCAGGACATTTCTGCAATGTAGAAAGCCTGGCTTTGAGTCTCTAATGCTTCATTTTCACACCCAAAACTGAATGTGAAGCTTGTACCTCAAGTGGGTGCCTGGCCAGCAGACTGCAAACTATTGATTTTTACAAAGGGTTCATTTTCTCTCTGGCTTTGAGCACAGTGTTCTCACTCGTGATTTGGTGGCCTGATCTGTGGAACCAAGGAAGCTTCTTTTCTACTTAGACTGCCTGCTTGTGTTAAATGACAAGATATCCTGTCTGGCCCTCACTGTTAAGATTAATTTTTCTTCCCTTTTGAATAAAATCTTCACCTAATAACAATCCAAGTAATAAATACAAATTTCTGTGAATTCCAGTTAAGGTCATTCTCATTGCAGGCATGGAAATCTATATTAAGCTTACCTGAAGAGCAAAGGAATTATTTTTCATTGTTTACAACATATTTCAGGCTAGACTGTGGGACAGCCCAATGGGCTATATAATGTCATGGCTTGCTATCTTATGTTTATTGTATAACTGACTTTCTGACCCAGGACAGAGTATTGCATTCTCTGTGTGAAAATAAACACCTGATCAAATTTATAGGCCATTAGAATATTTCTTTATCATGATCTTGGATTTCTCAGAGAATAGATTAGAGCTGCAGTATGTTCTCTTATTGGCTTCTGACTGTTAGTACAATGGATATAATGGTGTCAGGAGAAAATAATTTGCAACTGATCCACTGAGATGGATCATTCTAATTAATATCATCTTTGAGACTGCCAATTTGCAGTTTTACAAGGGGAAGGAAATGTGTGTTGATTTGGATTCACTGCAAAAATTAAATTTCATTTTTCATGGGTACTATTAATTCCATCTTTCAAATTGGATTACTCCTGTTTATGAGACTAGAATCAGATGAAAGGTTCATATAAATTAATCTTTTGGGCACTGTGCTATAAAGACTTTTTTTTTTATGTCACAAATCACCTATGGCCTAGGACATGCTTGTTTTCCTGATGTGTAGTCTTACAGCTTTCTCTGCTATTGCAGCCTGTCCTTGAGATGCCAACTGTCATTTTCAAAATTTTCATTTGAGATGAACTCATATATTTTATGTTTGCCAAATTCTGGACTTTGTGCAGAGAAGCTGTTTTCTGCATACTTCGTGGTCAGAGGCAATGTGATCACCACACTGGGGGCAGAAGGAGAATTGTTTCCATTTCAGGTGGATGGATATCACAGGGAGGGAGGAAAGGGATGGGGATTCACAGCCATCTTTCATAACCTCTGCACTTTGCTGGTGCCACTCCCTTTCCTGCATTCTGTACATTGCTGTCCCTTGAGCACTAATTATTTAGGTTTAATAGAGGTTTGGAGCTCCATATGGAAGTGTTTGGGGAAAATGTAAATTGTGATAGCATTGGCTTCTTGGCCATAACTTTTTTGTCCTAACCCAAGTCTTCTAAGTAGGTTCTCCCCTTTCTGTTTTCTTAAATATATTTTATTCTTCATCTTTGCTTATTGTGCAATTTTCCCCACCCTCACCCCTATTCACTTGACTTTTTCAAATGTATCCAACCTCAAACCCAGGAAATTGGAGTGCTGTGTTATGAGTGACACAGTCATCTATTTGAAACCCCCTTTGGCTTCACAAGGTTGTACAAGAAACAGTTCTGGAAAATTCCCACAGAAAGTGTCTGTGACCTCTTTGACTAGAACATGCATGTATTAATACTACTTAACTTTAGCAAAAAGAATGAAAGAATGAATAAGGTCTCATACTGTACTTACTCATACTTTACTTACTTTTTAATACTTAGGTGCAAATGTGCTTAAGAAGAAAGGAAAAGAGCCCTCTCACGAGGAATGAGAGATGTGTTTCTGTGTGTATGTTTTCACACAGAGGTCATTGTGACTGACTTCACAAAATGCAATGAGCAATGCAGTTTGTTACTGGTGACCTTAAAAAATCATCTGGGAAAGTACATTGCCAAAAAAAGATGTGAAGAAGACATGATGAAATAATCTTAGTTGAATTTAGCACTTATCAGTTAGGGCTAGGCTGTTTGCAAGCATTTTAGCAGCTGCAGATTAGCTTTACCTGTGCTTCTCTTTTCATACCATTTAATCAGAAGGATTTAAATAATTCCATTCATACAGTGCAATCCTGTTGATAGTTTTGGTCTAGAGCCTAGACAGACACCCTCATTTGGGTGAAAATCTGAATGTAAAATAGAGAATTCCCTTTTCATATTTATTTTGCAAAGAGGCTGCAATAAACACCACTTTTAAACCCCTTTGCCATGGTGTGCCCTTAAGCCCAAGCCTGCTGATGCAGTGCAGTGCTTCAGCAGAGGAGCCATTCCTGGTGCTGGAATGGATCTTAGGCTGTCCTTTCCAGCCTTTGCTGCATGGGTCCCACATGCAGCTCTTCACTATAAGCAATATCTTATCTAGGTTTGGGGTTTTTTATGTTTTTTTTTTGTTTTTTTGTTTTTTTTTTACAGTATCTCTAATAAATATTTGTTTGCTTCAGAATCAAGTGATCATTCCTGAAACCATAAGGTGCACCTAAGCATTTCTCAAGGTTTCTCTGATAACTCATGGCTCTTTTAATGCATCCATAAATATGTATTTGGTCATTCACACTGCATATGGTGATACTGAGTGACCTCATTTGGACTTTCCTGAACTTGTGTGTGTGTCACCACAGTGCTGTTTCAATTGGGTTTTCTGCAGTGGGTTGTTGTGCTTTCTGCCATAGGGGTGTGATACCAATGAGCAGCATGTGTGCATATTACATCTGCCTATTTAGGACAGATGGTGGGTGCTTTAGCTGAGATTATGGGATGCCACAACATGATCAACTTTTATCATATTGTCGTATTATAACTGTCAAATATATATTCTGCAAGGCTTAATGACTTAACATGCAGAAGTTTTAATTCAGTGTCATCATGGCAGAGTAGTTATTGTTATTATTTCCTTTCATGGATTTAAAAAAGAATTTGTTAAGAGAACTAGAAGACTTAGGTTTTAAAGCCCTTCCAGGAGATACCACTCTGTGACTCTCTCCTCACATGTTTTATGACAAACAGTTTAAGATAGAGGGTTTTAAGTCTGTAATATGGTATTTATAACCAAGGCAGGTGCAAATGTGTGTCAAAAAGTCAGTAGAAAAGGCTCATAGAAAGGCAAGAATCCCCACCAGTGCAGGTTGTACTTAAGCTTTGGTATGAGGTCTGCCAACTCCTCTCAAGACTGTGAAGAAGAGTTTCTTTTTGATGTGAAGCAGCTTCTGATGTTTCCTAATCAGAGGCAAAAGATGCATATAGCAGTGTCTGAGTATATGTGGACTTCTTCAGTTTTTCTGACTAGTGGACAGTTTTAATTAATAGAACATTTTTTCCTTGACCCATAATTTATGACCGCTGTCATGAGATCTGAATTAAACAAAACCTGAAATTATTTTATAGACAGACAAGTACTGGGAGGCAGCTGATTTCCAAAGTAGTACCTCATATCCATCAGGGCAAAAGGCCAAAACTGAGGTTTTGAAATAATATATGTATGGGGGTTTAAAACCTTTTTCTTACTGTAGATTTTTACTATGTTTTTGGGTCTGTTGGGAATATAATTTACATATTTGCTCACAAATGTTCTTACTAAACCCTGAGTCAGCACTGGTGAGAGGCATTTCTCATTGAACCATTAATTTATTAAACAAAAAGCATATTAAAATGCAACATCTAGAGGTAGCCTGAGTAAAAACACTGTGAAGGAGCAGATAACTTCTTCTCCTGACATTATCACATCATTCAAGCTGCAGTTGTCAACCTTAATGAAAGGTGGTGATGCTGATTTGAGCATATTGCTTATGTGATGTGCAAGAGCTTTGGGAGATAAGGAATCCCTGTTGCTATCATTTATAATTAAAGTGTCCATCACTTTCCTCTGAAAAACTACTTGACGAATAAATAATTAAAGATCTGATTCTGATACACTTAGTTGAAATGAGACTTCTGAGAACAGTTCAAAAGCAGTAAATGGAATTTCTTCAAAGTGTGGCTTCAAGATAAATAATAGTATTACAATCTCAGTCAAAGCCAGTTCTTGTTTGTTGAGGCAGGTGGGCATTCTGGTTTATGTGCTTTAAAATCTAATCTCACAGGCATCTTAAACTTCCTGCTTGCAAACAATGCCTGATGATGTCTATCATTTTATCTTTTAACCACAGTATAAACTGGTATTAAAATTAATGTCCAGCTATCTGTTCCCTGCTTTTTCCGACTAGATAAATTGCCTGTCTCATGGTTTGTGCAGTATGGAAGCTTTATAAAGTCCTATGTTACCTAAAGAGTTTATTTTATTTTGCAATGTGTATTTTATACAGGTTTTTTCTTTGTTTGTTTCACTGAATTAATATTTAAAAGAATGTTTATGCTAAAACGGTGTTTATTTTCATAGTTTCTAAAATAATCAAAAGGCTTGAGGGGAAATTTTTTTTGAGATAAAGACGATTTTACCTGCTTCCATTGTGTTCCATGCTCCCATTATAGTGAAAATAACTTGCATATTGTAGACATGCGAGTCCCTGGCAGCGCTGGCAGGGTTGATTTGGTGCCTTAAAATTAACCTTTTACTACCGCATGCGTATGTTTGTCATTTATCCCCTTTTCCCCAGGTGCAAAGAGGGCTACCAGGGCGTCCGCTGTGACCAATTTTTGCCGAAAACCGACTCAATCTTGTCAGATCCAAGTACGTCCAACGTTTTTCTTCTCTTTCACCGCGTGCTGGAGCTGCTCGTGCCGAGTGGGATGACCCTTTGCCTGTAGTCAGATTGTTCCCGCTGCAGCTGGGATAAACCCACAGCATCCAGGCTCTGCTCCTGTAAAACCCCTGCTGCTCCAGCAGGGCAGTCCACCAGGGATTCCCTATGGCTTGGAATAGCACTGGCCCTGCTTAGAGCCAAAACTTTCGTGTTTCCCTGCTTTTGACTCAACAACAAATAAAATTACGTAGTCTAAGAGGAAACCCGGTACAGAGTGCAAAGTGGTTCCTTCAAAAGGAAGTAAATGCACATTGCGTGGCACTGAAGAGATTATAATCTCCTTGGAAACACTTTATATCAGTTTGCATGAAAGTTAATTATTTTGCACTTTTGCAAGTGATTTTTTGTCTATTTGCGTAAATAATAAAGCTCTATTTTCAGGTAGTAATGTGGAGATAAAGTATCTTTCTATTACACTGGCCAGTAAATGTCAGAATAATGTCTTCTCTTACTCCACTGTTTCCCTTTCTAAATTCTCTTGACTGATAAAAACATGTCCAAAATATTACCCAATATTAATTTTTTGAAGGTGAATCCATTTAATTATATTCATCTTGCATTTTTAAATGAAGTGACGTACAACAAAGGGTCATATCCAAGCTCTTGGTTTTGTTCATATACCTGGAAACTGTAACATATTAAGTCTTCTGATTTTGGGTGCTCTTTGAAAGTAGATTTGAGTTGTTTTGTTTTGTTTTTTGAAGAACAATGCTTGTTTTCCTAGTCTTTGTGCTTTTAAATTTATTTTGTTGTGCTTTTCCATGCGAAAACCTGTTTCCACAGACACCTGTTGCTTTGTAGTTCTCTGTGTTGTGGAGCTCCCATTACAGTCTGCTTTGTGTTTGATTTATTTTCTTCTTTGCTTGACCTGTAATGGTAAAGTGCAGAGCTTGTGGTGAACAGGCAGATTTTACCTCAGCCAAGTTTTATGTGCATGTGTCACTATAGAAGCTGTGTATATGTCAAAGGTAGTTTGTATCCTAAAAGTGTGGAAAAGGACAGGGTGGTACCTGTCTGACCTGGTTTTCACAGGGGACTCTGGTTTTACTCTCTGAAGAGTAGTGGTTAAATCTGTGCAGATACAACACAAAGCCCCAAAAAGGCTCCCAGATTAAGCTGCATCTAACAAGACCAAAAGCCCCATGGTTTATCTGGTGCAGACAGAATTGTTGTTTCTTTCTTTGTGTTGGTTGCTCTTTATTGGGAGGTGCTTACTGCTGTTGGGTTCTGGCTTTATTGTTTCCAGAGCTTTTTTCAGCCACATGATCCTGCTCAGTGAGCAGGAAACATCCTTTTTACACCTTCTGAAAACAAAAGCTATTTTTTTACTTTGTTGAGGCTTTCTTTCAAAATTATATTGTTTAGAATATGCAAAGAGAGGGGGCTTTGGTGTGACATTGTCATGGATCCACTGGACACACCCATGGCCCAGCAGGAGCCTCTCTTTTGGTATGAATGTTGAAGGTTAATGTGAGTTAGGTACATTTCTAGTCAGTTTTGAAATTTCACTTATATTTGAGCCTCATCTGTTTTCAAAAGAGAAAGAGACAGGTCCAGTTCAGGTCCATTTCTCTGTGTTGGCGTAACGTGATATTTCTGTGTGTGTGTGTGTGCACATGCATTTGTTCTAAGGATGTTGAGCCTGGAAGGAAGATAATTTAACTTTCTGCTGCAGCTGGACAGTGACAGCCTTTTGTTCAGGAGTTAAATCAGTAATGTAGTTATCTTCCTTCTGGAGAGAGAAAAAGAATTAATACCTCACTGATAAGTAGCACTCAGTGGCAGAAATGTTTGTTATTTGCATAACCTGAGGAGTGTAAAATGTATTTCACGCAGTAGTCAAGCACAGTATTATCGTCTTCAAAGGCTCTGGGTTTGCACTGCTGAAACTTAGGTTTGTGCTTGAATGTGTTTGGATTAAAAGAGAATGACTGGAGGGTGAATTTGGAGGTGGCTTCAGAAAGAAGCTATTTTTTTAAATGCAAGGCTAAATTTCCAAAAGCTGAAAAAAATGAGATTGAGGGCTCTTTTGTCTGGGCTGCACATAGCCAGCACTGGCTGGTGTCAGTCAAGCTTTATGAACAAGTCCAGCAGGGTATTCTTAGCTTATTTGAAGTTTGCATGCATGAAAAGCTGAAGCAACGTTTTTGTCTTACCTTGCCTGTGATAACACAGGTTGTATATTAAGAATATACCCTTGTCATGACTGGGAAGTGAATCTACACTTCAGTCACTTGGTAAATAACAACAATTTTGTTATAAAATTGTTGCTTATGTACATGATTTTTTTTGGTCCTTGTTTTCTTAAGTTGTTTTTGTTTTTTTTTTTAAATAGCCTGCTAAAACAAACCAAGCTTGTTCAGCGTAGCTACTATCTGCATATTATTTGCACAGTGAAAAATAGTGTGTTATGGCTTTGCAATATTTTTAACACCAGCTTCTTACCTCATTCTAGATGTATGTTAGGCAGGTCTTGACTTTGCATCATAGATATTAATACAAATCATATAATACTTAATATGAATTAATGCATGCTAGATCATGTATGTGTAGTTTAATTCAACCAACTGGTTAAAGGTATTTAAGATTCTGTTTTCAGAAAACACTCTTGAAACTACCTGATGGTGTTTCAGAGTTCCTAAATTAGCATCCATGGCTTTTTGCAGTTAAATCTGCCACCTGCTATCTTCCTTCAGCTCAAAGATGGGATTAAACTCCCAAGAAAAAAAAATTGCACAATACATTCCATGCACAGGCTCTTTGACTGGACCTTTAAGCATCACAGGTGTAAGAGCTTCCACTTCTCTTAATATCTCTACTCTTAACAAGGTTTTCTGGCTATAAGAGAAACTTTTTGAAAAAGAATCCAAACCCATCCAAACACAAGTAGCTTGAGCAGTTTGGTAATCTTGGAATATGAGAGAAACTTGCATAAACCATGGGAGCCTCAGACACGTGGGAACCTAACAAAATTAATAATGTCACCAGTAGGGGAAAAGGCTGCATGGCAAAGCCACCCAGGCTCACAGTCTCTGTCCAGAGGAGGAAATCTGTCAGTGTGCTAACACTGTGCAGGAGAAGTCCCTGAACATTCTCTCTCAGTCAGCTTCTGCATTATGTGGATGAAATAATAATGGGACAAAAAGAGCAGAAACTGCAGTCACATGCTAGAGGGAGAGGACAGGAGTATATTTAGAATGTTACTTCAGCTTTGTCTGGGCAACCTCCTCTATAAATACAGCTAATGGCCGTGGTAGAACACTTATATTTTCAGCATTTTAAGTCCAGCCTTAATACAACTTCATGTGCACAAAATTTTTCTATAGTCCTATGTATCTCCCCATCTATAGGATTGGGAACCTATTTAGGACATAAATTGTAGAAATGTACTCCAGTACTGTCCTTTATAGTGTTCCGGAGTAGAACTGCCTGGCCCAATGAGTCCTGAAAGGTAAGTTGTATGTAGGCCACAGATATTTCTTTTAGTCTGCTTTTATACTGAGGCAAAGTAATACCTTTAAAGCTTTGACTGTTCTGAAAGCATATTCCAAAGTGGGAAGCAAGGCATTGAAAATTAGTTTATCACATTACCTCATTTTACCAAATTGCTCCATTTCACCTGCAAGTATATCATTCTTAGCATGGGAAGCTACTTTTCTATGCAAAATTGCATATTTCAATTTTATAACGTTCAGTATTAATTTTGTACTTACCATATTAACATTCAAATTGTCCCATTTAACTCAGAAGGTTGAGTAAAGAGGGATCCCCTATGAAATATTGGGAATGTTATTCAATCCTTTTGCAGAATAAATGCATTATTTCCTAGAAGAATAAAAGTAGGCTGGAAAGGTTACAGGTCACCAGGCCATGCTCCTGCTGTTCCAGTCAACCCCATCATGTAATTTCTTCTGTTATCTGATCATACTTCACTGTAAGCCATTTGTATTGGTGTGAACCAGCCACTGGACACAGGGCTTGTTTAGCATCCCTGCTCTGAGGATTTCAAGATTTTTCAGCTTCCAGACAAAGCTTACGCCAAAATCTGTCAATACTGTGCTTCGTTAAAATGTTTCATTTCAACTTTGATTTTTTTCTGGTTTTTTTGGATTCCATGTTTTTATGCTTCAGGTTTGTTAAACTGGCTTTTTCAAATGTCAAAAGTCTTCCTACTGAGTGAGCTATAGCCTGTGGTCTTATAACACTGTAACCTGTGACAACATGGCACACATGTTTCTCTTTGAATCTCATCAAAGAGAAACCTGCAAGTGTCATGTCTGGAACCTGCAGTTGCTCATTCTTAGATTACCTCTTTCTGTAGCAAAGGATCAAACTCCCTCTCCTGGAGGACTGGGACTGTAGATAAGAAAAAACAGCTATAGCTAGGTTAGAAATGAAAAAATTTCTTTCCAAAAATATATTCAAAGCCCCAAGACCCCCACACTAACATCCTCAAAAAAAAAGAAAAAAAAAAAAAAAAAAAAAACTCCCCAAGAAAACCAGCAAAAATCTTAGGCATTTCCTTTTATTTTTATTTATCTAGTTTTGTATATGTAAGATCATAGGATAATTTATGCAGAAAGAGAAGTCTGGAGAACTCAGAAAGTTCAGCCTCCTGCTTTAAGCAGAGCTGGCTTTGAAGTCTGTGCTGCTGCACTGGGCACCACAAAGGTGTTTTGCAAAGGGACTCTTATTAAATAGAGGATAAAGAGCATCACCATTGTAAAATATCTCTAAAATATATTTTCAAATAATTTGAATACTTAAAATGAAACTTACATTATGCCCCTTACTGAATGACTGATTTTCTAGGGCCTGAATATTTTTTTGTGAATTCTACTTAACCTTTTGAATTTGTCAAAATTCCTTCTGAATTTGCTTTTTTTCTCCTTTTTTGATTTCTAGAAGGCATAGGAGAAAATAAGATTTTACTGTTGCAAAGACTTCAAAGGTTGCATGGAAATAGGGGCAGTTAGGAGTAGGAGACTACCCAGAGGTGGATATCTGAGTTTTGTGGAGGACAAGTCCTTCTTAGACAAATTTAACATGGGGACTTATTTAATCCCAGAAGGAACTTTTGAAATCTAGATCTAACTGAATTTCGTGGCTTAACTTAGTCTTAAAAAAGAAAAGGTTTCAAGCCCCTCTGTATTAATGATTTCATCTGTTCAAGACGTTTTTTTATTCAGAAAAAGTGTATGAAGGGAGAGGTTATAGACCAAGCTTCTTTTATAGTGGCTGTCATTTTATGCTGTCTTATCAAACTAATGGCACAGTGCCACACCACCTGCATGTTCACAAAAAATATTAATGTTGCTCTAGGATGTTAAACTTTTACAAAAATGAAATCATCAAAAGGTGGTATTTTACTGGCTTGTAAAATAAGAGCTAAAGATCTGGTGACTGCAGTCAAGGGAAGTCACCAAAAATGCCAAGACAGTAGAAAACCTGTTAGCCTCCATCAAGTGGGTCTGACATTTCTCTCAACTGCAGTCTCTTTATAAAGGTGTATAACCAGAGTTCCTGCAGTTCAAATGCATCACAAATTAACCTAGATTAGTCCTGATGCATTAATGGATTGAAAGGGAGGAATTGCCTTAATTGAAATAGTAATGAAGAAAAGCAACGCAGTATCTCCAGAAGTTTCAGGGAGTTTAACTGTAGGTGAGAAAAGATGCCTCAAATGAGAGACAGGCTGAGAAATATGAAAAATCAACAATGTAAAATAAGAAAGAAAATGTATCCCTGGGGCAATGAGGGACATATTTTCCCTCCTTTTTAAAGACCTTGGGGTAGGATCAATGAAAGATGATATGTTTTCAAATTTGAGTTGTATGGAAGCTGTAAAATTTTACCTTCTGTGAATAGTATGAAATGTCTTGATTTGTTCTGTTGCTGGTTTTGTCTTCTGCTCCTTAAAATAAGAACTTAGGGTTTGTTCTGCAGAGCTGGAGTGGCATGTTCTAAACTAGAAGTGTGACATTAACAAAGCTTCAGTAAAAGTGTTCACCAGTGATAACTGGAAGCATGGATGTGTTCTTTATCAGAATGTCCTGAAACATTAAAGTCAAAGAGATTAATTGAAGTCACAAATTTGCCACTAATGCCATGGGCAAAGAAAATCACTACCAGTTTTGATAATGTTATTTCTTATAATCCTAAAAGCAAAATTTAAATTAATAGGAAACACCTAATAATATTTGATTTTATGGATAACAGTGGCTTGTACAGAATGTGCAGTATAGATATTTTTGAGTAATTTTTAAAAATTTCTTTTTTCTCTGTCGGTACTGCAAAATAGATTTCCAAAATTACAAGGGGAATCCTCTTATTTCTAATGGGGGGAGAGTATTGTGAGTTCATCTTCTAAATTTGTGTTGCACTTCTCAAGTCAAAACAGAAAAAAAAAGTGCACTCATGTTAGAACTGTCGCCAAATATTAAGCTGAATTGCTTTCCTTACTTTTATGTGCAATAATGGAGGTGGTTTTTCCCTACTTTCTTTGAATCACCAGTCCTTTTAGGAAAAAAACCCAAAACAGGAGTGGGTTTGCACAACTACTCCCCACACCTTCTGGCTTTCTTTTTGGAAATATTAGTAGGGGGGTTACAGTTTATTTCCATTTAATATTTCAGTTTTAAATAACATGTCAGCCTTTACTAAATTCATGTAGATCTTTAATTAGGAATTTGCTAAAATAACATTGAAATAGAAAGTCATACAAGTTTATTTGGAAAAATAGAAAAATTCAATCTGAATTTGACCAAAATCCTTCCATTAGTTTTAAAGGAACTTTATTTCCTTATTCTTCTCTGTTCATCTCTTCTCCTGGAGGATAAGAATGTATCGACATCTGGTAATTCAATATTGTTTTATTTTCAAAACTTTTAATTTGAAGCATTCAATGTTTTTGCGATGGCTTTTAGGCCATGGATGGTCTTCTGGAATTCAGCTTGTGCATCTCTGTAGACATTCCTACTGAGAAGCTGGAATCAGGCAAATGCAGTATCTTTGACAGCAGGGAAAAAACTCTAAACCAACCTCAAAACTACTTGTTTCCTTCTTCTTCTTTAAAAATTGCATGTAAGTGGCAGGATAATTATGAAATTGAACAATACCTTTTACATGGAGTCAGTACAAATCTCAAGGAAGAAAGGAAATGGGATCTCTAGCAATACAAATCCCAGCCAACAAGAAGTTTTCATCAGCATGTCTTTCTGTAAGGCTCAGTTGCTATAAATCAAAAAGGAAACCAAAGCCACCTCTTGCAGAGGAGTTTGAGGGCCACCTTTCCAAACTACCATTCATCTGTGAAATGTGGGACTTGTGTCTGGTTACGGAATTTCTGCGCAGAAATTTGTGTAGAGGTTTTTGCACTTGTATTTTCGGGCAGTTTGCCACCTGATGGCCGAGTCCCTGGGCTGGGGCTGGTCACACAAGAGCCCAGCAGATGGAGGCTGTGAGTGGAGGTTGCAGGGTTACCTGAGGACTGGGAATTGCTGTTCCTGCTCTCTGCCAGCCGGGAATATCCCGGCACCTCCGTGAGAGGTGGTGCAGCTCCCCCGAAACAGCACCTTCTGAAGCAGCAGCCCCTCCCTCCCCTCTTGCAAACACCTCATGATTTCCTAAATCTGCTGTTGGCCATTCCGTGTCTGGAAAGCTGCAAGTACAAATATAGTTGAAGTCTATGTTCTGTGACACCCTGGAAGCCTCTAATTTTGCCTGTTACCCTAAGTAACCAACTTTTCTGACTTGTGCACTCCTCTGCTGGCAACGTGTTACTGTTGGTGTCAATCTCTCACAGTTTTTCAGAAGGACTTCCCTAATTTTGCCTGGATGGATAAGGTGCAGTCAATCACTGACATATCAGATGACATTTTCAGACCTCCTAAGAGGAAAATACGGCAGCACAACGACCTCAGTTCTTCATGCTCAGGGAGCAAAGTATAAGGAAAGATTGGCCATCATGAAATGACATATAGGAGAATTGCACAAAACATGACTGTAACTTATCTGAAAAGTATTCATTTTGTTGAATTCTTGTCTTTGTAAATTAGGTACTCAGTTGTCCAAGAGGATCTTACTTTAGCAATACTATTTCACTTTACATCACACTTCTGAGGTTAAATTCTTCATGGTTGGTTGAGATGGCACAATATAGGTTTCTTTAGGATGTCATTGCCCATTGCAGGAGCTAGTAAGGACACATGGAGAAGAGATGGATTTCCCTTATTGGCAAGGGAATGTCTTTGAATGTGTCTGTGTTAAATCTAAGTCTGAATCTAATGTTCTGCCATCTCCCATGTGTGGTTCTGCATTAAATGATTCTAGTAAAAAATGCAGTAGTGTGGGGACAGTATATTCTGCAGCTGTGGGGTTCCTCATATTGTGATCTGTCCTGTCCAGAGTACAGGTTTATGACTTTAAGTAGTGAGCAGCAGGAAGACGAATCCTGCACTGCACAAGCAGAAAGCTCAGGGTAAGTCCAACACACACTCACTGTCTTGAGAGTGAAACCATAAAAGCTCATCCATGAGAGCTAAAGTTTCTTCCAAGAGGATTTCTGCTGAGTGTGCTGATCATTTTCCCAAAGTGAATACCTTGGAAGAGCCTCTGTGCTCTTAGCTGGTCTTCACTCATTGCATTAAGTCCTTACTCCATTACAAGGATGCTCATTAAGGTACTTATTGTTTCACTTCACTCAGAGCTTCTATCAATGTTGATGGGGCTAATTTGAACAATCTCTGCTCATGAAGTAAAACCAGGAATAAGTATTGTTCAAAATTAAAGCAGTGAGTGCTCTGTGTTGCTGCTAAGACCAGATTCTGTGAGGGCAATGTGTGTATGTACATACCTGCCCACGAGAATGACAATCTCACTGGAAACATTATGGGCCAGTATTACTGTGAGTTTGATTACCACATCAAAGCTATAATCTTTTGCTAAGAATAAAAATAGTGCTGAGACTTCTGAAGGCATTTCCAGGCTCATTTCTTAGGCCTAACATAAAACACTTATATTTAGCAACAGGGAATAGCTTCTGGTTAAAACTTTACTGTGCAAACCCAGCAATTTATGTAACTATTATTTCATGGATCAGAAAGATCAAATTGTAGAATCTTGATCTCACTGGGACTGGTAAGCTTTTGTTAATGAATCCTTCAAGGTTGCATTGTCCTCACATGACTTTTATGCCATGTATGACTACTCTTTTCCAGTGGGTTTGGTATCAACCATTACGAATAAATTGCCAGCCATGAGCATATGTATTTATTCTCTTCAGTGACAAATTTGCTCAAGACAGGAATTTCTTAAAGACAAACCAGGTCAGTGTTGTCCCAGAAGCAAACCAAAGAGCAGACTTGAAGAGGCAGTTCTTGATGAGACTGGGTTTGGAGGACCAGATTCACTTCCAGCCTTTTCTGAAAGCACCCTGCTCTCAGGGCTCCTGGCTCTTAGCCCTTCCTGCAAGTACCTGTTTGCTGTACAGAAAAAGTACAATTGTTTGCTGCCATCAACAGTATTAACAAGTTAATAAGGGACCTGGGAAACAGAAAATTTCTCTTGTGACTTCTGCAGACAGCCTGGGTAACAGGTTTGACAATCCAGCTCTGGATGGTTGTACAAAGAAAATGCTACTGAAACACGGAACAAGGAAAGCCAAGCCCTGCCTGTCACTGCCCACTGCCTTTCTGCAAGTCATTCTGCTCTTTGGCCTTGTCTTCCCCAGCCACTTAAACACCTCAGCTGAGTTAGCAAGAGGAGATTTGAGTGTGCTACATATGCTGCTAAGACACCAGTTTGTTTGGTTTTTTAATCTTTTACCTTCTATACCAACACATCTCACTTTATGTCCCTCCCCATTTATGAGGGGCTTTTTCCTTCAGCATCTGAATTATATTTCTATAAGTGACTCTTCTCTCTCTGATGGTCTTTGTTGCCACTCAATATTTGCCATGTGCTTTTGCTGTGATTCCTTTCCAGGCTGTCACTCTATGTGGCTTTTACTCCTGACACCGAGATTTGAGTCCTGTGTTTCCAGTCTTCCAGATGAATGTCTTAATCACAAATAGCTTTTCACAGGCTGTCTGGTCTGTCTCATTTAGGCTTCCCTTTCTTCCTTATCTAAAATGTTTACTTTTGTTCCATAATGGATTAAAAAACATATAATTTGCTGTTCAATTTAGTATCTAAAATGTTCTTTAAATGTTTACAATGAACAGATGTCCACATTTAGCTTTGTTTCCCAAGGAGTTAGATACAGGGAAAGGTTAATACCTGATGCTTAGGAGAAAATATCCACCGTGTGGGCTTTTTGTGAAAAGCAGTATCTAAATTTAACTTGGATTCTTGTTTTGTTTGCTTTTAGTAAAACTGAATTTTTCTTGAAAAAAAGGTTGCATTTTCCATACAGATTATTTTTATGTGTCTCGACAGTGCTTTTATTGTGAAAGCTTTTTCAGATTCAGAAGGAACCTTATCTGGTACAGGAATAAAAGCACAGAATTAGCAGATAACAGAATACTTGTCCATGACAGGTGAAATACACGTTCAAGTCCTTGACCTGATTCTGCTGTCTTGCAGGTGACTGCCTAGATCACAGCACAGAAAAGGGAGCGGGTCAGTCAGTGTCTTTTTTTGGGTTTATGGTTGTAGATTTTTTTCCTGAGAGAGAAAGACTGAGCTTTTTCTGCTATTTCCCAGCTAGCCCTAGTGGTGAGTTGGTAAACTTGAAATTTCTACTGTAGTAAAATGTGGATTTTTACAGTATAGCCCCTATCCTAGATAGAGCACAACACAGATTTTTGCCTTAATGCTCATCTATATTACAGAAGATGCTAGAGTTTACAAAATGTAAGACTTAGATCTCAATCCTGAAAAAAACTACTGGTGGGTATCATTTCTCAAGATAAATTCTCTAATAAAAGATGTTGAGCAGATTTGAAGCATCCGGGTGAATTATTTGCATTAATTTGTGGTTTACATCGTAAGTTTACTGTTTTCTTGATAATGAGATGACCTCTAGAGCATTTTAACTCTGGATTTAATGAGTCCTTCTGAAAGACATTTTCTAGAAGCTGAGCAGCTCTAGCCTGGCTGCCCCTGAATGGCTCCATCTGCGTCTGGCAGACAATGCAGTGCACTGATAGGGGAAGAGTGTCCTTTTGGAGGAACTCTGTGGAGAATATAAATATGTATATATGTTAATATGTAAATGCAAAAGGTATTTTTGTTTCTGTGAAGACTTTGTGTTCCAGTCTAATCTAGCTGTCTTTGACAGTCTGTTTTCCTATTAATGCCATATTAATTTTCTGTCTTTATCAGTCTCCACGTTCTAAGCAGCCCTTGTGGTCAGGATTTGTTTAGTGTTCAGTAACTATTCAGAGATTTAAATGCTTTTAAAGCCTTAAAATACAATCTGTACACTTTTGGAGAAAAGATTACTTATTTCAGAAGAAACTGGGTTAAGCCATATGTGTAGATACCTGGAGAACTCAAAGTAAAAAATGCTACTTACCAATGCCATTCTCAGTAATTTATTATTCATTTTATAGGCATTGGAAATATGGTGACTAAAGCCTGGAGAAAAGGGAGCTCAGGAGAGACCTCATCACTCTCCACAACTCCCTAAAAAGGGGCTGTAGATAGGTGGGGTTGGTCTCTTCTTTCAAATAACGAGTGACAGCACAAGAGGAAATGGCCTCTGTTGCAACAGGGGAGGTTTAGGTTGGATTTTAGGAAGAGTTCCTTCACCAGAATGGTGGTCAGGCATTGGAGCAGGCTGTCCAGGGAAGTGGTGCTGTCTCCATCCCTGGAGGTGATAAAAAGACATCTGGAGGTGGCACTTGGGGACACGGTGTAGCAGTGGACTTGACAGTATGGGGTTAGTGCTTGGGCTCGATCTTGAGGGTCTTTTCCAAACTAAACGATTTTGTGATTGTGTGATTCTGAGGGGCAATGTCACTACATGGGTTTGTAAGTAAAAGATGACAAGTTGGGCCCGGTTGGGGTGGTGATAAGGACATTCTCTTAAGGTGTCAACAACTATAATAGTGGTTGCTAAATATAGAGATGCATCTGCTTGGGGAGATCATGACCCATTTCAGTTGGTTCTTGTTTTGTGAGCTTTCTGTGCCTTTGAAGGTACATTCAGGGTAACCTATTTCTCCCTCCAGGCCTTCTTTCCTCAATCCTGCATTAGCAGAAAGCTCTTAACAGAAGTTGTGAAAGCAGCAAAGGCTTCACCTGACTTTTCATACCACCCTGCACATGTATGAATAAAGATAACCTTAACTTTAACTGTAGTAAATGAGCGAGATATATTTTCTTGCTCCATCAGAGATTAATTAGAATATGGCAAGCTAAGCAAAAGCCAAATTTAGATGTTATAAGGTGATATGTAGAGAAAATTAAGTCTTCTAACAACTTAGGAAGCTCCAATAAGACAACCTGAGGAAGACTCAAAGTCATAGCTGCTCAATGTCTGTCTGCTCCTTAGTACAGGGAAACTATTCAGTATCTGCTAGGGCAGATATGCACTGGGAGCAGGGACATCAACCCTGCAATGCTGGCAAAACATCACAAATCCTGAAATGCTCAGCTGAACTCAGTGACTTGGAAGCATCATGAAGCTGACTACTGGAATTCAGCACATATGAAAATGAAATTATTTTTCTATTTCTTTTTTATTTTTAACCATAAGAGAAAACTAAAAAAAAAAAAAAAAAAAAGTGGCAAGAAAACTTTTATATATATAAAAATAATTTTTATATAGTTTAATGACTATGTATATATATTTAGTCTTGGGCTAGGTTGAACTAGACCTTGCTTAGGTTTTTGATTTGGGATGCTTTAAGTATATCTCAAGTGAATGGAATACTGCAACATTAGCAATCTACCTCTTCAGTCAATAGTGCTCAGTATTTATAAAATCTTTCTAAAACTCAGCAGAATTTTATTAGTTAACCTCTTACTCTTAGGTCACACAAAATCCAGATCTTTCTACACTCCCCTGCTGCACAGCACCTTCGAGATGGACAAGGAGAATGAGATTTAAAAAGAAAAAAGAAGGTGCTTTTGTAGGAGTCTTTTTATTGCTGTTGTTGTTGTTTTCAAGTTTTTTTCTATGTACTGTGCAATTAGTTTTTGCTGAAGTGAAGAGACTTGCTAAAATGAATTCTGAATGAGCCTTTGCTTGCCCAGAATAAGACCTGAAATTCTCCTGTGTGTTTTAGCTTCCCAGGTGAATTTGTCCTGAAAATGAAAATTCCTGAATCTTAAAGTCAGAATGAGATTTACTAAGAGAAGAATGAGACTTACTCAACTTTTAAAATAAAAATTACTCATGTTGGAGGGGTCAAAAATAAAGGTATTAAAAGAGGCTTGATCTTCCCTGCCTTTCAGTCATGACCCTAAATTAAGTGGTTTCAAATAACCAGGCTGAGTTTTTCCTGTTTTGATCTGTTATATATAAATATTTTTTATTGTGTGCTGACATAATCCAAAATTTTTAGTAGTCACAGCTTGTCTTTACAGTGTGCATTACTTTCAGCAACCCTTCATTGGCTGACAAGTTGCCTGTCAGAGCTTCAGTCCTTAGAACTCCTCCACTAAAATCACTCTAAAGGTTCTCCAGTTTGATTAATCTGAGTATCATCTACACATTTTTCACTGAAAAATTTCTCTGCTTTGCTTAATGAAAATTGGTCAGTTTTAGGGAAAAAACCATTATAATGTGTATAACTTAGAATCCTTTGCCTTACATGTACATGTGCTGAAAACCAGTTAAAGTTGATTGCCAGGGGAGAATTTGAGTAAGTTTGTTTTAAGGGATAGGAAGTGCACATTGAAAATTTATGGTATGTACCTTCTGTCCTAGCTGCTGTGGGCTTTTGCTTTTTCTCTACAGTCAGTGTCTCATTACAGCACAGTACTGTCCTCAACTCAAAATACAGGAAGAACAATATGAAGAGAATTCACACCTGTGATATCCTTCAGTGCCTGAATAGAGATTGGAGCTGACAGATAGTTTGGAGAGCAGGATGGCAGATGGCCTGTCTGAGCAGGACAGAGAGCAGCAGCAAAGGAAATATTATTGCCAAGAGTGATTGTAAAGTTTAAAAAGTAGTAAATGGAGCTGTGTACTAGGCATTAGCTAAGAGATTCTTCAGGAGGATGGAGTTTGGAAAAAGATGTGATCAGAGAACGAATTAATATTACTGCCTAACCACATCCTATTTTATTCTTTACACAAATCCCTTACCAGCAGATTTTATGAGGTAGGAGTAGATAAATAATTCAGCAGTGCATGGTTGGCTCAAAAAACCACAAAACCAAGTCAGGGAATATGTTTTAAGATGAGTTTTGTGTGGGTTTAATTGTGTAAGACAGTGGAGGAGCAGGTGGAAAGTCATTCTCAGTGTGATGGATGGGAACAAATTCAGTGTTCAGGTCTGCAGAGCCATGGCTGCTATTGCTGCCTTGGGCTCACGGTCAGGATCTGGCTCTGGGGTCAGGCACATTGCTGAACAGGGACTTTGGGATGCTCTGAGACTGCTGAGTGTCTTAAATTACTGGCCATAAAAAGGTAGAAGTGAAAGAAAAGTTAGAATAGACACAGCACCTTGATCAGTGCACTGGAATGTTAATCCCTAGGTGATGGCCACAGGGTGCCCTGATTTATGTCTGCTCCTCCCTAGTTCATGGTAAAATTGAACATGCCATTTACTGCCAGAGTTGTTAACAAGAACTGTGGTCAGACAAGGCTGGCTTTTGATACAGATTTCCAATCAAGAGTTCAATCCAAAGCTCTCCTCTATACCATTATTTCTATTTCAGTGGTTTTGATTGATAAAGACTAAAAAGCAACTGCATGAAGTTGTCATGTTTGAGTGGGACTGCTTTGGTCCTTTATTTTGGTCTCTTGTTCATGACAAAAAAAGCGTGCACAGAGGGGTTCTCATTTGGGCAGAGTGTGGTACTTACACTGCAGAAATTAGATGTCAGAATAAGTGAAGAGACTGGGAAGCAGCAGTGTGTGCATCCTGAAACTGTGACTGTGTAAATGAACTGAGGATGTGTTGTGGGCAGAGTGGCATGTACTGAGATCTTGACATTGATACATATCTGGTTTTTATTGTTACACAAGCTGACTGATACAGTTGCTACTTTTTTATTGATAGCAATTCAGAAGAATGGCTATTCTTTGCTGCTTTAACACGTGTTGGCTTAGAAAACTAATTCTGTGGCATGCTTTGGTCAAGGAGAAAAGTACTGCATTATCCATGTCAGTACTGGGAAATGCATAATGTATTTTTCTGAAGAAGTTGGTCTGAGTGAGAAATTTTATTTTGTTTCACATTTATCTGTAGACTTGAATCTGTTGTCCAGCAGTTTGATTGACTGATGCAGCTTCTGTTTGATATGCATCCAAATGTACTCTTTTGTTTTGCACTTGTGTTATTTTCCATAAATCTCTTAAGCCTTAGGTAGCAGCAGCTGCACCAGTATTTGAATATAAAATAATGTGTCTGCTCTGTATGAATGCAGAAGCTCATGTAAAAGTAAAGAGAAAGTGCAAAATTCCTGGAATTTGTC
This sequence comes from Cichladusa arquata, assembly GCA_026413545.1. Lineage (NCBI taxonomy): Eukaryota > Metazoa > Chordata > Aves > Passeriformes > Muscicapidae > Cichladusa > Cichladusa arquata. The sequence continues at coordinate 9,482,478 of JAOTQP010000304.1, read as the reverse complement.
CTTAATTTACATATGTGCATTGAGACTGTTTCTGAGTGCAAATCCTGCAAATGTTACAGAGCCCAGAGCTCAACCACCCCTATATACAAATTCTGCTTTCATGAGACTTCTTTCCTATCAAACCTATTGTAGCAGCTGCTTTTTGGCCATTTTCAGAGTAGGCAATCTAAAATAAAATAAAATAAAATAAACTTGTAAAATAATCTTGTATCTTTCATATGGCAGGGTAACTTACAGGCTTTTCCTAGTTTGGGTATACCAGTAAAATTAGGAGACTGAGAAATGAGTACAGCAGGGAAAACGAGGGCTGTCAGTGTATTAATATAAGTGTTGCTGCAAAGCACTTGGATATAGAGTGTCCCATAACTTAGATGCTTATTGCTAATTGCCATTGACAGTGTTTTTAAATTATTATACCAGTTTTCTGACTGTATTATATGAGTTTTAATCCAGCAATTTCTGATTTGGCTGATTAATTTTGTGCTGCAAAGATATTTTATGAAGTTTTAATTTGCTCACGAGAAATTTATTTCATATGGGGCTGCATGACTTCCCAAGACCATTTCTGCAGTTCACTGTGTGCTGTGCTGTCCTGTGGCTGAATGAGGAAATACCCAAGCAAATTTGAAATTATGTAGGTCAGGTTGTGGAAGCGGTTTAGCTGCAGCAGCACAGAGCTCAGCAAAAGCCAATTAATTTGCCTGCTTGTATAAATACTGGTATGCCTGCCCCTCTCTCTAAAGAAGAAAAGCAATTTTGTCCATCTTCTACCCTCACAGGTGGAGCTCTCACAGGTCCCTTTTCAACATAATTTACATGTATTATTCACAGCCCAGTTTCTTTACAGCCTGTCCTTATTGCATTATTCTGATCTGGTTTCAGTGCATCAGAAGTCTAATGGCAAAAGCACAAAGTTCAAGGTCAAAAGGGGTGTTTTGGCCCATGAGAATACTTTCAAAAGTAAATAAAGAATAAATCTAGAGCATAAAGAATCTGCAGAACTTTTATCACCATAAAATCACTTCAGGAAAAGAACTGGGTTGCTGTCTTCTATAAACTTCTCTGTGAATGTGTTAAACTTCCCTAATAAGCTTTTTCCATTATTGTCTAATTAAGTAGTGTTCTGTTCTCTTATTGCCCTTATGCTCTCAAAGCTCCTTTTGGTATCCCTGTTCAACATGCCCTTTAGGAAATAAGTTTGCTTGATTTTCTAGTCTTCCGTGTAAGTCTCCATTCTGCATCATCTGTTTAAAACAAAGGCTTTGTGTCTGCTGCATATAATAATAACATTAGTTTTGACCCAAGGGCTTAGCCAGAGCTGAACATTCTGTGAAATTAGCAGTTAGGAAAACAAGCTGGCAGTACTTGGGTATCTTTGATGCAGTTATGGTTACAAAAGAAGGAGCAAATTCTCTTGTCTGAGCAGAAGGAAGTTGTTCACAACTCCAACACTAAGGCTGCCAGAGAGGTGCCTTTGTCATCATTTTTTCCTAGGCTCATACTCTGTTGTATTGATCTCACTCTCTCCTTAAGTGGGAAAAACCAACCAGAACAGTTTTCTAACCTGTTTGTCTGCCTTTTTTTATGTGTCATATATTTGAGCTAAAATATAATGCTTTATTTAATCTGGCCATTTAAAAAAAACCTATTAATGTCACCAAATCTTACAGTTGTGCTCTCAAATGGGCAAAATATCTCTCATTTCTAAATATCTGTGTCACTGCTGATTGATTTCCTTAATACACTTTGCACAGCTGTAGCAAATTACTATTTTTTTTCCTAACTCACACTTTATGCTTGAAAATGCTCTTGAAAAATCACTGAGAGCTCTGTGGAAGCTGCTATTGTAATAATTGTAACCAGTTGTATAAAATTATGCTGTCATGCTGTCTTTTCCAATTAAAGTTATAACATTTTTGTATGGGATTTAAAAATCTATATAATAAATTGGAAGGAATGGGTCCTTGACATTTCTATTAAAAGGCAAATTATATTTCTTCATGGCATAACTTGAGAAAAAAAAATAAGCAGTCAGCCTCTTTTTCTAAGATGAAAATGCACTAAAATACACCATTTAACAGTAAACTGCAATGCAGAACAACTGCAAGGATTTTACCTTTCCATCACAAATAGCTTCTTTTCCAGCTGCATTCAACACTCCCTTCAAGGGAAGGACCAGCACACACAAATCTTGATCTGCTGGTAGCAGCACCTTCTGCTGCCCATTGCTGAGTGTCCTCCAGTTTTGCTCCCTCAGCATTCCAAGTGAGAGTGGGACAGTGCCTGACAAGGCCAGGCACAAGGTGTGGTGTCCATCCTCGTGTTTCACATGTTTGCTGTCCCCCCTTGAAGCAGGAAGAGGTCGTGGCAGAGCAGAGCCTCCTGACACTGAAACTTTTGTGGACACTTAAAATGCCACTGCCACCTTACCCTGCTAGCCCATGTAAAAACATGGGAAACCACATTCCAATGTGTGGGATTTTATACAAAAATGAACAGGAGCTCAAAGAGAAGGCAGGCTGAATTCAATGGCCATGGGCAGAGAAAGCAGGACTTACCACAGCCTAGGAAAAGCAGGGAATGGGATGCAAAGCTGTAGCATCCTGAAACATTAACTTAGCTGAGATGGATGCTAATTGATCTGATTCATCTTACTCATCATGGTGGAGTTTGATTGGTATTATTATTGTTATGACTACATTAGGAATTCCCTTGTAGTCTACATGTATTTTATTTAGTTGTGTCCAGTTAGATGTGGTGTAATTTTGGTGAATGCATTTCACAGAAATAACCTGCTCTCCCTCATCCCAGTTCTGGGGATGTCCAAAGGCAGGAACTGGGAAAAATGATCTGTAGTTTGCTCAAGAGAGAAACATTTGTCCTCAAAATGGCAATTTCTTAAGAAAATGTTTATAAACAGTGTAAGTGTTTTGTTTTGGTTTACTTGGTTATTTTGCCCTGCAGTGTGTTTAATTTTGTTAAAAGCAGCCTAATGGGCTGTAAGAAAATGAAAATGTGCAATTGCAGAGCAGCTAATCAGGCTCCATCACAGTGCCACTGACTTCAAGGCAGGCAGACTAGGGATGTGTGCCTTTTTTATGGCATTTGTCATAGCTACCTGTCTTCAGGCACTTATTAGAGATTTGTGTATGAATGGCTCTACCACTGACTGAGATTATCTCCTAGAAAGAAGGTTCATGTAGCAGGCCTCAACTCATTAACTCTTCAGCAAGCATTTCTTCAGGTACTGTGACCATTGTTAGGCAAGTATTTACCAGCTCCTATGTAATTACTCTGCAGATATTTAAACTCGCTGCAGCTGCAGACTGAACAGGAAAGAGAAGTCAGCGAGACATCAAAATTTCTATTGTAAGTTGTTCAAGCAATTTAAACAGCATTAGAAAAAATAACAAAAAAAATTAAGTATTTGTGTTGTGATGCCTGTGCAGCAGTGTTTAGCACCTACACAAAAGACAGAAAAAAGCACAGCATATGACTGCATTTCTTGTATTGCTATGTGTGTACATAACCTGTAATTACCACAACGTGATTTTTTAAAAGTTGTTTTTAAAGAAGTGCAATCTTAAAACCTCTGTCTTGAGTTTTATATTTCTTTCTAAAACCAAAATATTTTTGTTCTAAAAATTGTTCCTCCATGCAGAACTTGGTTATAGAAAAGAGTTAGATTTTAAACTGTTTTGATACACTTTATCTGTAAGTTGTCACACAAATATTTCGGGAACACATTTTCTCCCTTATGTTCTCTCTGGTTTATAATTCAAGATAAAATCTAGTTAGTGGGGCAGAAATTTCCTTCACAGGCAGAAGGGGCTTAAGGAAAATCTTTTGCTTCATTGTGATATTTGCTCACAGCTGGACTGGCAGTGGGACAAGCAGCTGTGCGAGCCAGCACAGACCTTGCTGTCCCTCTTTGGATGAACTTGCACTTTTGAGGGCAGATCTTGTGTTCTCCTGTCCCATGAGGAGTCTGACTCAAAGGCTCTAGACATAGCTTGTTACCTCCTTGATGCTGCTAAATGGATGGAGGTTTTTGTTTTGTGCCTGGTGATTCTGTCAGCACCAATAGGTACATGACATATTTTTTGCTCTTTTAAGATGCTGTATTTTATAGGAATGTAGGAAGTGATGGTGGAAGCAGTGATCAGTTTTTTTAAAAAGTATTTGGATGCCATTTTTGAGTGAAATATTGCTGATCCAGTACAGTAATTGATAGATGTTCCAACGCCTGTCAGGAAATTGCAGCTGTATGGAATGATGGCCTGGAAAATATGTCAGAGATGTCATTGGGTCTATAAATATGCCAAGTGGATAAATATAAAGGAAGTATAAGAATGACTGAAGCTGAAAGATAATGTTTGTGCAAGAATGAATGGGTTTAAGTTGGTGCAGTATGAATTTAGACTGAAAACCAAAGGAAAATTCTTAGAAAAATCAGGTTCTGCACCTTGTAGCTTAAGACGGGTTGAAGACCTCAGCTGGGCAGCATAATATGATAGTACAGGGGGCTCAGATGAGCTGCCTTTTGCCTAGATGTTACCTCAAAGAAATTAAGTTTTCACCTTAAGAGGTATGAATCTAAGATCACTGGTTTCCAATTTGAAAGGGACTTCAACGTTGTTTTGCACATGTAAAGGTACTGAGATCTTTTACACAGGCATTTAGGTGCCTACGTTTGGTTTTAATCATGTGTTAAGCTCTCTTTTCTGTTTTATTTAAGGGAAAAAAAATCTCTAATCTTCAATGGGAAGGGCATTTGGCAAATGAAAAATAGAGACAGCAGGTTTTCAGCTTAAAATATTCTTGAAAGATAGTTATATGCAGTGCACAGCTGCAGAATAAAGGAGGGGACAGCAGTTTGCAATGGACAGCTGTTTTCCTTTGAGGAAGCAGTGTTGCTACTGCTGACAGTGTTCTCTGATTCTATGAGCTACTGAATTCTTCACAAACATGTCTGGAGAATAAAACTTTTTTTTTTTTTTTTTTTTTTTTTTTTATCTGCATACTAGGTAGGGGTAAATGGTTTTGTAGCAAAGTAGGAAGTATTTATTAATTGATGCCAAGGCATTAACTGATCATTTATAAAACTGCTCTGAAATGTAAATACCTGTTTCTGCTGCTGCTGTTGCCAGCTTAAGCAGCGATCCAGTCCCTTGTTTCACACAGATTTCAGACCATATTTGAATTAATGGACTGAGGAAGCAGCAGGATGAGATTGTTATTCTGTACAGCATTCTAGGGAAAAGGACTGCCTCTGGTAAATGTGATGAGTGGATCAGCTGACTGGGAAGATCTGCAGCCAGAGTCCCACAAAATACAGATAATGCTTTGCCAGAGCCTTGCAGCTCCTTGGAAAAGCAATATTTCTCTTTCCTTAAATATTTTGGAAAAGGAAAGATTTGGATCAGTAGAATATTCTACAGCACTGTTTTCTGACCCAGCCATGTTCCAAAGCAAAAGTACCTTGATTTGAATTATCTGATTAATGAATTTGGTTGGAGTGATGCAGGTGGAATCTAATCACCCAACACCAACATTTGTCTGCCTGGCATCTCCATGCCATTGTAAGGGGACTCGTCTTTCTTACTGATTATAACACCTTTATATCCCCTTTGCCACCCTTCCACCAGTGCAACAGTAAAACAGATGTGTAGCTAGAGAAAAAGGTGGCAGCTGGTAGCTGGACTTCCTGATTTTGAAATTATATGCAGGCAAAATAGAATAAATTTAAAAAATAAAAAATTGATGATACTCAGTTTAGCACACTCAGCTTCCCAAAGCTTGCTGTGAAATCATAGCTTTCATCTCAGGTCAGCAGCAATTCTGCTTCAGTGGGGTTTGGAGCAGAGACTGGAAAATTGTGCTGCTAAACTTTGGCACCTTTTCACCACCTCTTAGGTTAATTTTCCTGCTGATCTTATTTGCTACCTGAAATTCCAACTTTTTAGTATAAATCACAGAAGTGTGTCTTTGTCTCTTTTCCCTTCACTATATTGATCTTTGTGAGCAAATTACAGTGTGTTTCACACCTTTATGACTATTTCCTCTGTAAAAATATTGCAAAAAAATATCATTTTTCATGGAGGATTCCAGCACAGCAGCCATAGTCTTGTCAGTTGTGAGGTCACTTGCCAGTTTTTGCCTCACAGCCAATTAAGCAGGCTGTGCTGGCAGATAAAATGCAACTCACCTTATTGTCAATGTAACTGTGTTCCTAAAAGAATGAATTTGCAATGCAGGTTCATCTAGCAAAAATAAAATAAAAATGTTAATAGGTAGCAGAATTTCTTCTTTTCCCTCTGAAATGCTGATATATTATGGATTTCTCTTGTAATTTGAAAGCATTTTCTTCTTTTTGGGTCCCATACATCTTTGGTTTTCCGACTTGATAAAAAGGTAAGACCTTTCAATACAGTATCCTGTGCTTCTGCTAGAAATAGCCTGCAGTTTTTTCTAGAGATTTTATTGGAATTTACATGTGAGACGCAATAATTCTTATTTCATGACCATATATACATGTGTGATTTCTCAGAGTTGGACATTTTAAGGAGGAAATCCTATTTCACATGGGTAGCACATTATTCAAAGACCTTATAAGTTGAAGCTCTTGTAGTGTTCACTCATTTTCCTCTTGTACAGACCTTGGTTCAAAATTCATTTCCCTCTCATGTAAAAGTGATTTCCACACCCCTGGCTCTACCAATGATAAGGAAAAGAAAAAAACCCAGATGTTTTCTGTACTGGTTTGTATTTGCTTTATGGCAGTATAAATGCTTTGGACAGCTGATGTATTTTAGCTGTGCCTGGGGATTTCTCTGCCCTCTCAGGTGTGTGTGCACCCGTGGGTACCCTGCTCTGGAGTCATGCTTGCACTGGGTCAGCTCTCACAGAAGTTCTCACACGGTGCCTGCTCTGCTGCCTCCCCCGTTTGCAGACCTCAAGAGCTGCTCAAAGTGTGAAGGAAGGTGCAGAGGTGGAGCCAAGCATGTAGAAGGAGAGCTCTTTCCACATCAATGGCTTATAAAAGTTGAATAGCCCAAAGTGGAATTAAAAGTTGTGACTTCAGCTCTCAGCAAAGTCCTACTGATTTGAAGCAAACCATTAAAAAAAAAAATCCAGAAATCTAAGCAGGTTATAACATTATTTTATTTTATTTCCATTTTCTAGACTAGCCTAGAAAACTAATTTGCTTGCTGACACATCTAGTTTGTTGTAGTGGAAAAGAAAAAAACAGACCTTCCTGTTGCCCTGTTTTTGCTTGTCAAAATAATTTATGCCCTAGTAGTAAGGTCTTATAAGGAAAACTTTGTATTCCTCAATACTGTTAAGATCTAATTCAGAATAAGAGAAAGTGTCTCAAACCTGGAAGGAAAAAGATCTTTGATGAGGGAATGTTCTCTGAGATTTATTGGGAACTATTAGATTCTTTGAGGCACCTTAAAGTTTGTGGAGTGGAGATGAAACAAGAAGAAAGAAGACAAGTGCACTTTGATCATCTGAAGCACAGGTTTTACTGAGGTGTCTCACAGGAGACAGGCCATAGCAGCTCTTTCAGTCTTCTGAGAAGTCTTAAGTTGCACGTTCACCTAAGCCACTTTGCCCAGATTTAAATAATGGTTTGTATTTATGAAGGCTGTAGAATGAGTTTCCTCCCTCTTTTCTCCTTTCTTGTGTTCTTCTGTGTGCAGGGTGCTGCAGAAACGTGAGCTGGGGCCATCAGCACGAGGCACCAGCCTGGCTCTGGTTTGCAGATCTGTGCACAGGCAATTCATTTGTTTGAATGGCTCTGAGAGGGCAGTTACACCCCATGAGTTTCATATTTCTGTACATGGGGCCCTTTGGCACCATTCTCACATTATATTCCTAACAATTAATTGCAGTGCATCACCATAGACAAATGAGGGCAAACAGCAGCTTTCGTTTTGCTGCTCTCGCTGTCGGTGATTCTGGGTTCTGTGCACATCATATGCTTTTTATTTGGCTGGTGATAGCTGCTAATGATTCTTTTTATCACAGCCCTGTCTGCTTTAAATCTCATGGATGAGTCATATTGTTCGTTCCCGACATTAACGATTTCAGACCATCTTTGTTATGGGTATTTATAGTAGTTAATGTTCTAATGTATTCATGGTAGTAAAGGATTTGAACCCTTAACAGTGTTCAAACAGATAGCAGTTAAGTGATTTTCCCACTGTTTCCTACATATTTGAAATCATAAATTCATGGCTTGCATCTAAAATTACACAAGATGCTCAGACTGAGGAAAATAATTTCTTGCCATTCATTTTTGCTGCTGCTTGGTTGTTTACATTATTAGCTAATGAGTTCTAAGCAGAATATATTTCCATAAGGAAGGCAGGATAGGCATGGCAGAAAGCCATGATTGCATTTGCATGACTGCATGGTATGGGACATTATTTGTTATACTGTCTGTGGGGTCATAAACACACATTGGTCTGATGCTGCCAGGACATGTGTTCCAGCACCCACGGTCAAACAGAAGTGGCACTTGGGCTGCCACAGCTCCAGGTAAGAGAGACATTTCCTTAGTGCCTTGATACCTCAGCTCTGTGGCTTTCACATCTCAGCAAATAACTCATCTCAGTGTCTCCCTTCAGAAGTCTGTCATTTCTGACACAGTGCTCCGTGCGCCTCAGAGCTTTGTCCAAGTCACAGCTCCCCCACCAGACCTGCCTGGGTATTGATTAGCTTGAACAAATCACCCACACATGTCAAGAAAGCATTTTAGCTTAGAGGAAAACAGAGCTCTTCTGCTCCCATTTTCTGATTGGGGTTTGATGTCATAAACAAGCTGACAGTTGCCAGTATACTTCCATTAGAGCTGCTTGTACAGTGTACCAACCTCAAAGGACTGAGTTTGGCAAAGGCATTTGCTAGGTGACTTGAGAGAGCACTCAAATTTGAGTACTGAATTGGTCTGTCCTTCAATGGGCCTTTTTATCAATCTGAAAACACTATATGGCAAAATATTCACCTCAGGTATCTGTGTTTACTCACTAGCTTTAAATGAAGTGTTTCTATGGAAGCACAAAATGTCTGAATATAAATTTTCCAGTTAACAAAAAGAAACTAAAGAAAGTAGTTTCTCTAGCACTTGTGCATACCTGAACTTTTGTCCCTGTAATGTTTAACACCACATAGAGCATGAATGCAGAGCAAGCTGTGCTGAGTACATGCATGGCTTGCACACTGTGATAGCAAGCAAATGTGCAGCAGCTTTTCAAAAGGAACCACAGTGTTAAAGTTGAATTATAAAATTGTTTGAGGGGCTTAGCATTGAAAAAAAGAAGAGATGTGCCTAGGTCAGTTCCCTGCTATATATTTTGCAGGCATGGGAGAATTGCACAGTAATGGGAGTATTTTTGTGAACTGTCATTCAGTATTTCCTCCTTTGAATCATCAGAGATGTTGGACAAAGGCTGTGTTTTCTGATAAAGTTCACTGCAGTAGTCTTTAAAGCTTTCAAGTATGTATCCCTGTGAAATTGAAAGGAATAACAAAAAGAAGTGATGCTGCTCTTCTTCCTCACCAAACAGGGCAGATCTCCATAGCTGAGAACAGTCTCCTTGAAATCAAACCCTTTTAAGCACCCCACACTTGTGGGGTTGCTTATCTGCAGCTGGATCTGAGGCATAAAGGCACTTCCATGCCTGTTTTCCTAGAGAAAGGACTCAGAATTTGGAAGAGCATTGAAGTCTTGGTGTTAAACTTGTGATGGTTCAGGAAGGTGGGTTGAGAGACTCTGACATACAGAAGTACTTCCTCATAAGACAAAAAATTTTATAAAAAAATGATAAAATTGTGATGAAAACTTTATGCTCTTGTGTCGTCTTGTGAGCCTGTAACACAGAACTGCTGGAAATGAGGCTCAGTAATGCAGCCACTTACACCATGTGTGAAAAACATGCACAGAGTAATTGGAGTAAGTTAAGTAATTCTCTTTCTACATCCTAAGTTATTTAAAACGAAGCAACATGAGAAAGGGTACAGCAAATATCATTGTCATTGTCAAAATTGGATTCCTAAAGAAAAGTCGATTCCCAAATCAACACAGATTAAAAAAAAGCATCTTTCTGAAAGGGTATGAGTCCTACATCTCTGAGTCTATGTTCTTTGCTGCAGAACTCAGTCCAGCTATCTAGGCAAGAAAGTATGGCTATCAATAAATACATCAACTTTCTTATCATTGCAGATGTACAGTGCACAGCTTTTAAAACCTTCAGTTAATATTGTGAAATCTTGCTGTAAATACCTGCACTCTGCTTCTGCCTGTTTTTTTGACTGCAGTAGAACTAAATTACTTGAAACATTAGGGAATAAAGCTGTGGGGTTTTTTTTCACAAAATTATGTACATTCCATATCCTGAAGTTGAAGAAAGTAATTAGTTTTAAGGAATTGACAAAAACCTACAAAATTTTCTATGCCTTTAGAGAGCAGTAAACAGGATTGCATCTGAAACATTTTCTTGTAGTAGGCAAGTGAAGGACAGCTTAATGATCTGTGGAAGGAATAAAGTAACATTTAGTGTGAAAAATGTTTATTAAATGTCATATGTTCATAAGATGAGGGAGCTATTAGCAATTCATTTAATGTTTCTGTGATGCTGGTTGTATTTTACAGACCCATATTACCAAACACCCATTTGGAAATAATAGTGCAAAAATCCCTATAGTAATTTCTAAGAAACCCATAGGCTTATCCCACCTTAACAGACATTTTATGTCATTTATGTAACCAGAACAGGATTGTTTCATAGAATTGTATTCACAGAATACTGCAGTCAAGTGAAATCTTTTACACCTATGACAAGATAAATAATCTAATTCATGCACATGGTTCCAAAAACTTTCCAGATCACATGTTTTGGACGTAATGAATGTGCTTTGGGGTTTTGACAGTAAGTATGATTCCACTTCCCTCTCCTCTTTAGCTTTATGAGACCTTGTCACAACATTGCTGGGAAAGAACCAGTTTTGCCAATGCAGAGGTTGGCATTTCCAAAGGACTCTGCCTCACTAATCATACCAATTGCTACTGAGATTCAGTGGAGGTGCTTAGTGACTGAGAACACCTCAGCTCAACGTAGATAAATGCATTTAAACCCCTTTGGCAGCATTCCTGCAGATAAAGAAAGGCACAGTGTGATGGCACTGTGCACACCTGGAGCAGGCTCCAGGGGCTGGACCAGGATTTCATGCAGGACAAGTCTGGGCTCTGCAGGAGCTGTTGTGTTGATGAAATGACACAGATGATAGAAGAACATATTTCTCCATAGCCCAGTTCTCCCAGTGGTCCCTCAGTTGTGACAGTGCTGCAGTCACCAATCATGCAGTTGAGACTGTGGCACAAATGCAGTCATTGTCATATCTGCTGTGGAAGCCCAGAAAAAGAATTCAAAATTGTAGAAGTAGGTCACATAGCTACACCAGTGTTCTGGTTTTGCATAGTCCTTAGCACAATCAGAAAACCTGGTGTGTGGGGTTGGTCTCTGAGATGGGAATATAAAATGATTGTGGTGTGTGGAGCCAGGAAAGGCAGGGGTGGGAAAGAAATTTTACAGCAGGTGAGAGGCTTTAGCAAGGAACAGGAATATAAAAGGAATTACAGTTTTTGCAATTAGAATGCTAACACAGATTTACTGATCTGTCAAAACTGCATAATATCAGAGAAACTTTGATTTTTCTGGGAATATTTATCAGACTCATTGGTTGTAGTAGCTTATGCTGATGTCAGTAATCAAGAAACCAGACTGTAATGTGCAATGTTTACTGCAGGCTCGTTGTGCCAGGGGAGGCTGATCTGGCAGTGATCACACAGGTCTATCATTTCCAACATACATTTAGAGCAAACCTCATAAATAACCTTATCACCATCAGCTATGAGGTCTATCAGGCAGCTTCATTTGCATTTGATGTTGTTACTACTTCTCACAGAAACAGGATTACATTTTTAGCAAATAAAGTAAGGAAGCATCTCCCAGTTGTCTGAGGGGAGACAAAGTGTTTTGTGTGGACATCCTGTTTACTTGCTGATACTCTGGGGTGAATTAAGGTCCTTGTATGTGTTGAACACTTGTGTTAATTTATGAATGCTAAGAAAATCAGTAAAAATATGTCTCCATACAGCAGCAACATTTAATATCTACTTGCTTTCTCATCTCATTGCTGAAAACAATGGGTCATTCAGAGAAAAATAAAAGTGCTGTATTTGGCTGACAACTGATGATAAACATTTTGTCCTGAATCTGATAAAATTCTTAAATACATTCTTCAGGTGTTTAGTAAGATTAAAAATATAATATCAATAGGCTACTCACTGATTTGAAATTCGACATGTTCATTTCTTCTGGTGGATTTATAGCTATGGTGGTAAAAGTTAATCAGTACTGATTTACAGTATTGTGAATATCAGTAGATATTGCCTATGTTGCTTGGTGAGACTAAGTTCTTTCCATTAATATCCAACATAGTGCCTCAGAGAGAAGTAACTTTGTTTATTAGCTGCAGAGATAATTTAAGATTTTAAAAATGAGTAGAAAAGAGACAAGCTTAATCCTGAGTCTGCATGCAGCAGGTAAGGTAAATAGTAATTAAGGTAAGGTAAGATAAATTAAGATAAGGTAAAGGTAAGGTAAATAGTTGAAATTTCTAAGTTGTCTTGAGTCTGAACATGGCAGCATTGCTTTTATTTATTTGCAGAAGCTAGAAACAATCTTTCCACTTTTGCAATGAAAATCACGGCCACAGGCTTTAGTCATTCAAAGGGAAAAAAAATCAATAGTTTATTCCATTATTCAGCACTGTGTATAATTTATATAACAAGAGGTTTTGATGGATGTTTTTCAAGTTTTCCTTTGTTATGGAATTGATAGTGGGCTAGGGGATCCTGTTCCTTAGGCTGTGCTGTAATCTTTCCACAGCCACATGAATGCTCACAGCAAGCCTAGGGTTTTTTCCCTCCTTTGTATTTTTTTTCCTTTACAAATAAATGGATAAAACAATTAACCTTTACATTTTGTCTTCAGTATTTACTTTTATACATTGAGGACTTGAATTTGGTTTAAAGTAAAATGAACTGCATCTATGCAAATTGGGAGTGTAAATGTTCTTTCATTGTTTACACTGAGAATATAGCAGATTGTGAATTGTTTTTATAGATTTATGGCCTCCTTTCTTTCTAAGTTGTTATCATTTCCTTAACTGTGATGTATAATTTCATCAAAAACAGACCAAGTATCTTCTAAGGGGTGTGTGGATGTATGATTTTCGTTATTGTGTAATTGATGAGGCTAATTACCAAAACATTCTGTATACTTACTATTACACCAGTTCACGTGTACTGAACAGCCTACCTGTTGCCAGGGAAATTTTTAGTCTGGAAAAATTTTAGTAGTCCTCTTTATCATAGAGGGTAAAAGGAATGTCCAGGTATTAGCTGATTCAAGATCATTCTCAGATCATCCATTTTTAAATGTCTTAGAGAGGGAAGTTTCTGTCATGTGTTGCAGTGAAGATATTTTGAAAAATCAGTAGTTTAACTATTTAGATTTTGTCTCCTATTCCCCTGAACAGTTTTCAATCAGTTTTCTAACCCCACCAAACTTTTTGAAGAGTACTTTTGTGTAAATTAATTAAAGAAACAAATAACAGGAATTTCTCTAAAGCAAACAGCAAAATCAAATGTTGTGCTCTTTGATAACTGAGATTTAAAAAATACATTATTACATGCTGTTGCTTTTTCTTTTCAATATGAAAAAAACCCAACAAAACAACCGAAGTCTGAGAGCATTGATCACTTTGCCCATTAGGAGAGAAGACAGAAGCAATGAACCCTTCCTATTGAATAGACAAATCCCTTGTCCCATTATTCTGTGTTCACATGCAAAATGAAGCATCAAAAATAATATGTTTCTAAGAAACCCTGTAGTTTCATATATCTATATATATAGATATCTATATATATATCTGTAACTGATTATGGTTTTCACTTCATTGGATGTACAAATAGGTTGACAACCATGTGCTGCTAAACACCAAAAGCACAATGGATAAGAGAGCAGCAGTTTGTGTCTTTAGGTAGTATCCTAATCTAGCTGCTTTATGAATGGAAGGATTTTCCTTTCAGACCAACTTTTAGTGGTCTAATACTTGAACTTAGTCCTGGTCCTTCCACACAAATAATCTGTTCAGAGTACTTGAGCTGTCCCAAGGTAGTTCCCAGCATATTATCATGTTGCATTTTGTGTTCAAGACAATCATCTACCAAGGACAATTTAACAACTCTTATGAGTTTATTTGAAGCGATAAATTTCATTTACAGAGGAAAATACTTTGCTGCTCTGATTTCCTAAAGCTGTCTTCATGCCAAAGTCAGCTTGTCCTTAGAAAAGATTAAAATATCTGTAGAGGTTTACAATGAGTACTTTCAGGTCCAAGATTTTTCAGTTAGATTTACATGTTGAGTTTATATTTCTGTTCGCTCTTAGTATGACTAAGAAAAAAGTTGCAGCAAACCACAATCCAGACACAAGGCAGTATGTTGTTTTGTGGAGCACTAATAAATTAATCCATTAGTGACTGCAAATTTATTTTCTCTTGTCCTTGCAATCAAGTATTCACAGGTGTGTGTGTGTGTGTTTAGACAGTATAAATTAAAAGGGCTTTAATACTAGCAACACATTGCCGTAGTGCAAGGACAGTATTTTTCCCACATCAACATGAAAATGGAGAAATACTGATAAAATAAAACATACAAGTGAATAATCTTCCTATCTGAGAAATATATTAGTTTCTAAGAGCATAGCAATACCAGAAGGAAAGAAGAAAGCACAATAACAGAAGTAAAATACAGTCGCATTATTTGGTTAATGACCCCATCTTGTGGAGCAGCACCCACGCTTCAGCACATTTATAGCTCTCATATGCATTTTTTTTTATTTTTAATGGAGTCCATTTCTTGATGGTGAATTACTTGGCACTGCACTTGCTGTGTCCAGGGATGTGCTCTGCAGGCAATTCATCATTCGTAGAGCACGGCTGCACAGCAACAGAGCAGTCCTTTGTCACACCACGGATTGCCAGGGTCAATACTTCACCTTTTAGTGTTTGGTTCAGCCTCAGGTCACCACCACAGCTCACATCCCTCACTGCCCCTGCTGGTTATTTCCTGCTGCCCTGTGTCTCTCACATGGACCTGCTGGGAGAGTTTCTTGCTGCTGTTAAGAGGGGACAAACCCATCTCCAAAGCTGGAGCCTGCAGGGCTGCTGATTTGCACCACAGCAGTGCACGTGAGAGCATTTGCTGGGCTGATGCCTGGTCACCAAGGGGCAGCCCAGTGATGGTCATAACCAGTGCCAGCGTGTGCTACACCTGCCAGAGTCACCATTTCCTTGATTTCTGTTCCCAAACAGCTGCTCACAGGGCTTGTTGAGCTGCACTTAATGATTGGCAGCTTGGATATTTTATTGTAAAGATTTATCCCTCTGGACATTCTTTTATCGTAACCTGGGGAAATCAGCTTTGTCAGCTATATATATTATACTGGTTGCTGAAGTTGTTTTCCAGGCACATGAGATATTTTAAATAAATCACCTGGCGTGTTCCCACCCTCTCCAGCTGAACATGTTTCCCAGGAAGGCTCCATATATCCTTGATTCTCACTTATGTAAAAGCCACTCAAATATGAACAGAAATGCTTGTTTTCACCATTTTAAAGGAAAGATCTATTTTGTATCCACTTTCTGAGGAAGTGGTTTTTAACCATGTTGGTGAACTCAAAAAGAGAATTGTAGGCTGCAAATGGAAAACACATAGAGAAGGTATACGGCCAAGTTAGAAAAGAAAGATTGTTTTTTTCAGCTGTTCTACATAGGCTTAAGAAGATGATACTATATTGTCTTCCTCCATGTGTCAATATCCTTAGTTCCTCGGAGATCAGATTATGATGCTTTGATCTGTGCTATCATTTTTTTGAGTAAGGAATTTTCAGCTGCATTTTTATCTGATTTACAGAAGGATGCAAAGGTGTGAATTGCATGTAGATAACATTTGCAGATTTCACAGGTACAGAAAATTAGAAGGGGGAAAAAAGCTACAAATCTCTGTATATATAGTATGTTTGATGCACTTTTGATATATCTGATTTCATGCTTTTATAAAAATTACATTCTTATAAAAATTTGCATTCCTGTCAAATGTACTAGGGATGTTTGTACATGGTATTTGTACATGAATGCAAGAATACAGATTGGAAGATTGCTACGTGGAATACATATATGTATAATTTTGAGTTATGTGTTTTCAAAGGAAAGATTCATTTGTCACTAAACTTGCATAATGTGCCTTCCCTAACACCATGCTAATAAGGTATTTATACCATCTACCATCATCTCGTTCTCTGCTTTTGAAGAGCATATTGTGCCTTCTGCATGAAAATAAAATAAAGAGTTTAGCAGCTGTTCCATATATTTGTATGCTAAGTGAACTGAGCAAACTGATGCTCAGTGCCTTCTCCTGGGTGGATTGAAAGGATGCAAAAGGTGAAGAATTCCCAACATTTTCAACAGAAACCACATATTCCATGATCTCGTCACAGGTACCGGAGTTGGCAGTAAAATGAGGTGTTTTAACTGTTGGGTTATGTTGGAAAGTCTTTCAGCTTTGCTGTGTAGTTCTTAGAGGACTCTAATATGCCACGTAAAAAAAAGGCCCTGAAATATTTACAAGCCCATGTGGTAATTCCGTCAATATTCTAAAAGCGTTAAAATTTTCGCTTCACTTTGAGATGTCTTGAAATTCTTGCATCTTGTCTGTCTGATGGCCAAGTTGGGAGCATGGCTTCCCTTTCCTGCTGTCAGATTTTCTGTGCAGCAGAGGCCAGGTAGGAGTCACGTTGGGAGTAAGTGTGGCTGCTGTGCTGTGGGGAGAGCTGCCAAACTCAGTGAAAGCCTTCCGTTCATCTCTTTAGGTTTTGGTCCGAGAAAATGAAAAAGCCTTGTCTAACTAAGGACTAACAGTGGTTAGCGTGTTGGGGGAGGATTTTCAGGAGGATGGGAAAATGAAATCCCTTTAGGTAGCTGGCTTGAACATGAAGTCAAGCATAAAGGTATTCATGTCCTTGTCCAAATACAGGTCCCTTCATGTGGCAGCTGAGTGCCCTAAATTCCCACCTTAGGATTGCCTTTGAGGGGCAGGTTGTGCCTTTGTTTTGGACCTGTACCCACACTGTTCTGCAGCACTGCCAGATCAAGGTGAATTTATATTTTGCTCGGTTTCTAACATTTCTGTCTTTTTTCTCTTTTTTTTCTTTTACATGCTTTCATGAGTATAGCAGACCATTTAGGAATTGAATTCATGGGTAAGTTTTAACTTCTCTCCTTTTCAATTGTTCATATTTATCTTGGTCCCTTAGTCCAAAGAACATGGAAGTTAATGGGAAGACTCCCATGACCTCCACCACTGGGTTTTGGATTGGGTTCCTTTTATACCTACCAATCACATTTGAAATTATATGAAGGTTTAATTTTTTTCTTGTCCACTGCTATGGAGCTTAAAACCTACATAATGAAGTTTTAGTATTTCATTGGTATTTAATGAAACATAACATAAAGGTTATGTGACCATATCATCTTGAGGAATAGTATTTTATATGTGATTTTAGGGCAGAGTTACTAACTTTTTTCATGTAAAGGAAAGTAAATTCTAAATCAGGTTTCTTTTTCTTTTGTTAAGAAGTTGTTGTTAATTAAAATATTAAATTTAACTAGGTTTAATAATAAACATCTTATAAAGGATAATTCTCTCAAATCAGAGAAACACTTTTAAGAAAAGAGTCAAAGATCCATCATTCCATGAAAAAAGTTTAATTGGTTAGGAAAAAGCTAAAAATGGAGTGAATGATTGCTTCTTACAATTTTGGGAAGGAAAGGATGGCATTCTGTTGGCTCAGCTGCAGCTCTGCAATGTGCTCATAGCCTCATGGAATGACAGATCACCTCTCAGCTGGTGATCTTCAGACTTGAGGAAGCTGAGATCCATCCTTAATAGAGTTAATGTTTCTTTGTGCAAGAACAGCTTGCATAAGCCATTAAATATGACTGAAGACACTATAATAAAAAGCATGCAAATTCCTATTGAAGTCACAAAATGGTTATTTTTAATGTGCTCTTTCCCTATGCTAAATTTTACTTGATTTTTTTAGATTTTAAAAGTTAGAGCCTTATAGCCTATTGATTTTAAGAGCCAGCATGGGGATTCTGTTGACCAGTTAGGTATAAATTGTCAAGAAACCAATATGGTGATGAACATTAACTGCAGTAACAAGAGGATAGCCAGAAGGTTCAAGGATTTTCTCCTACTGCTTTTGGATTTGTGCCACACCTAGAGTACTGTTCTCTCTAGGGAACTGGTTCATGAAGTCCAGAAGTTTTGTGTTTCACTTCACTCTGTATGAGGCTTGAAAAGTGCCAGTGGAATCGATGCAAGTGTCTTCACAGACTGGACAAGCACAGCTGGGAAATGGTTACTTGCAAGGCTCTGCATATATCCTGCTTTTCCTGCTTAACTTAAATTGTGAGCAGCAGTCTTGAGGCATACAAGTTGAAGGACAATAATATATGTAAAAGAGGATAAGGAGTATAGATATATGGGATGCTTTAAGTGAACCTTTCTGTTAGAAAAAGGAAAGTGTTACCCAAGAGGCAAAGCTGAATTATTTTAATTTTATTTTGAGACTTTCCATTTCCTGTCTTTTTTTTTTTTTTTTTTTTTTAAAGACATCTCTTTAAGGCATGAACTAAAGCCAATCTCTGAAATCTTGGCTCAGAGTAGTTCTCATATGAGTAGCTCTCAAGACTTTTTTATTAAATATTGGAACAGATCCTGATGGCGTAGAAATTAATGAAATTTTATGTCTCAAGCCTGAAAATATTATGACAGCAGCCTAAAATAAGGCTTGAAGTTGTTTCCTGTGGGCTAGAAAAAAACAAGTTCTGGAATAATATGCAAAAGTGAAATGCTTATGCTTCTTAAATTCTCCTCTAGTCTACATGAAGATGTACTTAGGGAATGTAAGCATGCATGGAATCACTGCTGTACATGTGGCAAAGTAGAAATCCCCACCCTGTGCACAGAGAGTTCAGGTGACAATATGCTCATCAAATTAGGGACACTCTTGTAAAGCCTCTACAATGAGTTTACTTTGTACTGTAAAAAATAATGGCAATTAGTGCAAAGAGTGTTTTCTAGCTAGAACAAACAGCAATGTTGAGACGGTGCTGAACTTAGCTTTGTTTGTATGTAATCCAGAGAACATTCTTTTTTTCATTGCATTTGTGGGTTCAGTTGCCATAGCAATTCCATTTTCGTCATCATCTTCCAGAAATTTTGTTTGAAAACCATGCAAACCATGTAACTTGGATTGCCAGGGCAAGCTGAATTCCTTCCATGGCAGACAAAGCTGAAACCTAAGGTGTCCAAGGGGACGAATGAAATGTGCACTGAAATCACACACCCACTTTAGTGTACATTTGCCAAGGAAGGTAGATAAGTGTAGTCATTTCCTGTTTTCCTTTGTATACATAGCCAGTCCTTTTACTGTCCTGATGGGGAACTGTGGTCCATGACTGTGTATCCCATGGACCACTTGGTACTGTTTTCCCCCACAAGCTCCTATTTTCCATTTGCTGCTGACATCTCCTTCCTGCTGGACCCTTCTCTCACAAACAATACTTTGGGAACAGCAATGATGCATTCAGTTTATGTACCACGCTGAATTTTGTATTAACCTCACTCATGGTGTCACGCCCCCTTTCCTGTCTGGGTGTTGTCAGGTCCGTGCTCTGTACAATATTCAATTTTGTGCATTCCAAAACTTGAACACCAGTTACTTTAGTATTGCTGCTGATACTGATGTACACTGTCTGTTTCTTTGTATGGATAGCAGAGACAAAGGCAGGCATATTGATGTGGCACATCTGTTTTAAAATGTTGCAAATGTAGCAATTATTGTGTGGTTCTTATGTATTCATGTGCAGTGCCGCCTGAACGAAATGGAAGCCAAGTATGTGGTCAAGGGACACTATGTCCTTAAAGTTGTGGATTGAAATATTGTCATCAGTGGTCCAGCTTTATGAAACTTCTGGTGATAAGGAAATAGTTTATACTTCCTAGTACATCAAATCAAAAAGAAAAAAAGAAAAGGTCTTGTGTCTGACGGTCGCTTGATTCAATATTGATTCAATATCCATCTCTGATGCAATCTCCTGGACAGGCTTTGGGCAAGGTGTTTTAATATGTCTGTGCTTCAGGTTCTCAGTTGCAGTAAGTTTTCTCAGGCTTTCTGAATTTAGATTCCTCAGCTCTCTGGGGGATATGAGAGCACTGTGCAGCTCACCTGGTCTGCTTTGGTGCCCAGTGTTTCACTAATGAGGATGCCATTTTATTCACATTTCCAACACAAAAGCAAGGAGTTTTCACCATGTTCTTACAAACTGAAACTACACGAGCTGTATGAACAATTCTGTGTCAATGGCAAGCAGGGTGGTAGCTGGTAATGCTCATGGGAGCAAGAAAGATTGTTTTAAAAAACAAAAGCCAACAAACTATCAAAAGAAGCAGCTTTTATACAATGAAAAAACTAAGTGATACCTCATTAGCATTGGAGAGCATGGAGTATCTACAGCTCATTATAATTTTTTGACCCAGGTGGTTAACTGCACTTCAGGGCTGAATGGTTTACTTTTCCAGTGAAGAATTTGTTGATGAGGACAAATATCTGTGACAGCAATCATGGTCACTTTGGAGCAACAGGCAGCAGCTGTTGTGGAACTGGCCTGGTGCATGTTCTCCCAGCTGCAGAGTGAAATCTTTACCTGAGAGTCATCTGTGGATGTTCTGAGCTGCAAGCCAGTGCCTGAGACAAGGAGTTGTCTTTTAAACTCATTTCTTACACTGAGGATGAGTTAAGGGGTGCTAAGGCATGAAACACAAAGGTGGGTATAACCTGCTACAGCACCTGAACAAACACAACAGTTCCAGCAACTCGCCTACACCACCTACTCTGATGATCCAGAATTATGATCTTTTATGCTGTAGCAGTAATTTATGGCGTGGATACACATGGAAATAAAGTGCTCCAATAAAGTGCAACAGCCAAGTCACTGCAGTTTTGATGGAAATACAGACATAACATGAAGTAGTCTTCATCCTTGGGCTGCTTACCAGTTAAACCAGTATCAATGGTGCACACAATGGGATGTGTTAATCCCCCCATACATTAATTACAGGAAACCAATCTTATAACCATATAATCAGTTGTTATATGTAGTCACTACTTTTAATTTGTTTATTCTTAAGGCTTAAACAGAAAATTAATATTTTTCCTTAGAACTACTCATCTTTTTTGGAAAAATCAGGAGCTTCACTGAAGTCAATGAAGTGTGAGTGGTATATAAAACCTTGAAAGTGCTGAATCCTTAAATAGCATTTAATTGAGCAGAGTAATAAAGTAATTCAAGAATGGGATACTATTAAACTTTATATATCTCCTTGCTATGACTACAATGTGAAATGTATTCAGTTTTCTGTAGTCTGAGCAGTTGTTAACAGTGGAGAAGGTGGTGCATGCTGTATTTTCACTGTGCCTATTGTCACTGCCTCCTCATTGTGATGATATTTGCCTAAGACTCTGGGAATACCTGATCCAGTTAACCAGATTGACTCTGTGGCCTTGTGTCATGCACTGTGACTGATGCATTTTTATTTTTACAAACTGCAAACATTGGTTTTGCTGATGGGCAGAATAAGCAATAGTGCAACAACTTAGTATTTTTTCCTGTATGCCAGAAGTAAAAAGGCAAAGTTCATTAGTCCTTGCACAGCTCAAAAACTGGTAACCTTTCTTTCCTCTGAAACTCAATGTTTTGCAGAAACAAACAGAAAATTATTATAAATAACCAGTGCTTGCCTTAGTTACATTTATAAGCTCTTCTCTGTTATAAAACCCTGTAATGCTCCAGTCTTTACTGGAAGAGAGGATGAATGTTCATTTACATGAGGAAGACTGTATGTGTTCTAAAGGATATATGT
>JAOTQP010000304.1:9408609-9460252 GCA_026413545.1 Cichladusa arquata | reverse complement strand
AAAAAATAAAGAAATTAAGTTCAGTTTTCCCTGTATTCTTTTTTAGTACTATAAAGCAGGTAGGTCTTTTTCTGATCATATGGCACTGACTGTTTTTACGCTCCTGTTTTGCAATCTTATTAGAGATTCCAATCACAATCATCCCCCAGAACTATGAAACCATATCATTCTAATAATGATATTGTTAATAATCAATATGCATTTAAAATATTTCATCTATACTCTGTTAGTAGATTTCTGAGGAACTAAGAAGGGCTGTTCTGGTAGGCACTGATACTTGGAATTTTTACTGCCATCATCATTGCTCCTTGAATACCTTTGTTTTTCATCCTGCCTCAAATTTTCATTACCTCCTTCTGGTTTTTGTCTTTTCAAACTCAGTAAAGACTTGGCTCTTGGGACCATTTCCAAATTCACTAAAGGCTTTGCTCTTGGGACCTCATCTTTCAGTTTGCCTTATGAAATACCTGTCCTTTTTAAGTATGCTGCAAAATAACAAGAGCATCCTGAGGCATGAAATGGATTTAGACCCTCAGCACTTTCCATGGGATTCACTTAGCTGGGAAGAAGAGTCATTTATCATCTCTAGAGGAAAGAGACACGAGCAGCAGAAGAAAGAGTTTTACAGAAGCAGCTGATGCCTGAGTGCTGTAAGAGCAGTGGATGGAGCAGAGGTTCCTCAGGGGCTGCAGGAAGCTCTGCCAGTGGTTGTACCTGTTTAGGAATACATCTCCTGAATGAAAGTCAGTGTGCATCTGGTGCACAAGTTGCAGGCTGCCTCACATCTTGGCTCTGTTTAGGGCATATGGTTCTAGTTCAGCTGAGAGGGACAGATTTTTACCTAAACAGTTTTTAACCTGTCTACCATCTTGGTTCAATTCTACCATCTTTACTTTTCTTGATATGTCATTTTTCCAATTTATCTGCACTTTCTGTATTGGCAATGAACTGGGTTGGTTTAACTTGCATTATTTTTAAAAGGTTTACTGTGTAGCTAACTTATGTGTGTCATTAACTGCCTTCTGTGATGGTTTATCAAAATAGTAATTCTGTGAACTGGGTAGATGAAATAATTTTAATATATATAAGTTACTCTGGTGAGCTTCCGTAATATTTGATTTCTGCTGTTCTCACTAACTGAACCTCCTGATCATTCATGATGAAACTCATAGAAATTTAAAAAACAAAAACTGATAACAAGGTGTACTGATAAGTTTAGGAGGCCAGAGTTGATCTGGGTTTCTCTGTTTTTCTGGGGTCTGGGTTGGGAGGAGGAGGAAGTTGCATTAGGTGGGGTCTGTATCAATCTGTAGAAGGGGCTGTGCATCATCCCTGATGATGTGTAAGGATTGTTATTCTGACTCTCCTAAGGTGAATGTGTACTGAGTTCCCCTGTCTGCTGGTTGGGGTGGAGGGCACTAGTAAGGTCCAAGTGTTATCTGTGGGTTAGAAAAGAATCTGTGAAGCCCCAAAAATGGATGTTGTGTGAAAGCCTCCAGGGAAGTTTCCATGTACCCCCTAGTGCCAGGTACAAGCCTCTCTTCATCGTGCCAGCCTCAAGAACTTTGGCACCCCAGGGAGAAGGGGTGTGTGCTTCCAGGCTGGATTTCAGCTGAGGACACAGCATCTCACCTGCTCACAGAGGGGCTTTGCTGTGTCCTACACCTGTCATATCGTGTGTGCATTCTGGTTTGGGATTTGGCACGTGCCCTCAGGTCCTGCACAGCTGGTGTGCCTGGAGTTAAACACTTTATCATGAAATACAGGTAATTGGATGGCTTCAACACTGAGCAGACAGCTGTGTATTTAAATGTGACCTTATACCCAGTCAGTCTCATAACCTGCATTTTGAATATGGTATTTAGGTAAATGCTGTGCTGAGCCTGAGGAGTTGTTAAAACTGACACCACAGTGTTATGCTGATGACTTGCAGTGCTGAGATTTGGCCTTTGTTTGGGCTCAGTTGCAGTCTAACCAGATGCAAAAATATGTAGACAGTAAGTTGTACGCTGCTGAAACAAGCCTGGCAGGGCAAAGGTGAGAGCCACGTGTCAAAGGTGGTGCTACAGACAGCTGCCACAAGCCTGCCAGTGACACTTCACATTTCCAGCTCAGAGAGGACTGGGAGGAGGCTTCGAAACAGTGAGTACCATCTGGACACGTCTGTGAGAATTTGGGATCTGTTGTTTGAGGTGGGGGGGATGTGTTATCAGTAGAAGGTTGTTCACTGTGTGTTGAGGTTATCTTGACACAGGAGGAGAGCTCTGAACACCTCATCTGTACCATGTTTGTGCAGCCACAGAGAATCAGGGCTGCTTTGCCCTTCTGCTGCCTGGAGGTGCTGCCTAGATGTCAAGTCTCATTCAGTAAATGGTGCAAGGATTTGGAATGCAGAATGTAAGTATCTCAATGAATGTTCCATGGCAGTGGTGCACTTGTAATGTATACTGCAGTTCTATAGAAAAATCAGTGCTTTTGTCAGTGAACTAAATCTTTCTCTGTCCTTCTGTTTCCTGCCTAGAATGAGTAGAGCCAGTGTCCTGCCAGTAATTGCTGGAAGCAGAGGAGAAGGGTAAGCAGGGTGGAAAAATTGGCATGTGCTGTGTAGAGCACACTAAGTTATTGTTTCATGCACTGCCTTTTCTCTTCTTTTGCAGGAGCTGTAGGATATTGGCACGTGGAGAAGCACAAGCACAGAGATACTTCTACACTGGCTGATGGTTTCTAATAAAGACATTTTTATTGTAATTGAAAATTGTCTCATGATCCCATTTCCTGTTCCAATCAGCATCAATTTATTTAGTTGTGATTCTGCTGAAAAGCACTCTGTCCAGTGGCCCAGGGTATCTGTTGGTATTGCTTCAGACTTAACAGCCAGCAATTATCTGGGACACAGCATGAGCAGCACAGAAGGAAGAGGGAAAAACAAAACCTGTGTATGAGTGTGCAGGTGGTGTTCTTGTATGCTCAGCTCTTAACAACAGTGGAAATAACCTCATAGTTTTTTGTAAACTGTTACATTCAGTTACATACAAATGAACTTTCTTGTTTACCACTGTCGACTTTTCTTCTTTGAATGGTTAAATAAATCACCATGAGGTATTTTCATTTAGTATGGATCCAAATCCTTTAAGATTGTGTTCATGTAATTTACTCACTGCATTAATATCTATTGCATCCTGTAATGATCATATGAGTTAAAATGATCTTTTTTTTTTATTTTTGTGCTAACTTAGTTATGTGCTGCACTATGCCTACTCTAACAAGTAAACTCTATTGGAATATAGTATTACTCTATGGTTATTTTTTTACGTCTCTTGGTAATTTTGCATTTCCCATTCAAACAGAAAATAAAAATGGAAATATAAAAAATAACCTGGTAATGGAGGAGCATAAAATGGGACAGTATGTTAGTTCTCAGCAGAATTAACTAAAACAATTTAGGGTCTTCACTGTTTGATAGTGAAATACAAAACAACAGAGAAGAGCCAGACAAAATGAATTAGAGAAAGCAGTTTATAGAGATGAAAGTGACAGAAAAAGCAGTTTATTTGCCATTAAGGGCATTAATACTTCTATT
The DNA here is from genome assembly GCA_026413545.1 of Cichladusa arquata. Classification (NCBI taxonomy): domain Eukaryota; kingdom Metazoa; phylum Chordata; class Aves; order Passeriformes; family Muscicapidae; genus Cichladusa; species Cichladusa arquata. Next base: position 9,456,672 of record JAOTQP010000304.1, on the reverse strand, counting down.
AGTAGCTTCCCACACCTTGCTGTTGGTTGCTAGGTGTGTAAGTTGTTTCCTCTTTGGAATAATGACCTCAGTCACCCAAAGTTCAAGGTTTTGAGTAGTGCAGGGAACAGAATGAAGCCAGGTGCTGCATTTCCTTAGGGCAGTGCTGCCTGCCTGAGCCTGGCCTCCCTCATGCACTTCCAGCTCTTGCCATGAGATAAAGTTCTTCAGTGCTATAAAGACTTGAGTTATCTCTGTGCAAGCCAAGAGTATTTTAAATTGATGCCTACAAGGTCTTTGGGTGTTTTCAGAGTGTTAGTTGCATGTTTTGAGAGTTGCAGTGTTGGACTTAATAAGAGTTACTTTTGTGTTGCTCTTGATTTCTGACTAAAACACATGGAAGTCAATGGATATTTGTTATTTCTAATATAAGGTACAGAACCTGAAATCAAGACCCAGTGTTTGACTAGACCGACATATGAAGTGAGCCTGTCCTTTTCCTGATTGGCTCCAAATTCCCTAAATCTAAAAAACTAGATATATCTCTCAACAGTGTTACAAAATTGAGTATGGACAAGTAATTTGGTGCAGTTGTGCAAACCCAGGAGTATCTTTGTTTCCTCTCTTGAGCTTCCATTCTTCTTCTCCCTACCTTTTCTCTTTTGTACCTTCCTGATTGGTTTTTTTTTTTTTTTAATGTACCCCTGTGGACTTTCTTTTTGTGTTAATTTCATAAATCTACTGACCAATGAACATACTCTGTGTAAGTGTGCTGCTGTTTACAGCAGTGACTACAAATCAGTTGTATCACAAACTGCTCTATTTAGCTTTAATGGAGACTACAGCATGCACACGCTGAAGTTTTACTCGTTTATTATCATAATGCCCTCTCCTGTACCCAGAAGTGATGCAGCAGTTGAAAAATGGAAATCACAATATACACTAACTTCACCAGCTCATAAAATATGAATGCTCAGAAAATGAATGCAGCAGTGTTAAATACAGTTAATCAGCTTTAGAAAAACAAAAATATGTATTTATCACCATAATATGTACATGCATGGGATATTAATGAAAAATACCAGATACTTCATTTTCTGTGTTTATTCTACACTGTGCTCATTACTCTCATTCAAATAATTTAAATTTGCTTTCAAGATAAGGACGATTTGCTGCTGATGAGAAAAGTTTGGATGTCTTCTCTGCCACATTTTTCTTTGAGGATATGGAGTCTCTACACTGAATATAAAGCCAGCTGGGCTGGAGATTTTGTACATTACCATGGACTGACAGAGTAGACCTTTGAAACTGTTGAGCTGTAAACAGTTGAACATAGTGTATTGTTAGGAAGTGTATAATAAAAATATAAGACTTTATCAAACTCAAATTAACGACCTGCCTCAGTGAGAGTGTGAGACTGTGACTTCTGCTGAATTTTGCTACATGAAGGGTTTTTTATGCTTCTGTACTTTAGCAAATGTGCTTAAGTCAAAACCAAGAAAGTGGCCTTGCTTAAGTGTTTGTTGAATGAATGATGAAGAGAAAAATACGGAAACAAGTGAATATTCTATTTCAGTCAGTTTCTTCTTGTGAATCTATCTAGAGTGTTTTAAAAATTTTTCTTGCCTGATGGAGTCTCTTTTCAAGGTAAGGTGGTACCAGAGCATTTCATTCCTTCAATTAGTAGTGAATCCTGTCTTGAAATAAGATGGCTGACCATTAGTGGGAGAAGGTGAGTGAATCCTATAGAACTCCTATAGAAAAAATCAAGTCACTTTAAATTTATTCCATAAACTTACTTAAAGGTGAGCTGGAGTGGAAAAGTACATGTAATTGTCCTAAATTATGCTGTTTCTTTGAAGTTAAATAGGTATTCATGTGTTTATTTCAAAAAATTACTTATTTTAAGGGCATGTTCTAGTCAAGTTTTTGTTCCAAAAGAGCTATGAAAAATATTTATTTAAACCTCAGGGAAAATATGGAAATCCTGTTATTTATTTTTTGCTGAGTACAAGTGGAGATTTGTGAGAACTATGCTGGATGGCCAATATCTTACTTGTCAGTATTGGGTCAAAGGTTCTTGTTGGATTCTGATGCAATTGATGTGGATAGAGGACAGCTGAAAGAATTGAAATGTATGCCTTGGCACTGATGCTGCTTTATCCAACTTCTATGTCAGGAGTTGTTTTGCTCAAAGGGTGAGTAATGTAATGACATTGGCTTGTTTTTTCGAGTGATTTGTAATTTTTTCTATACCTTTTAAGATGTGTTAGTATCCATGTTTCAGCTATTGTGATGGTTTCATTGCCTCAACACCTTTGTGGATTGGGTTTAGCATCTGTAGGCCATGAATCAGTGTGGTGATCATCCCCTCCAGTCTGCTCAGACGTGTTCAGTGAAAGTCAAGCAGTCCTTGTGCAAAGAAAATTCAGAGTCACCTGTAGGTTTGCAGGTATAGCTCTTACTGTGGCGAATGCCTTGGGAATTCAGACCTGGAATGTGCTCCAGACACCTTACTGGATGTGCAGCCTGTGTTCCTGGTTCTGGTGGTGCTGGTTCAGCAGAAATGGGACATGGTCTGTTCCCCTTTTGGAACTGTGACAAACGTGCTGGGAAAACCATTCACTTTTTCATTCTCTGCCTCCCCAGTCCCCAACATATGCTTCATTTCCCTAAATCTTTCTTCAATTTAGATATGTAGAGTTTCTTCTCTTAATAAAGTATGCTAATAAAAATTCCTGAAAGTAGCAGTATACTATTCACTTGTCAGGGAATTGCCTTCCCATAACACTGCCCACGATGTAACATTACTTTTTCTCCCATTCTCTACTCCTCATTTTATGGTGCTGAGGTGTGTACCATCAATCATTTCATTTACACTTTTGTCATCTTTATTGCTTCCTCAATCACTCTGATACCTTCAACTTATCCTTCCTTTTTTTTTTTTTGCTCTCTAGTGTTCTAAAAAATGTAGATGCTTGATGTTGGTAGCACAGCTGTGCTGAAGAACCTGCTTGCAAAGTCTTCTGCTGTTGAAAGGAGTCTGTCTCTCCCTGTCATTACTTGTGTCACTGTTCTGGAGAGCAGCTTTTTAGCTCTTCACTTCCTCTGGGTGTTTTCCTCTCCTCTTCCATTGTTTCTCACAGCTCTGCACCCATCTCTCACTCTCTACTTATTTTGGTATCACCATTACTTCTGGTGTCAATGTTATCTTTTTTTCCTTAAAAAAGTCTGTAATGTTAAATTTTCTGAATTATTCATAAGGCCATATATGAACACCTGCATCTATTATTCAGAACTCCTTATTTCTCTTGTGCTAGAGCCTAGAACCTCTTTCATAATTCAGTAATAAATGAGAGCCTTCAGTTTATTCAGAGGTTTTTTTGCCGACCTCATGTTTATCTCCCAGCTGTCTTTTAGTTAATTGTGCAGAGCCCTGCAGTGCAAGGAGCTACAGAATAATTGTTAGAATAATTTAGAGTATCCCTTTCCTCTTTGCTATCTCTGTCTTCATGCACTGACTTCCCTGTGCAATATGTTTGAAGAGGTTCTTGGTCTAGAAAAGATTATTTACTAGCATACAAATATTTTTTTCTCCAAAAAAAAAATTTTTTTCTCCAAAAAAATTATTTTCTCCAGTCTTTTGTCTGAGAGTATTACTTGATAGATATTACTCTTTTTTTACCTTTAAGAAGGTGCCAATTCAATTTTTTAAAGTTTTATTTTGCTTTATGCCACTTACTATGCTTCCACATGTACTTTTTTTATTTATGTTCCCTGTTGTCTGAGACTTATGTCCTCTAGAGCAGTAGTTGGTGTTCCTGTGAGTTTCTTACTTACTTAAAAAGTATTTGTAAAATGGATGTCCCAGAACACCTGCATGATTCAGGCTGGAAGCTGCAGGTCACTAACCTGAGGCTTGAAGCAGGGTCAACTCAGGTGCCACCAGGCTGCTCAGGACTTTATCCAGATTAATCTTAAAAACCTAGGACTGCACAACTTCCCCAGGCAACCTGTTCCAATGCTTGACTGTTCTAGTGGTTAGTTATATCTAGATAATATGGCTCAGTTTGTTATTTTTCTACAAATACTCTGGAATAATGTATTTTCTGCTACTTGATGTTTTGTGATTCAGACAAATAATTGCTTATTGATACTCAATTCTCCACTTATTTACAATGCTGTGCTCTAGGTAGGTAAAAAAAAGAATTTAGTCTTAGTTTTGATAGTCCTATTATTTTTGTCCTGTCAAAGCTATACTAATCCTCATTAATTTATGTCATTTTACTGCTAGAGAAAGTCTGTGATATAACTCTAAAGTAAACCTCCCTCTGCAGCTTTGTAATTATCCAGGACTACAGTACAATATTTTATCAGCTTTATGCAGAAGCAAGTTCTAAAAGTAATGAGTTGCAGTGCATTGTTTTAGATTACATCATCACAGCTGAAATGCCAGGAAGTTATTCTGTTCTAGGCACCCTTGCTTATTTACTGTATGCTTGACAATTTCTCACCTAGTACTTGGCTTTACATTAAATTCTGTATTTAGGCAAAAATGTAAAGGAACAACTGGAGGTATTGAGATTCCTAATGGCCACAAAGATGTGTAAAGCAGTTTAACAGTCTTGACAGTTTACAGAAATATGGTGTTTAACCTGCTGTGGTGCCTCATACCAGACCTTTTAACAGAATTCAGTCACAGGAGTGCCAGAAACAGTGGGATTCACCAGCAGTTTATTCAACTCTTTAAACATGAGAGATATAGACTGATACAGCTCCCATAATGCAGCCTCCTCCTCCTCTTCAAAGAGCCTTAGTAAAAGAGTTACAGACTTCAGAGAATGCCATCTAAATAAGGTCTGGCTTTGACTAAACAACTTAAACACACTTTGCTCCATAAGTGCTTTTATTAACATACACTTTTGCAATAACCTGAATGAGGAGCATGAACACAAACAGTGAGGATTGACTCCCATCTCAGGTTTGAAAATCCATGTAAAGGGGTGTTTGATTGCTCTTATGTTGTTTTCCTTTCTAACACTATATTTAAATTGCTTTAGTTGCATTATATATTCCAAATACAACTCTATGAAACTTTTAATACATTTGAAATAATTAATATGCCTCTTTATATACTATTTTTACTTTCTTACTTTGTGTTTTAGTGAATATTGACACTTCATTCCATCATCTAACTTGAATGTACAATGACATCATAATTTTCATTAATTTTTTCACTTTCTTCAGCAAATGATTATGCAGTACCTTCTTTTTTCACTAAGAAGCCTGAATGCAACTGTGTGAGATTTTTTTTAGTTAGCCAAGCAGAAAATAAAAAAAAATTGCAGAAGATCTTTCCATTTTGGAAACCAAAGGTAACTTTTTGTGCTTTTAACCACAACGTTGCTTGTTAGGTTAGTTGCTTTTGGTATTTTTAATTTATTTTTTTTTTCCTGCAATTTTTTAGAAGTATTTGGTAAAATAACTGTGCCACCTTTGCTCATACCTGACCCATTTAGTTGGGAGCACCCAGAGGGATCTGCCAGAGGCCAGAGCTGCCCTGCAGAGCTGTGGCTCCACCTGGTTTCAGAAAGGAGCTGGTACTGGAGCACAGGTGAGAGCAGAAACAGAGCTGCAGGAGGGCATGGATTCACTGAAGGAGTGATGGCAAGAAAAAGAGAATTTTGACCATGATTTTGCTTTCTTAACCAGCAAGAGATCTATGTCTTTTTGGAGAATGTGATTCTGCTGCGCTCCTGGATATTAATGTGAGATTTCTCTTGTGCAGTGAGAATAAATTCGCAAACTGATTTTTTTTTTTATAGTTAGTGAACAAAAGTAATTTCAGATAACATATAATTCTCATTTACAAGTTGACAGAATTGTATCTGAAATGAATATAAGTGATTAAAAATATATGAAAACCATAATTTTGTATCCCAGGTGCTGCAATAGATGCTGACTTACAGTTCTAATAATAATTCCCTAGAAATAATATAATTGTGATTTCTTTATGTGATCTGGCATTCACATCTTTTTACCATTGCATCTGTCAAAGATTTGTTTGACACTGTGGGGGATTGAAAGATAAATGCCAACAAATGCCCCTGTATCTTATGAAAAAGTGGCTAAATGTATAAATGTATTACTGTAGAAGATAAAATAAATCTTAATTCATGACAGAAAATCTCAGAGGAATCGGTTCTAAAATCCAAAGTTTCATGAACAAAAATACAACTCAAGGGTTGTAAATGGAAAATTACTGATCTCAGAAATTGCTGTTGTCTGTGTAAATACCTGAACCAGATATTCAGTGTGTAGTTTACTCCTTTATTTTTGTAATCCTTTCTAGTTTTCTATTTTCACTAAACCATGTACACACACATTTAATTAAAGTAACTTTTTTCCCCATTTGTGTTATGCACAAACACAAAACTTCTACTTCATTCCAATCTAACTTACTGATCTAATCATGTATTGTGTAATGATCCATCCCATTTTGTCCAGGCACATTTATGGCAATATATGAAATTAATGTTCCTTTCCTAAAGAATGCTGCTAATATGGACCATCATGCTGTGGGTGCTCTGCTTCTTGGGGATTTTTCTGTGGAAGAGAAAGCAGAAAGGAGCTATTTCAGGTTGTCTACTGCTGGGAAGTATTACAGAGGAAAATGGTTTCTTACTGTAAGTTTACTCATTCTAGGTTAATAAGTTTGTTACTACTCTAAAAATCCAAAGTACCACAAAGGTAAGGAGTTTTGTAGTTCATTGGTTTAGTGTCACTGAATTAGAAGACCTCAGCTCCTGAGATGAACCAAACAGTCCATTACTAGAGAAAACAGAGTTGTGTGAGAGCTGCTTTGGCAGCAGTGCTCCAATTCCTCCACCTGCCTGAGGAGGCACAAGTGCTGTGCTCAGGTGCTGAGCTGAGCTGCTCACCCACTTGCCACACACATCAGGGTCTGTTCTGCATAGCTTGTCTTACACAGGGATAAATAAACAGCTGAAGCTGTGTCCAAAACCACAGGGGTACCTTTATAAAATAATCAAATGCCATTTATGCTTAGCTGTTAGTGTTGCACTTGGTGTTTTCAAGAGCATTTGTTATGAATACAGTGAAAAAATAATATTCTATTGTGCAAAATACTGTGTATGAAATGTCTGAGCCCTTCTCTTTGCTGCTCTGCCTTTCTGCACCTACTGCTAAATTGCAGCTTTTTAGGGAGGAGACAAGTAGTGTCTGAAAAACACTCATGTCTGCTGGATTGCTTCCCAGTGCTGCTTGCTCAGCATGCAGTGCCATGGATCAGGGCTGCAAAATGCTCACAGCCCTCCTGTTGGCCCATGTTTTTATGCCAAATTGTTGAGGACAGAAGCTGATGTAGGCAGGAAAGTAAAGTTAAAAACAGGAGAAAGTCCAGTACCTCTTCCAGAAACAAGGTGAAACCGCTTTTGTTGTTGGTTAGGGGGCAGTGCAGTCAGCTGGAAAAGGCAGCAGTGACCCTGTGAAACGCTGTGATTCCTCTGTAGAGGAAAAGGGGTTGTTTCCTGTTGTTACCCTAAAAGCCAGGTCTGGGAATGATGGTTCTCATGGCAGAAGTGAAGCCAGGAGTTTTGCTGAGGATACAAACCAGTAAGTGCTGCATCTGAGTCAGAAAAGGAGTGTTGGTTGGGAGAAACATCAATAAGATGTGCCTTATGGATCAGGAGAGGAGTGAAGGTTGTTCCAGTGTGGGTGAGACCTGTGATGCCATGAACTACTGCTGCAAGCTGCTGCTTTTGCAGACTGAGAAATGTTTTTCCTGGCTGTTCTGTGCGTGATATGGGGTGTCTGATTCAGAGTTCATGGCTCTGTACACTGCCCAGTAAATGTGCCATGGCTAAGTTTCACAGTGGGATCTAATTAATTTTGCTTCTCATGTGATCAAGTGTTCCTTGCCCATATTTTTATTGACATTTCTATTTTTGAAAATGAACTAATCTTTTTTCTTTATTTATTTTCTGTGACATTATGCCATCTTAAAATTTAGTTTAGTTAATCCAGCTTGCCCTGGTAAAACTCCTATATACCTTCATATACTACTAATTTAACACAAGCTAAGTGTATCCTAATTTTGGAGTGTTCTAAGGAATAATTGTGCTGAAAGTTACTGGGAGGATGTATGGAGTTTTAACAGACATGATTATTGTGTCTTATAATTCAAAGCCATAAGAGCAGTCCAATTTTAAGGGGCAGTATAAAATTAATCACTCCTCTCCATGTCTTCCACAGAAAATAGCTGATGTTTTGTACATTTTGATACATGTCACACATTGCCTGTTTCAACAACAGCAGATGATAAGGCACTGGCCCCAAACCCTTATCAAAGTAAAATTCCCAAGCTGAAATTGAATCAGAGTTGGATTACATATGGGAAAAATATAGTATATAAAAAATATAGCCCTGCAGAAGAAGTTATCATAGAGAAGATATTAGGAAACCATTTACCTAACTAAACCATTTACCATCACAGGTGATGGTAAATGTAGGGTGAAGGCAAGGCTGTGACACTTAGAGCCATCACTTGCAGCATTTAGGAAGGAATGAAGCAACAACCAAAAGAACAACTACAGAAGAGAAATGTGCATTTATTGTCTTGATTAAGTGAATGAATCCTGCTTGTAAGTGCAATGAACTTTCCCTGGACAGAGATGTGCATCTCCAGAGAAAGCACAGTGTGGATTTAATAGGAAGTTTTTGCTGTTGACTTTGAGGGAAAGCTTGGAAAATACTCACCTCAACAGAGCTATGCTCTCTTACTCCCTTTGAGGACCTGTCCCTATTATTTTAATTAAAAAACAGCAGACAAAATCTGATCATACAGAGCCTTCTCCATACCAAACTCAAAGTTAAAATTAATTTTTTGTGCTCAGTGTAAAACTGAATTTACCAACCATGTCATGTAACCAGAGCTTCTGCAGCATGCTCTGAAAGGCAGTGTCATGGGAAAAGCAAAGGAAGCAATTGCAACATTCTCTTTTCCTTTTTATTACCAGAACCATGCCAGAAATGTTGTTAGGGAGCAACATTTAATTAAACAGTTATCAACTTAACTTTGGGGTATTTCGTAATCTCACCCTTGGCATTGTCTTTTTATTAGGAAAAGGCTTAAGTGACTATGAAATATAATGAAAGGCCGTGGGGAGGGCTCACACACAACAAAGCTGCTAATCCATTGGAGACTTTTGTGGGAAGTGAGCATTTTTCAACAGCAATGCAGAGCTTTGAAGGTTATCAGGACCTTTTATCTTCTAGTCAGCTTTCCCTGAACTTCAAACTCTATCTGTGTGAAGTACATCCCAGCAAATACCCACTGAGCTTGAGGTGCAAAAACGAATGTATTGCTGCTTTTCCTCAAATGTTTGAGCCCCTTATAGCTGTTTATTTGCTTTATGTAGTGTGTGGGAGCCTGAGTGAGAGTCCAGGACATTAAGCACAATGTGCTCAGCGCTCCAGGGAGTTTATTGTGCAAAGTGTAAGGTGTTGCTTAGACAATGTGAGTTCTGCAAATACAGAGATAAATATAACTGTCTTGACCTCAAACTAAAATAGAAGATCCAGACTGATCCAGTAATAGCAGGAGTGCAGTATTTTCTTCTCAGTTTTGTTGGTTTTGAGTAAGAATCTGATCGACAGGGAACAAGAACTGTGCATGCAGTTCACTTTCATATTTTATTTCCTGTTATTTATTCTTTTTATTCAGCATGGAAGCATCTTAGCCATTACTGGGAACAAGGTGACTGGGAAAATACTGACTGTACATTTGTACTCAGTCTCTTTTATTAAGCCTTGCAAGGAGTAAGGAGAACAGCTCGCTATGTGAAGAAAGAAATAAACCCCAGGAGCATCTGAGAAGATATAATTATTTGAAATGAAGTTAATAGGTATTTTTTTAAAAATCCTGTTGACAGAATTTGGAGTTTCTACTGATGAATAGAGCTCCTTTGGTTTGAATCTTGCCATTCCTAACCACACACTCCCAGGGATCACTCTGGGAGCTGCCATCTCAGTGTTTAGTGAAACATGGCCATGTCAGGCACTTTAATACAGCTTTAAGTGACAGCAGTATTGGGCTGTCCCCAGCCTCATTTACTGGTAAATAATCATGTCATGCAAAGTCCATTACTGCTGTTCTGCATCCGTGCTGCTGGGCTTGCCCATCACTAGCAGCTAACAAAGAAGCACAACATAAATTAGCCACTTAATTTAAACCAAAATGCAGCTGGAGCATTCATTAGGCTACTTGAAAAATCTCATCTTAACTGACAAAGCTAAATACTTTCACCAGTTGTTGCTTGTTTGCTTGATGGTTTTTTTCTTAACACTGAAAAGTTCTGGAGCTTTGACTGAAGTTTTACATATAAATGTTTTTGAGAGGAGTGGTAGGCTTGTTTGCTTTACAATTTTTTACTGAAGATGTAGTGTCCCAGTGTGGTACAATAATTTACAGAAATACCACTTCTGACTTTTTAACTGTTGTCACAGTGCCTTCCACAGAGCTTTAAATATTGTGATCTTTATCAGATGCTTTATTCAGAGGATTAATATAGATACCACTTTCTTGCTTTTCAGGCTCACTGAAAAGTTCCATAAACCAGAGAGTGCACATCTTTCACTTGTTACTTGGCTCGAGCCATTTCCCCACATCAGAGGTGCTAAAATCTGGCATTCAGTGGAGTTAACACAGAACAGTTCACCCTGGCTGTGATCTGGACACTCACTGCCGTCAGCAGCAGTTCTGTAAACATTTCAGAGAACATTATTACCATTTTTGTGTGTGTGTTTTCTATTTATAACCTCAAATCCTCATTTCCTCTATTGCATTCTCTCGTCCCCAGTTAGCTGTTCGAAAAAAAATCAGTGACTTGTGTTTAAAATATCAGAACTGGGCTAATCAGATGCCACTGCTCATGCCACCAGAATGATTTCTTGAATGAAGATAACTGGATAATGTCTTAAGCACTACTTAGCTGGAGGCCTCAGTATAGAGCAGGCTCCCTAAATCATGAACTGAATTTTGTCTGCTGGTCAGCTGAGCTCCTCCTAACTGAGTCCAGGTGGAGTAGCAGCAGGATGATGGGAATCACTGGTCTTGTGGCATTTATCCCTGGGATTCTCTACTGAGGAATTATTCATGTGCCATGAACATATTCACCAAGGAGAGTAAACCAAGTCTTGGACTTGGCAGACTTGGCAAAATCTGTAGCAGGGGCAGACTCTGAGACAGACTGTATTTTACTTCCATTGATACAACTGAAGTTAATTCACTCTTTCTTCAGTCAAATATTTTGACACAATCTGAGTTAATCAGCCTGCTCTTCAAAAAATATTGAAAAGGTCATACAAATTAACATCTGATTTGGAAAAGGGATTTGCATTAAAAAAAAAAAAAAGAAACAGGAAGGAGATTAATATCTTACCTAAGTGCAGTAACTGTTATGTTAAAAATAATTAAGATATGAGACAGTAAGTACCTCTAAATATATGTAAAATATATGAACTCAGGTTTTATCCTCTTCTCAGTTAATATAGAGGTTGGGATTGGGAGCTCACTTTTTTTTTTCCAGTTAACAGAGAGTAAAGCTATTTGATACAATCCAAGTGGCTTACCATGCATTGCAGGTAAACCTGGTAAATTGATTAGCTGCATGTCCCAAATAATTTCACTTGCTTATTAGTGATAATTGCTGCTCATTAGTGAAAAAAAGTTGGAATCGATATGTTAGCATCACAGAAATAGCAGCAAAAAGCCAAATGTCCCCAGTGCAGCATTTGCCTAAAGTTCTCCTCCCCTGGCACTTCATTTAGACAGCTCTGTGTTTTATTGCATGGTAAGACTTTCTGCAATTTAGGCTAAAAATTATTTTTTTCATGCATCTTTTATGTCACATGGCTATAATTTTCTAAATTCTTTCTTTCAGTGTTTCTGTCTAGAGAAGAAATTTTTTTGGAGCACTTAAGAGTATTCAGTGGTCTAGAGAGCAGTGCTAAGGCATTATTTTACATATATATTATATTTATATATATATTTATTTAATGGTGATATTTATAGTTTCACATAGACTTGAAATGTTTCACTAGAGAGGGTTTTACAGGGTACAATTTGGCTGAGGAGGAAAAATTTGTTGAGATTGGATTTATTTAGACTTTTTTTTCCCTCTTTCACTGCAGCTTCTATGAGCTGCTGAAAAGCAGAGCTGTTGCTGACATTTGGCTATTTGATTAACATTAAAAGGCTTTTGCCTCATTTCATATCTGAACATTTTTGAATATGTAAAACCCCTTGTATTTCCTGCTCTCTTACAAAAAAATTTGTTTGAATTTGATTGCATTGCTGAATCTCTAGTTTTAGGGTACATAAAGAGTAGTTTGTGCCTCTTGGGGAGGAGCAGATGGTTTTGTTTCTTGTCTTTGAAGAGATCTTATGAGATTACAAAGTTTCTTCAGCCAGTAGAGTTTTTCACTGGAATCATACTATAAACTGGGTTATGGACAATATTTTGAAACTGAATAAACCTATATAATAAACAAGTTATCACTGATAGGAAATAAAGCAAATTCTAACCTCAAAAAAAAGTTTCTGAGCTGTGTTGACTTCATACGTCTTAAAAGGTTCTTGTATCCTCAGATGACTTTTATATCAAAATGATCCAGCTTTCCTGTAAATCAAGCAGAAACATTTAATTGAATTCTTACATGCAAAGCTAAATAGATTTTATTTTCTATGAGTTCCAGAATTAACGTCTATAATAGAAGTTATTGCAGTTGTTTATTAATTCCTTTTTTAAAAGACAATAGGTTAATACACAGAAACCAGAGGTTTGAATGAAAGATAAATATATATGGCTTCAAAACTATAAGAGGTTTTTAATGTTTCCTTAAGAGCAGCATCTCTGTGGTCTAATAGATAGGATTCATGTAAAAGATCTCTATAATTAAATAATAATTATTAGTTGTTGTAAGATAAAAGCATGGTATTTTTCTGTACAAATAAAAAGCAGATAAGGTTGTTAGAAATGTGGTTAGACATTTGGTAATTTTAGCACTAGGCAAAGCTCTCATTTGGAAAGGTTGGAATGAAGTTCATATAGTACTTCAAAACAAATCATTGCATTATTCCAGGGACCTGCATTCCCATGTGGAGAGCAGCAGTCAATAATGACAGCAAGTTGCCTTTTGTTTTGTAAGCTAGGCAGATAGGACACATTGGTATAAGGCAACTCAGAAGGCATTCAAATGTCAGATTATATCCTCCTGGATATCCACAAAACCTAGTTTCATTGATGCTTTGCCTTCAAGAGTAATTATAATTTAGGAGAGGAAGAAGAGTAATGTTAGAGAAGCAGAGCAAGGTACAGCAGGGTGTCAGGTTGGACCAGTGCATGCCTTGAACAGCTGTGTGTACATGAGCTGCTTGATCCTTGTTTGGGAGTTTATTTAGAAAAAGAAAGAGCTGCATTATTTTTTTTTTTTTTAAGAGAGATGTTTGTCATCATCGTTTATTTTGTTTCTGCTAAACCTGAGAGGCTTTCCAGGTACTGAAATATTTTGTTCTCCTGGGATAACCCAGTAGCTTCTTGGAACACTTATTAGTCATGGAATATTGCCAGAGGAGATTTAGCTCACAGGAACAGGAACACTTGAGGAAGACTGGCTGACAGAGAGGCATGTGTATCTGCATAAAAACCTGATAATTCCTGCTGCAAAAATCCTGCAGTTTAGTGTGTATTGGGTAGCTCCAGTCAGTCTTTAAGAGAAGGTAGTGTTGCTCCATGTGGTGTGCATGTTATTCAGCATCTCTTCTTTGATAGAAACACTGAAGTTTACTGAAGTTGCAAGCAGAAGTTTGTTGCATTTCAGCATTGTAAGAAGTGGCCAGCATGCGTGTGGGAAGTTCTGAGAAATCAAGTCTTTCCCATTTCTTCAAATCTTTCCTTCTTATCTTTAATCATTTCATCCCTCTGTCTAACTAATTCCCTAAAGTAGGGAAATACTTACATGTGTCTCTTAATTTGTATCTGAAAATGTTTATTCTTAGCCTCTGGAAGTGTAATAAAAAAAAAGAAAGGCAGCAAACCCAAATGCCTCTAGACAGATATTTAAACTTTGAGCCTTTCTTTATGTCAGATGTTTCCACTCCATTATTCATGGGAGAGGGCTTTATATCACTTGTACCTAGCCAGCCACAAACTTGTTCTGTCAATTTCAACCCATTTCATATTAAAGATTAATTAACAAGATCTGAATGTTCTTTAACCATTGTGGAAGCTCTGGGGAAAATCCTAGCATGTGTCTGCAATTGCAACCACATGAACTTAAACAAGATAGTTGAGGTAGCAGTGGGATTCAGAAGAATTTACACAGACTTTTGAACACCCTGATGGGAGGATGATTTCACTGTCCTATTTCCTTTCCCAGACACTCTGGAAGAGTTACCTGGTAGTGAGCCCAACACCAAGCTAGAAAGCATAAAAGAGTGAAGTTTGATCCAGGGTAAATTTGGATCTTGCATCTGGAGAGTGTTTCATGTATCTTTGTGCTGTTGGATGTTAGTTGTAAAGTTTTGGAAATTAATCCTTCAGAGATTCTTTAAGAAGCATTTCCAAAGTTCCTTTTCCACTTTTGGGTTGTGGCTATTCTCTGCCTGGTAGGGAAATGATGACAGCCTTCTCTGCACTTTGTTTAGCTTTTATCCACAGAATAAAAATTAAGGACTCTTTTGAAAAGTCCTTGTATCTTTCTCAACTATTTAAAGCATTTTCTTCTGTGGGCAGGACTTCAGTGAGAAGAATCAGCCAATAACTCCTCTCTATCCTGGTCACAGACCTTTTGGAGCAAACTGTTCTGTATCATAAAATTATTCTACTAAGAATAATTGGGGTTCTTTTCAACAATTTGGCCTTGGTTACCATAAACAGATCTTGGATATAATTTTTTTTTTTTTAGCATTCATACTCATCTTTATTAAAAAGTGTGATAAATCTGAAAATCTGATAGTAAGCTACAAATGTTACTGCAAGAATTACCGCTGAATTATTTCCTAGTGACTGGCTTATGCTTTTGAATCCAGTGAAGCAAAAATATACACTTTAACACAGTCACTGACTGAAGTTCATCCCATAAATGGCCTCTAGGACTGGATGAATTTGGAGACATTCACAGCATTTGATGGAGATGTCAGTCATGGTTCTGTTTATAAATTAAACTAATACAGGTCAGAAATCATTGCAGGAAATAGTTTGGCTCATAAAGTTGTGGAAATTTAGGCTGATTTCAGAATATCCAGAGTATAATGCTGTTTTTATCAAAAAATTAAAAGCAAACAAAAAAGTTTAGGGGGGGAATGACTTAGTACATAATTCAAGTATGAGACAGATAACAATAAAACATGGAGCAGGAAACAGGTGAGCATAAAAACACTGTGTATTCAGAAAGCATCCTGGTCAACATTTCTGATTCCTTGCAAAATGTCTGGTTAGAGGATTCACAAGCTTCTGCCTGGGAAAGCATCTCCTTTAGGCAAATATTTCAGTTGCATGTGTGAAAATACTCTTAGTGAGCTGAAATCTGTTGTTTCCCAATAGGTGTGACCAATGATCAATGAAGGCTTTGCCTAATTGGAACACGTAGGTGGGAGCTAATTCTCTTGTCTGTATTTTCTAAGATCTAATTCTGCATTATTGGAACATTTGATGTTCCTTGTGCCAGTCAAGAATACCTGGAAATTGATTTTTGGTTCAATAAGAGCCATTTGAGACAAAATATAAGAGGACACCTCACACCTGAATGACTGTTCTTGTGTTCTTGTGTTTCTACTCTGTTACTCCTTAATTTTCTTGCATATTGCAAAGTAGACCAGAATCAGTCCCACTGTTTCTAGCAATTCTTGATTTACTCTGTGCAAGACTCCTCACTCCTCTGGATTTCGCAGATTAACCCGTAAAAAATATAGTTTTTAAATGTTTCAAATTAAAAAATGAGTCTAAACAAGGTGGAAATACCCAGTAAGATTTAATAAAAGGTGCAAGTGAGAAGAATTGGGAGTTGAGGAATGTCAGTCTGAAGGTTCTTGAATAGGGTTCCCATACTATCAGCATAGTATAAACACGTATTTATACATATTTCTGATATATATCACACATATAAACAAAACTGGCTTAGAGGAAAAGATATCTGAGACTGGATGTCTCATTTATTGCTAGCAACTGAGGAATCTTTGAATCCTTAACTTCTTAGGAACATTTTATTAAGTTCATTTATCTTAGTTCATAGCTACCACTTTTGCATATCACCTCTGGATTCTCTGACAGTATTGTTAAAAATGAAATTGATGGTAGCAATATGTAGGCAACTTGAAGAATCATGTTGTTTTCTGATCGTTTCTTAAGGTGGATATAAGATGTATACCCAAAAGATGAAGAGTAGAAAGGGGTCATCTGGAGGAATCTCCTCTCTAGTCCTGCTCAGAGAGGCAAAACAGATAGGAGCTCTCAAAGAGGATTTATGAAGAGCAACGTGGAATTGCAAAATGTTTTCTTTGGCTTTTGCTACACCTGAGAGCAAAGGAAGACTTCAAAGACAGTTATGATGTGCAGAGATTTTACTAAATGCTTTCTTGATAATTTTGCAAACTGGATTTTTCCTGAATTGATGATGTAACTATCTAAAGCTGCTGGAAAATATGAAGGTGGCTAATTTTAAAATGAGTGACTTCAGATGTAGGGGAGAGAACAAAGGCTGAGAGCCAGGGCCAGCAGATTGGCCAGCAGGGAAGGCTTTTTGTGTGGAATTTCAGTTGCAGCCATAAAGACATCTCCATGAACTCTCACACTGTCCATGGCCTCGGAATTGGAAACAGCACAGTTTTCTGCAGTCAGTTCTCTGGTGTTCTTTCACCTTTTGCTTTCATGCCATGGCAGAGCAGCAGATGTTGCCTCCTGCCCACCCTCAGTCTCTCAGTGCTGCCCAAGCTCTCCAAAATATTTCTCACCCAGGCAGGAAGGAAAACTGGGTCACAGGCAAGCCCAAGTAGGGCAAGTTATTGCTATTCAGCTGCTCTTGTTTGAGATGTTCTCTTCAGCCTCCTCAAGTCTGCTGATTGTTTTCATTAAGCTGTACTCGGGGCTGTGGTGTTTCAGCAGTGTTTGTTCAAGGCTCAGGAGCTGTAGCTGTGAACTGTCCATCATGACTGCCACAGAAGATAATGTGAATATTTTTAAAACATGTGAGGCTGAGGGATGAAGAAAGGGCTGTGTGTAAAGCATGAGTCAAAAATACTTGGCCATTACTGTGCTAAAATGTTGTGATAACCAGGGGTAGTGCTTGCTTCTGGCACAGCATTTCCATTTGCAGTTTTTGAGATAAAAAATCATGACCAGGAATGTTACAAAGCACATCAGAAGCTGCCCTGTGGTGTCAGAATCACTATTGTGTATGACAGCTTCTGGCTTGTAAGACCTACCCAGGCAGTCTGTGTAGAAATGTTTATTTCTGGTGCCACCAGAGAGGCTTTTGTTGAAAACAATTCACATTGGTGTAATCTGTCCTTCAGCTTGCCATAGAGTGACTGTGTAAAGCTGCTCCCTTTCATGCAGTCAGAAAATAATTCAGGAGCTCCACAGTCAACTGGTTGAGAGCCAAAAACCTCCAGAGATTGTCCTGCTCTGCTCTGCACTGTGGTGTGTGCAGATTGGGGCACCACGGTGTAAAAGAGACATAAAACTCTTAGAGAATGTCCAAGGGAGGCCATGAGGATGGTGAAGGGCCTTGAGGGGAGCCAAATGAGGAGTGACTGAGGTCCCTTGGTCTGTTCAGCCTGGAGAGGAGGAGACTGAGCAGAGGCCTCAGTGCAGTCACAATTCCCTCGTGAGGGGAAGAGGAGGGACAGGCACTGATCTCTGCCTTGTGGTGACAGGGACAGGACCCAGGGGAATGGCCTGAAGTTGTGTCAGGGGAGGCTGAGGTTGGATGTCAGGAAAAGGTTCTTCCCCCAGAGGGTGTTTGGGCACTGGAACAGGCTCCCCAGGGCAGTGGCCACAGCCCCAAGGCTGGCTGAATTCAATAAGCTTTTGGACAATGCCCTTGGGCATTGGTGTGACTCTTGGGGTGGTCCTGTGCAGGGCCAGGGCTTAGACTCAATGATCCTGGTGGGTCCTTTGCAGCTCAGGATGTTCTGTGATTCCACAAGTGGGCACTGCATGGGCTCACTGGGCAGCACCCAGCTGTCCTCATGGGATGAGATTCTTCTCAAACCCAGTGGGAAACTTCTTTCAATTGTTGTTTGTTTTATCATTCTGCCCTGCACTGCTGGCTCCATCTTCTCAATAACATCCTCAGAGTCAGAGATAATCTGGTATTTATTTTATTTTTTAAGTCACTTTTGGCTTTAAAGTCATTATGTGTGTCATTCTGAAAATACTTTTCCTATTGCCGCGTTTAATTTCTTATTGTTCTGTAGATTATAAGAAATTATGTTGTGGCTTCATATAACCATGCATCCTTTTGAAGTGGCAAGTTTATGGATTTTTTTCTGACACTTACTGTTCTTCAATCTTGAAAACAAAAAAAGGCAATGTAAGAGATTTTGAAATTTAAAATGCTATTAGTAAAAAAATGTATTTGTGCAATTTTAGTCCAGGAGAGAGTGGCCAAAGTTTATCTTCTCCTGAAGGGTAGTACAATGTTTACACAGCTTGTACATGTACCTGCTTGCCTTTAAACAAGTGTTTGTATCCCTTTGAGCTGCAATTTGCACGTGTTCAAAATCCACCTAAATAGATTAATACAGAGAGATTAGACTTGGGTTTTGTACATATCAGTTGGGAGGCCGGGAAGAGGAGTATAAGAATAAGCAATTCTTGTGTTCTCAAGCACTGTAAGGACTTTCTTTTAACTAGAAACACAATTAGGGTGTATTACTGATGTCATGCAATATGCCAGCTGTTAGAGGTTGAGCTGCCTCCTTTAGCCCTTCAGGAGCTGTGGTGGGGCTCCCAGACAGCAGTCCCAGCAGCCACACACCCAGACAAGCTGGCTTTGAGCAGCTCAGCTGCTGCCAGCCTGCAGCCCCTGCCAAGCTCCTGCAGCAGATCCCTGCTGGTGGGTGAGTGCTGGGAGTCAGTGCCAGACATGCTGTGGGCTCAGGGCTTCACTGTGCCCAGCACTGCTGCTCACACTGGGGACTCTGAGCCCCTGCCACTGCTCAGTGTGAGCCGCTGGGTGTTACCCCTCACCTTGGCAAGAACACTGCAGGGTGGAAGGAAGAGTGTAGCTGCTTGCAGTCACCATATTTACTTTCCTCTCCCTGCCACCACAGTCTGAATCTCTCTGATCATTTGTCCTGCCCAGACCTGAGTGTTGTAGTGAGCAAACATGCACTTTCTGTGCTGGGGACCTGAGTGAAGGGGATTTTTGTGACAAGGTGAGGGGGATGCCAGTGTGCCTGTAGAGGTGAGGGACAGAGAACACGGAGCCAGATCTCTGTCTCAAAGTTCCACTCATAGAGTAGGCAGGGGAAATCAGCAGAGCAAGAAATGTGCACAGAATTATCCAGTCCTTCAGTCCTCCACATAGCTGGGAGCTGTGAGTGGAGGTGGCTTCAAGGGGAGCACAGGCTGGCACAAGGCTCTGTGTGAAGGACGCTCTGTCAGTCTCTCTCCTTTTGTCACATCCATCCCTGAGCGCTGGCTTGTGGGAAGGTGAGGCTTGGAACAAAAAGAAGGCAGTGCATAAATACATAGTCGTGTGCCTGCAGAGCCTTGTTCAGAAACTGTGGTACTTCAGTGGGAACACAGAGTCCCTTGTCACATCTTTCTGCATCTGACTTAAGCCCTTGTCCTTACCCTGAGTCCTCACCCTCCAGAGCCCTCCAGGCAGAACATCACATTTCTGTTTAAGTGTATGAAAAGCAAAATATGTTTCAAGTTATTAACAATCATTTTTCTGTGGTTTTCCTGTCACTGCTCTCACCACATCTTTTGTGAAAAACAAAATCTATAAATGCACCCTGGTTAAAACAGTAGCAGTCAAAAGAAATGGCATTTAATTATGATTTTGCTTGACTTGCTGTGAGCCCCTGACAATGTAGCCATCAACAATAACTGTCAAATACACTTTGGCAGCTCTGAGGTTAGCTTGAGATTTGAGTGGAATGCTCAATAGTAGCAATTGAGCAAGATATTGGGAGAAATTCCAGTGACAGGGCTTTGTTGATAGAAGCAATGCAAGCTCTGAGATCAAATAAAACATCAGCTGGGAAATTAAGATGTTATTATGTTTTGTGTTAGTGATGCTTAGGATCTTAGGAATAACAACGCTCATCAGCTAAGGAATTACTAAAGCAGAATTAAAGAATGCTATTGCTTTATAAAGCCATAATATTTTTATGCAATAAACTTCTCAGAAATTACCTTTATGGAGTTACATGTAAAATGATTATGTCACTTATCCAGGGCCTATTGCACTTAATAGTCCTTGGATTTATCACTATATATATGTATACATCCTACAGGAACCTTGATAAACTCTACAGTAACTCATGCAGGGAGTTTCTATCTGAATATCCTTCCCTCTGGTTCCTCCAGTTGCCAGCACAAAGTATGGCTGAACAAGAGCCTCAGGAGATCTGGAAAGCTCAGCTCAGCGTGGACTTTGCAGAAAGGGAAGGTCATAGTGCAAGAAGAATAAAGGCAGAATAAAAGTTTCATCTTGAAAGATTTTTCATATTGATGGTGGGAGAGACATATGATAGCAAAGACATTTTAAAAGTGCAGAACTGTGTGTAGTTATAAAATTTAGAATGAAAAATAAGGATAAGAAGGAAAGGTAACAGAATCAGGGAAGATGTTGAGAAGTGCCAAAAAGCAGACAAAATTGATAGGAGAAAGGAGTGAGTTGTCATTCTGGAGCAGAATACTACACATTTCCCACACACACACTTCAGGCTCACACAGAATCGTGGAGCTCACACATTCTGTCAGAGAGTGAGCAAGAGAACCAGCTGGAGGCAATCCTGTGCCATGATGATTCTGCTTCAGCAGGGAGGTTGGGCCAGGTGACCCCACCAGCCTGACCAATACCATGAATAATATTTCTGGGGGGGACAACTATGGTTTGAAAGGTCTCTAGGACCTGGCAAATAATTGATATCCTGCAAGAATGTATGTGGAAACCTAATCATTGGGAAAAAAAACTTCACCAGAACAAACTCCTTGTGGAAAAAATGTTATTTAGTTAAAAATCAAATCACCATACAGTTGTAATATTTTTCAGTCTTTAAGGTTTTGTTATTTATGCTTTGAAGCTTTTCCATCCCTAAGATGTGTAGTAGAAGTTGGAGATGCTTGGAGCTGAGATTTTCAGTAAGCAGAAGTGATATAAAGAGTAAGACTTGATGGTAGATCAAGCAAATGAAGTTTCAGATATTATCTTGGAGGTGTCAGTGCCTAACATACAAGTTGGTTTAACAGAGTTAAGTTCAGTAGTGTTGTGCACTGCTTAGCAACAACTGCAACATCAGGGTGTTAACAACATAATTCTCATACTGAATCCAAAATACAGCACTGTACCAGCTCCTAGGAAGAAAATTAACTCTGTCCAAGCCAAAACCAGTAACTGTTAGTCTTAGCTATTGGTTCAGTGCTGAGGCAGGCAAGGTGCTGTAAGGAGGCTTTGCACCCCCTAAATGTGCAAAGCATTGAAAAGGTTTAAAAACCCTCCTGCTGTTCCACTGGAATTTTCTTTCAGTGTGCTTTTGCAGTTGGTTTCTTTGGTATTACTCCATTGCCATTCATTTTCTGGCCACTGCATGGGTCTCTGCTGCTGGTGCTGTCCCATTTGTGGTGGATTCTCCCTGCTCCCCTCATTCACCATCCCAGGGAGAGCACTCCCACAGCACTGACATCAGGGTTCTCTCCTGTGCAGTGTGAACACACACAAGGCAAAAGCACACAGAGAGGGGATATTGGGCTCTAAAGTTTCTTCCCTGCCTCATTGTGCTGTAAAGGTTTGGCTTTTCATATTCACTGGTGTCTGATTCCTCTTGCTGTCCTCAATCTCTGTTTCATTTTCATTTTTGGTAGCAAGGGCAGAGCTTTCTGTGTTCAGAGGCCAGTAGGTGCTGGGCTGCTTCTGGGGCTGTAACTGGGCTGGGTGTGCTTGGCTTAGTGACAAGTGTCATTTTTGTCCTGTGCCCTGCTGTACTAACAATAGATGACAAAAACCATAGGCGCTCTGTGGGGTGCCAGCCCCCTCCAATTTAGACATGATGCGGGGTTTTGGGGGGGAGGGAAGGAGTTTCTTTGAAATGCCTGCTGCTTCCCTGCTTTTCCTGCCTAGAGCTGCTCATTGCTTTTCTGTACAACTCAGCTGCTGCAGTACCACAGCACACAGGGCCATGTGCAGTCCTTATTGCCCAGGGGGGTCTTGCACAAATCTTTAGCTTTATATCTCAAATCTGCAAGCTTTCATGTGTTATTAGGGCAGGAGTTCATCTTGTTTAGGCCTAGCTGTTTGGCCCATAATTTCACATCCTATTACTGTGATATTATTTCTTCAGTGCCCTGATGCATTTTAGTAGAAATGTCCTCAACAGTGGCCTAATGTAAAATGGAAATTAATTTTTTCAGATCTTTTAGTGTTTTTTTTTTTCTCTCCAACAGCTTTCAAGTTTCTCTCCTGTGGGACTCCTGCTCCTTAGGGGGCTTTTTCTTAGCTGCTTATCCCTTTCCCACATCAGCAAAAGTGCAGGCAACCATCAGGCAGGAAGATTGCTGCCAGAGGATCAGCCTTAGACAGCTTTACCCTTTTATCATAAGTTTTTTTCAGCGTGCTCATTGTCTAAAATATCACCAAAGATTTTTAGCTGTCAGCCTCTATTACCCAGATATATTTATTCTCCTATATTCACACTGAAAATTAAGTTTGGGGAGGGAGGAAGAATGGCCTTCATATTTCTCTTTCACTTACACTTAGAAAACTCAAAACATGTATATTCAGGTTGTATCAAAAATTAATAAGATAAAAAGAAAGGTTCGTATGTAATTTTAATTCTTATTAGTATATAATAGAAATGTATTGCAGGTTGGCATACTGGGTGTATTTTTGCAACAGTAGAAAGTCTTGGAGAAACTTAGAATTGCTGTAATAAATTCTAAAACTGAATCATTCAGCAAAGAAATTTAGCACTTGCACACAGAGAACTGATGAGGTTTAGGAAGTGAATTTGGTTAGTGACTGACCTTATCCATCTTGAAACTAAAATGAAAATAGATTATGTTTGTAATAGGGTTGGTTTGTCTTACTTGTAAATCGTCAATACAAAAGAACTTGTAACAAGAATTTTTCTTGCAAGGAAGAAGTAACCTCTCATCCCTTAGCTTCCTGTGGGGCTGTTTCAAGCCTAAAATTTAATGAGTATGTTGCAGTGAATGTACTTAGATATGGCTTTGAGAGTTTGTTAGATTTGAGTTCTGGGTGTAGCTGGCACAAATCCCAAGTTCCCTGCAGATAAACAGAAAAGAGAGTTTCTTAGGATACCCAAGTTAAAATTAATTTACCTTCAGAATTAAGATCTTGCTGCTTAAAAGTGCTAATCAAATTTTCACTTTATAACAAGTAGTACTTACTAAGAATTTTGGCACCATTACTCCTTCTGTAACCATAGACAACCCAAGACCTCTGTAAGGTTTTGTTTGGGTTTTTTGGGGGCTTTTTGCAGGTAACTCTTCCGCATTTGGCTCATTTTATTTGAGGATACTTTTTCATTATTTTTTGAAGTAATTTTGAAGTACATTCCACCTTTCACTCACCAACCTAAAATTGAGAGCTCAGCCTCAGAGTTACAGCACATACCTTTGCATCCCTTTCCATGAGTCTGTAACATTACACCTAATTCATTGCTCCATTTTTAATCTCATGAAAAACCAGTGCCAATGTAGCATTGACACTGTAGAATCAAGTATTCAAAACAGGTCAGGCACACAAGTTGAAGTCATTCTTTCCTTTTCTCTCTTCTGTGTATGCAGGAAATGATCTCCCCAGTGTTAAATGCCAATAGTGAAACAGTGTAAATATCATGCAGTTGTAATATATAATGGGCTGCATCTATTTCACTTTGCTTTCATTAAGATCCTTGTGCTGTGGACCTTCCACTAGTAGAAGAAAATGATTTTGTTCATCTTTGTTACAATCAGAATTATCGAACAGTTCTTCCCAAGAGAGAATCACTGTTAAAACCATGAAATGTTTTATGAACTTTTGCCAGTAGAAGTCAGCTTGCTTTTTTTCCCAGTCTGAGATGGGAATCTGTGCAATTAACCTTGACTCTGTCCTCTCTGTAAACAATAGCAGATGAAAACCTCTGCTTCTGGTTTGGGGACCTAAGTGTCTTGAATCCCTTTTAAAAGGGAAATTCTGTCCAGACAGACGAATGTCTTAAGGAAGAAAAGTCAGTGTCTTTTAAAAGTAGCTGAGACTTAGAAAAAAACATGATATTTTATGTGAAGTAATCCATATGCTCTTAAAGATGTTGGAACAGAATTGTCTGGGGTGGGTTTATCTATTTCATGTATATGCAAAGACTTCATTCCCTTAGAGGTTAATATGTTTATATTACATTTTGTCATGTTAATTTCTGCAAAGGAACAGGCAATATCCTTGGGTCTTGACTTACCCAAGGTCAAAGAAGAAATCTGTGAACTGTGCCTTGTAGCATCTCAGCCGTTTTGCTCTGCCTTAGCACAAGCCACAGCATATGGCAGAGAATCTGTACAGTAGGTTTTTGCAAGTGCAAGAAGAGAGAAAGCTCTTGGGAGAGTGGAATGTCTGATGCTGAGGCAATCACAGATTTTGTGGAACATGCAGGCTTTTTTTATTCCTTTCATGAATTAAATTTAGAATGCTGTATATAGTTCAGTACTTCTCACATATAAATCTCAGTATATTAGAAACATGCTTTAACTACTCTTGTAACTTATGGGGATCTGTATTTTATTGAAAATCTTGATGTTGTGGATGAGGTTTCCATGTAGTCCTCCTCCGTGGTTGTCTGTGGGACTTTGGGGCTGCTGGACACCAAAGAGAGTGTGAGTGCCAAATGATACCTTTGAGGTTCACTGCAGAAGTGAGGTTCTGGCTCTGCAGGATATTCCAATAGGATGGAATTTCCAATGAGGAAAGGCATGGGCAGGGCATGAAGGGAAAGGCAAAAACATGGCAGTGAGGTCACAGCAAAGATCCCAAAGTGCCCAATTCTCTGCCTCTGCATGGCTCAGTTTTTGCATGGGGACAGAAAACACCCCAAAGCCCTGCCTGCATGCTGCCTTGTAATCTATTGAGGAAAAGCTGGCTCTGTGCACATGGAAAGCTATTGGGTTTCATGTGCACCAATGACAAGATAAAGGGTTTCCCATATTTATTTATAGTGTGTTGTTACTTGCAGTAATGCAGAGTGGGTCCTTTTAGGAGAAGGGAGTGAGGAAGGTAAGGGGATACTGGGTGCTGTTAGGGTTTGTGCTTTTTGGGCTGCGAGTGAAAATTTCAGCAAATAATAATAAAAATTAATCTGCGCATTTATTCATTTTCATGGAGGGGGGTTTCTTCATAGAGCAAAGGTTAAGTAGTGCATTTGTATGGTAAATGTCATAATTTCTCAGTTGGCTTGGTTTGAATAGTCAATAATTATTCTCTGTGATGCTTGTGACCATATTGAGATTTTATTCAAAAGCTATTGAAATAAGCACTAGGGGGAAAGTTACTATTTTTGTTTTGTTATTGTTTTGTATAGGCCACATGCACAATACTGTTCTTCATATTTGAAATCTCTTTCAAAGATATTTCAACTCAAAACACACTATAGAACCAGAGGTTCCAGTGATTGTGGCTGGTATTGATGATTTGGATTTAGGTGCTGACAAAGCCTAATATGATGTGTTTTAATTAACTAATTTTTTTTACTTAGTAATATGTTTAGAATCATACTCAAGTACCTTGTACAAGCATTCATCCTTTTATAATAAAGTCACAAAGAAGAGGCCAGTTTCAGCTTACATACAATAAGAAAAAACGACCATATATTTTAGAAATAACAGTCATGAGAAAAATGAGTCTACCCTACACTTTTAATCCTCTCAAAATGTATGTGTGTGCTTCAGTGGGTCTTTCCACATGCATAAAGCAAACAGAGTACAGCCTGTAAGAGTAAATTTTAAAGAGCAAGAGAATTAAGAAGCCCAAACCCCCAGTACCTGGAATATAACATGTACTTTTTTTCATGATGAATGTGAAATTTAACTGTGAGCAATGGGTCACTGGTAGTCATTTTGTGTTTCCTAATAGCTGCAAACAAGTGAGAGAAGCTTAGAAAATTTTGTTGTTGGAAAATAAAAACCAATCAATAGCATGATTGAGAATGGGCTCCATATATAACAGGGCACACAGTGCATGGGGACTTTAGGAACTCAGCCTTGCAACAGGCACCATGTTCACGTGAGTTTGTCTTGTCTTTATGTTCTGAGAAGACCTTTCTTTCCATAATTTTTATTAAACAAATAGTCTGCATATAAACAGTTTACTACATCACTTTTCAGCACTGTGGTTGTATTTCTCTCAGTAGAGGATGTGTATTTTTTGTAATTTGAATGCTTGGTGAAATTCACATTCTGTAGTCTTAATCCTCAAGTGGATTATCTGGGAATATCCATGGCAGTTTATATTTTGCTTTTTAGCAGAAATATTTTCTTAGCTGCTCATTAAATGAGGAATCCTCTCCCAAGAGTATTTATTTCAACAGACTGTAATTGAGGTGATGTACTTCACAAGGAATATATGAATATATGTGAATAAAGAGAGACTTATCATTGCAGTCACACTTTAGTTTACCTTGTGAAGTTAGTTTCAGTATGTAAATATGTGTATGCACCAGCTGATGCAAATCCTTGAGCAAAGGAGAAGGAATTTGCCATTATTCTCTTTTCTACACTTTGAATTTCTACAGGTTTCTGTTGTGTGAGAGCCCCAGTGCTTTGCAGGGCTTGGCTACAGCCACCTCCAGGTTCAGACCATTTTTGATGCTCTTTGTAGAGAGGATCTCAGCTGTGCTGCCTGTGCTTAGCACAACAGTGGGGTTAAATCAAGGCAACCATGAGACCTTCAAAGTTTGCAGAGAAAGACAGATTACATTGCTGTTAGTAAGAAGGGGAATTTTAAATAAAGCACAAGTTTAGAAAACGGAAAAATGCTGAACTGATAATATTTTAAGATGTTGGATACAAAAATGGTGGAATCCAGTGCATAAATAGATATTTAAAGGATGTAAGAAATTAGCAGAGCTGTCTAAGAAATGGAGTACAGTTAATCAGTAAGTACTTCTTTAAATCTGCACTGTACAAAGTAAGCAAATAGGAGAGAAAATATTGATCAGCATGTGTTGAAAACTGTTGACAGGGATTAATCTGACTACACAAAAGACTTAAATCTTCACATAGTTGTTTCAGCAAGATAATATTGTGTGTTCTCTGAATTGCTTTTATCTTAGTAAGGCTCATTCTAAGGCATCTTTAACAAGGCAGTGATTGTTATTCAGTACTGACAAAAGAACATAGCTGCATTAAACTCACAATTTCTCAAAAAGAAATAGCAAGAGAAAAAAAATTAAGTATTTAATGAGGACTTCTGTTGAAAGCAAATCAAAATTAAGCCTATTTGCACACATTGCTTAAATCAGTTTATTTTCATAAACAGATTTTTTAATTGTTATTTGTATAGAATGTTTGAGTGAAACTGCAGTTCATAACTGTGCATGGTTTGGTTGTGGCTTAGGCAGTAGGTGCTGACATCAGTGTTCAGGCAGAACAGGTTAACAATTGCTGAAATGAAGAGGTTTTGAATGAGTTTCAGTGTAATGATGTCAATGTAAGAATTCAAATTTGTGAGATTTGTGTATTACTGTGGAAATGGAAGGTGGGCAACTGTGCTTGCACAACTGCTTTTCATAACAAACAAACAAATAAAACAGAATACATGAAACCCCAAATATTTATTTCAGTGCCAGTAAGGATTTTCTGTCTAGATCCAGATTTTGTAGCTCCCAGTGAGGAATAGGCCTAAAGCTGTACTGGAATCACTTTTAGTGCAATGCAAACAGGATTTCCTCTTGAATTACAATTTTCCCAGTTATATTTTAGACAGGTGAGAAGTCCATTTGCTTCTTTTTAATTTTAAGATAGTGTTTTAGAAGTACAACTTTTAGAATTTCAAATTGAAATGGTGGGGAAATGTCAGCAGAAGCTGAGGACATTTTGTATCTGAGGAGTGGCTTCTGTATCACTGGGGTGTTGTTTGAGAGAGCAAGTAGACAAGTAAGTAAAAAATCAAGTTCTGATACTGCAATTTTATTTTTAATGACTTACAAAAAATAACTGGGACTTTCAAAAGACAAATGCTTGTATTTAAGATTCCAAATATTTAGTAACAGCACTGTGATATTCATTCTTGAAAAATTAATAATTAATACTGATTAGGATACTGAACATAGTCTTTAGTGATTTGGCTGGATTTACCTTGGTGTTTTGATAGAATATTTGTTATGAACCTGAGAGTTACAAACTCAGAACTGCTGCCACCTACTTGACGTGTGTGCCTGGTGTTCACATCCATGGGGGTGTCTGCACTGAGCAGCTCCAGCCTGGGAAGGAAATGAGGGTTTGTCAGCTTATACTGTGCTTTGATAGTCCTACACGCTGGCTTTCCACCTGGAATATGTGGATGAAAACACTGGTTTGTACATTGCATGTTTGGGGAAACTGACCTTTAAAAATAGCAATCTGTTTGGCATGTTAGCAAAGTGGTTGAAGGAATAAACATAAAACATAACACTTTAGGAGCTGTTGAATTGAATGTGTGAATCTCCAGTTGCTTATTAGCTCATGTCTGCTGTCATGAATGAGTGTTTTCTCCTTATTTCCTTTTTCTTTTTTTTTTTTTTTTTTACTTTCATTCTGTTTCTGTTTTAAAGTTATTTAGAATATTATGAGATTTATAAAGAAAATTTTTAAAACAGACACCTATCAAAGCAATATCTGGTGCTTCAAAATAGTCATTGGTTTCCATGCAAGTTCATTGAGTTAGTTTTTTCACTCTGGCATGTTTTGCATAAGCTTCAGGATGTGGGAGTAAGGCATTGTAATCACTTCTCAAATCCAAAAAAACCTTACATTTTTGGGGTAGCTGAAGAAGAACTCTGACTCTTGTTGGGGACCTTACAAGAGCTTTGATGGTTCTTTCCTTAAGCCAGAAAAACTCTGTGATTCTAGGGTTTTTTATCCTATTGATGGTAAAATCTTTGCTAAGAAGAGCTGAAAAGCAGCATATAGGGCAGAGAAAAGATGAAACTGACATTATGATGTCATTATGACAATTGTCACTATGATGTATCTCTCAGAGTGTATTTGGGCCATTTTCTAAACCTTCCCATGGAGGCCTGCATGAGCCATGTAGAGAGAGGTTTGGAGAAGCATCCATTCTGTGGAGGAATGAGCTGGCCCAGAGCTCCAAGTTGCTTGTCCCTGTCCATTATCAGTGAAACCATGAGGTGCTGTGTTGGAGTCAGTGAGTCAGGGGTCTCTGAATTCTTTAGAGAGAAATCAGAGTGCAGGGATTGAATTAAAGCCTTTGGATGGATTGAAGTATATTAAGCTACTCACACGTAAGGTAGAGGTGTAAGTTTGAGTTTTAGGATAAGTTAGTAAGTTTTAGTATGAGCTCTAATGCTTTTAGTAAGTAAAAGGTTTAGATACCAAAGTTGCAGTGCAAGTTCTAGTCAAGGTTGAAAACCATAGGAATGTTTTCAGTAGAGCTCCAGGACCACAGTTGTAGATGGTGCTTAGACATAATAGAGCTATAATAAGAATATTGCTTACATTTTTCAGATAGAACAAGATAGGTTGTATGCGTAGTCTATACGTAACCTGGTATGTTAAGAAACTAGAATTCTAATAGGTTAGGGAGTTGTGATCCAAGTTTGTGTCTTGGCTTGTTGGGAAGATTCTATATAAGAGTATGAATTGGGGAGAGTTGGTGCTTTTTACCATTGCCTTTTCTGCTTTTCCTGCCCATTGCTTTTCTTTTTACTTTTGCTCACCATCATCAGTCAACACCCAAGAAGAAGATAGGAGCTGCTGCAGCAGCATCAGCTTCCTGGGACCTTTGACCAAGAGCAGCTTCTATTTCTATTTGGGACTTTATACCAAAACTTAGCATGGACTTTGATGTCTGTGACTGTGCCTGTGAGACTAATGTTCTTCTGCAATAAATAACCTTTTAGCAACTATTAGCTGCTTTGCTCATTTTGGAAGATAACCCGATGAAGTTGATGCCTAGAGCACTAGAGGTCATTAACCTCCCAGTGCTGAGATCCCCTTTGTGTTTCCTGTGCTTCCCTAACTGTGCTTTGCTGTCCACAGAGAGCGAGGAGGTGTACCAGCGCCAGGTGCTGTCCATCGCCTGCATCGTCTTTGGCATCGTCGTGGTGGGCATGCTTTGTGCAGCCTTCTACTGCAAAGCAAAGTAAGAGCCTTCCTCTGCTCTGGGTGGGGTTGGGCTGCTGTCCTTTTCACAGCCTTGCACTCCTTCAGCTTCTCCTTCTGAACTCGCTGTTATCTCTGGTCTGACTACAGCAGTTCCCCACGGCTACACTGAGTCCTCCCCAAAATGTAAACAGGAGCAATGTGTGTTCTTCTTTCTATTTTCTCAACAGTTTAGATTGTCATATCCAGTTCCTGTTTTTTGACAGTAATAATTTTGTGTCTTTTACTATCAGTGCAATAATCACTTTGCTCTTCTGAAAATGACAGTTTAAACATACCATCTCCTCTTTGCATTTCATTTCATATCCCTGAATGTCCATTTCTGTATGCTGAGAACAAAAGGAAAGTTAGAAATGCAGAAACAAGTCCTTTGTAACCTGTAGCTAATACAGCAGCCTGTTGATAAAGATGCATGAGTATCAGTAACACAGAAGCACTTTGATCTATCCAAATATAGTGAAATCATCTTTACTAAACTATTTTCAAGTTAAATACTGTCTACTCTATCCTTTTCTCTTCCCAACTGAATATTATTTTATAATATTTATTGTTATGTGTGTAATCTGAGTTGCAAAAGCCTCATGGCAGTTACATGACATGCTTGTCAGTTCTCTTGTATCAATAAATATGCTCTGTATGGTGGTCACCCTTCATTCCTGTTCCAGCTGGAGCAAATAGGAGAACACAAATCAATAATAAAAAGTACCTGCATGAAGCTAGTCAGCGTGGCTGAGCATCAAAAATGTGAAGGTTTGCACTATTTAGAAGTTTGCATGTTTATCTGAACCCCCCTTTCTAGAATTTATTTTAGTGTTTAGGAAATCTGATGAGGATTGAGTTTTATTTAGGAACAAAGTTAAATTGACATTTCTATCCAGGGGGGAGAAAAAAACCAAGTCACCAGGTCTTTTTTACCCCTTCTTCTTCCCCTCTAACTGCAGGGGTATGTCATGAGTGAAGATTTGAGTTAGTTCTTTGGCACTGCCATTAAAAATGTCATTATGCATTTTAGATCTGCACATCTTGGAAGAAAGAGTGAGTGAGAATCTTCCTGGAAAGGCGTGATGGTTTTGCTGCTGAAGAGAGTTTCAGAAGAGGCAGGATGGGATTGTCAGTAGGAAGGACGTGCAGTCAATGACTGAGCATTCTGTGAATAAAAAGCCCCTCTGTTATTCTGAGAGCCCCTCTTGGTCTTGCACTGCTGTAGGGAGTGGTGAGAGCTGGGTTGGAGCAGCCTGCAAAACAGCCTGGCTTTGATGAGGTGGTGAGGAGAGCTGAATCTGAAAATAATGAGCGGAGATAACACTTGAAAGAGGAGCTTACAGCACAATAGTGTGTCATGACTCAGGAGCAGGTGGGGGTGTTGGGTTTGGGGCTCTGTCTGCATTATAAATATGAGAGTGACTGAGAAGAGTTGAAGTGGGCTGGTGCCAGACTCTGGAGCTGGAGTTTGGAGAGTTAGGAGAAAATGAGCACCTCTGGTTCAGTCAGGAGCCTCAGCCAATGCACAGGTGTAGTAATGGAAGGAGACTGATCAATCCCTAACACCCTGGCTGTGGCTTCATCTGGTGCTGTCCAAAAGGAAATAAAAGTGTCTGGACTGGGTCTGATGGAGGCCAGGTAAAACTGTACATGTGACACTAGCCAGTGTCTTAAGGTGTAAAACTCAACAAGTTTGAAGTGCCTCAACACTTATCATATGTTAGCTTTTAGTCAGCAGGTTTTTGGGAGCTACTTTATCAGGCATAAGTACCCTGACTGTGCTTAAGAATTGTCAGAGTATTCCTCCTGCATGGGAGTTATCTTGGGGTTCCACTGACGTACAAAAAATTTAGAATATTGCTAACAGATATAGAAACACTGAATAGTGCATCCATTAAGAGAAAAGTTTCCATGAAGATCCTGACCCTCACTTAGTCTGACAATTCTGTAATACCAGCTGGCAGAAATAAGCACTTCCCTATATGCCATTGAATTAAAAGTCCTTTTTTAAAATAGATTCAATCTGAGAAAGTTTAGGACTATAATTAAACTCTATGCCCTTCCAATTATTCCTTTTAGGTTAATCAAGAAAGTGCTGGAAGTGTTAGGAACAGATGAAGAGTACAGTAATGGGCTGCCCTTTACAGCTTAGACTTTTACAAATGACTAGTGACTTTATTTCTTGCTGAAGTAAGAACACTTCATTGCCAAATAATTCTAAAGTAGAACACATAAGGCCCATTTGTTTTGAAAACAAAAAGTATAAAATAAATTTATTAATCAGCAAGTAACTTTGAATTATTAATGGTTTCTAGTTTTATAGCTGTGCATCCTATAGTTTGGCAAAATGAATATGCATAAAGCTGATATTAATGTTAGGTTGCATGAACATAAAAGGAAGTGAATGATTGGATTGTTTTTCTCAGCAAATTACCTTCAGGAATTTCAATTGTAATGTTAAAGACTGCAGTAGTGAAGCTGAATTTTTTGCAGTTCAGTTACATGTGTTTATAAATATAGAAACAACTCTCTTTATTTTTCTAAATAAATCAAAAAATAGTTTTGTTATTTTCCTGATTAAATTGTCATTTTTTATGCATATGAGAGGTTCCCAAAGTCTGATGCTGTTGTCATGTTTCACTATCATTCTTCATACTTTACATGAAGTCATGCAAAAGTTCCTGAAGGTTCCATAACCATTCTGGAGACACCAAGCAAGAGGCTGGTTTTCCAGTAGGACATAGGAATAGATGTGATAATTTTCTCAGATGTAATTTAGCTGGACAGAAAATAGTTGTTCATAAAAACACTAATGTTGCTTTTATGAATCTCCTCTGGAATTTTATGAAAAGATGAAGAGCTCATTTAGACATTTTACAAATTAAATTGTTCAATTTTATTGGATTCAAAAATTAGTGGATATTAAAAACATTTTTAAGAGAGATGTTTCAGACCCAACTGACTAATTTAATTTGACACTATATTCCTTCAGCTTATGTATCTATTCAGATTATTCCAATATTAACTCTACAACTTTTGCCTAAAGAAAATTTTGAAAGCTTTTGTGCTTGAGAAATTATTTCCTCACCTACCTCTATTCATAAATTTTACTAATTTTGAGCTCCTAGCAATACTCAAAACTTGCCACTCATATTTGTGACATGCTTACAATCTAAATTTATTCCATTCAAAATAGGATGCAAGTAGAAAGCCTAAGAGGTACTGAGAGTCCTGGATTTGTTATGGCTTATGACCTATACTCAGGAAATGAGCTGTAACAAGTAATTCCAAGCAGGTATTTTACAATTTCTTGAATTTAAGCAAATGCTTACGTTGTGTCATACTGAACCAAAAGTAAGGGACTCAAAAACTATTAGAAACTATGTTATTAAAATTGAGTATCTGAACACTTCTCACCATTTGCTTTCATATTGAGGGAACTTGTCCTCTTTCACAGGCCCCTCCACTGAACATAAGTAAGTCATTTTCCTCTGCTTTCTTATACCTTCCAGCAGTAGACACAGATTCCAATATTAGTAAGAAATTTAAATTAATTTTATACTTCATTCAGTGTCAAATTCACTGCCTGACTGGAGATCCTATCAAGCTTAATGATGTCATAAGTCTTTCCACAGTCAAATCACCAGAAATGTCTCAAAATGCTGCTGAAGCTGCCTTGCTAAAAATCTAAATCTCATTATAGAAAGGCCATATTTTCTTTATCTCTTATCAATACTTGTCAGAAATCTCTTTCTTTGGAAATTTGGCTCAGCACCAATAGCTGTCCAAAACCTGCTGGTGGCAGAATGAAATGCTGCTACTGGTGAGTCCTTGGCATTACTGGCTTGTTTCCAAGGCCATTGCAGGTTTACTGCTGGAAATGAATCTTCTGGGGAGAGAAAGGAATTAGAGAAGGAAGGAAAGAATTAAAATGGTATTGTGAAGTTTTTGCTCATCATTGCTTAAAACTGATAGTCCCAGATGATAAAGCTTATTACAACAAACAAACAAACAAACAAAAATTATGAAGGACCTTAAATTTATTTTGCTAACAGTTTTTGCCCAGCTGAGATAACTTTTTTGCATAAGACAAAAGTAATATTTAAAGTTTGCTGTCTCATATCCCCTACCATGTACAGAACTTAAAATCTGTTTCTCACTCCCACTCTGTATAGTGTGGCAGAAACAGAAAGTCTTTGCTAACAGTATAGTTATCTCCTGAATAATGCAAGGGGTTCATCTAGTGGTATTCCTAGCTCTGAGGGTGGATTATAGTATAATAAGTCAAAAACATGGCCTCAGAGGACATACTGATGTTTTTTCCAGGTTTAAGCATATAAGCAGAAGCTGCTGTACACAAGTTGTGTTATAGGTCTAGTCTAATCAGCCAGCATAAATCTTTGATTCTCCATCAATTTTTATAGCCAGCAGGGGCTAGTGCCTGTTTTATTTGCCAGAACCCTTTTTTTCCAAATCAGAGCAAAATGCTTTTTTATTATTCAGACTGACTTGCAAGCTACTGTTAAATATGCAATAGATGATCTTACAAAACTCTGCGCTAGCACAACGAGCATACTATTATAGTAATCTGAGAATAGAAGGTATTTTAAAACAGAAGAGATTTTTTTCCCCTTTGTTAAGCCTTGCCAGGAAACAACTGCTGCATTGAAATACCAGACCTTAGTGAATTAGCTCAGCTGGCTCATCTAATTCGGTGAAGTTTTGAACAAAGGGAGCTGTGGCTGTAAAAGTATCATGGCTGTAGCAGAAGATCAGGCGAGCTCTTTCTTACATGAATTTTATTTCTCTCTGCAGGAAACAAACAAAGCAAATTCACGAACAGCTGAAAGAAACGCAGAATAGGAAAACCTACAGCCTAAATGCTTCCAGCATGATGGCAAAGTCGGAGAGTGTGGCACAGAGCCAAGTCCAGCTGCAAAATGTAAGTAATCCTGCCAGCTACAGCACTTAATAGCCTGGCTGAGTTCCTGCTGCTGATGGCAGCACATCGTCATGCTGCTATTAACATCTGAGCAATGGGAACCACAATTCTCACCTCTTTCATAAAATGTTTTCCATCAGGCCTCTTAATGGAAAGCAGGGATTTTTTTTTTTTTTTTCTCTAAAGTTCCTTCAATGGATCCTGGTACATTTTGTTTGTGCAGCAGACTTTGCTGAGCCCCCCAGCTCTGCATTCAGCAGTGGAAATTACTGTTAGGGTTTCCAGCAGTACCTGAAGTTATACATGTCTGTATGTGTAGTGGGGATTCTTGAACCTAAATGATGTCATGCCTTCCAATAATTTATGAACCTGCATGAAAATACACAGAGATTTGTCGCATTTAATTCAGAGTAAATTCAAAATCTAGAACTAAATGTACACATGTAAACAAATGCCCAAGGGAAGACCATGCAGATGGTCTCATTTTTCTGGGTCTTTAGTTAAAGGTATCTTAGCTTACAGAAAGAAATCAGTCTGTTCAAACTAAATTTGAAATATGTTTAATCATTTTCTGAATATAATTATATGTAAGTCATCACAATCTCACAATCATGAAATATGTAAAACGTGTTTGAAATAAGGAACTTGAAGACAACCAATTTATTTAGCCTGAGAATTTTTTTAGGAAGGTATTTTCCAGTATATGTCATTCTCTTTCCCCTGGTCACACACAGTCAGTGCTGTCTTACTTTGAACAAAGCCTTTGGAAGAAGGAACCTCATAGCAATATAATAGGAAAATATAAAAGATGTATTAAAACCTTTCTAAATTATTAACTCCTGTTTTTAGAAAAAAAAAATCTTAGTGTTGCTTAAAGGGATGACTACCTTATTTTCCAGATTCCGTCAAAATAGTGGGAATTTAGCAGAAGTGAGCACTCACGCCCACTTAACCAAAGATTTCTCAACTCCTAATTTACATCCAATTAATTTAGAGATAAATGGAAGCCCTTTTAACCAATTTAGAGTAAGCAGAGCCTCCCTGCTAAGACACAGAGGCTCTCAGAGAATTGCTTGTATTCAGTAAAAGTTCTATTTGTAGGAACACCATTGTAGTGTTCCTATATATGCTCATGATATGCTTTGTACTTCAGGAAAAATATACTCTTTCAAGAAGGAACATAGCTCCACTAAATTGACATAATCACAGTTTGGGGAATCTTGTGCAATTTTTTCCCCTCTCTTTCAGTTAATTCAGCCTTACATTCTTTCTAGACCCTAAAAAAAAAAAAAAAAGCTGTTGGGAGTGTTGTTGGTTGTAATGATGGCAACGAAAGGTAAAGTTCATGATCCTTTTATTCTATCCTGTGAAATCAGCCTTGGTTAACACTAAGAATACACTCTTTGCCATTTGCTCACTGTAATTCAGTGCAATATTTTGTCATTTTCTTTTGCCATAACCATAATGGCTGAAATAGCAGTTCGTGGACTCTGGACATGGAGACTGAACACCATCATTATATTTACTATTTTAATCCAAATTTGCTTTTCTGTGTTTAATGCTGTTCAGCCTGACATTATGAGTGCTGGTAATTAACACACCATTTTCTTGTTCTTGTGGCTGTTTGCAGGCAAGTGTTTTCTCCTTGCCATTAGTGCATTCTTCCTTTGGGAGGATAGGAGGGAAGAAAAACAGAATGACCTTGTGCAGGATGTAGTCTAATGGTGTAATAACAGCTTCTATTGTTAGGAAGATTTTAGTGCAGGAATGCATGCAGGCAGCTCATGAAATATTTACAAAACTTGCCAGATTGGAGGGGATGAAAAGGGCAGGGGTTTGGTGAGGCAGCAGAGAAGGGACTTTGGAAAGGTATTTTGTAGGAATGGCTGAGTGACCCCCACTCAGAGACAAGAGATCTGCCTTGGGCATGTCTGCTGGGTGGAAGGGGGTCAGGCAGCCTGGATGTGAGTGATCCTTCTGCCATTCCCATCATGGGCCTGGGCAGAAATCCTAATTCTCTTCATTTCCAAGAGCTAATGAATAAGCTTAAATAAGTAAGAGCTGTTCTTTTCTGGAGACTACTCCTCCTGACATTTTGGTTTAGATAATTCTGGAAGTTGTTTCTTTTCCCACTCCACGTGCTCCCCCTACAAGCAAGAGAGTTTTCCTGTCACCTTCCTGTGTTTCCCCAGAAGATTCTCCTGGATTTTTCTCTTGTCTCTATTGAATAGACCTGGTGATGCTTTCATAATTTTCACACAGCTCTTTCTTCTTCTGTGAAGAATGCTTCTGTGGAGACCTGAGAAAAGTTGCATAAGGTTCCTTATTCTTGATGACTATTCTGCAAGAGCCATCACCTTTTGACTGAGAGGTTGCTATATTTAGTAAAGGGTCCATCTAGCTTTCCAAATGGTTTGCTTTAGAAGGAGGTTTAACTTATTTCCCAAGGCCCAGGGTATAGCAGACAGGGTTTCAAGTGGTTTGTGGCTATAAAGAGCTTGACCAATCTCAGGGAAGTAATTTTTCCTCCCACACTCAAATGTATTACATCTCCTCCACTCCCTGCCTCTGCTCAATTGTGATTCTGAAAAGTGAAATAAAGGGTTGGATTTTGTCAGGGCAGCTGTGTTCTCTCTGAAGTCCTGCTGCTCATCACTGGTAATTGTGCTCACCAGTGTCTTATCCTCAGTAGCAATTTCATCCTTTTCTTAGAGATACAAATTAGATGAAAAATACTGTGTACTGTAAGAAGGATTCATAAATATCTGTTTGAACACAGCACCTAGGATTTCCTGAATCTCCTCCAAGTCAACTGCTTTTCTCAAACATTCTGCCAGCAGCACACTTAAATTCTTGCTAGGTGTTTCTTGCTAGGGTTTCTAGCCTCTTGGATTCAAAGACTAATGCACTGATAATCCTGCTGTGATTCCTCAGCCAGGAAGAGATAGATGTGCCAGCTTTTAATTCAGGATCTTTGAGGTACACAGGAGACTCAGATTAATTTCATCTAATGCATAAAACCTAGGGCTTCCCAAGTGTTATGTACCCCTTCCCAAAGAGATCATCCTCCTTTCAAGAGATATTTAAAGGGCTGCAGCAAGCAATTGGGTCCCCACATAGTCAAAGGAAGGGAATTGTCATTCTCCCTATCTAGAAAGACAAGTGCTTGGTGCACCCTCACACACCATGCAGGTGGCAGGAGGAGGGGGGGTGACTCCTGATTCCTACCTGCTTTTTCCACATATAGTAGAGGGTTTCATTTTAAATTCTCACAACTTGGTAAATATGTCATGGAAAAAAAAATAAATTAAGAGAGTCAGCTGAAACCTTGACATTCCTTTAGTGATTCTGAGACTTGTCATGGCTTTTTAAAGTGCCATGACATCATCCTTGTGGTTTTTGATACCTTCTCCCATGGTCCCAAGGGGATCTATTATTTCCCATCACTTTCCCTCTGAGGTGGTTAATATGCTTTTCATGCTGTACTGTGTGGTTTCAATTTTCACTACATGTGTTTCTAGTAGCTTGCAACCACTAGCAACAATTCTTGCAATGAAGGACAAAAAATGCTCCTTTTGCATCTTGTTGCCTTTTGTTCATATGAGTAGGAAATAAAATCTTTTCAGTCACTGTGATAGAAATGCAATTAATATATGTCAAGCAAGAGATACTTTTAAAGGATTACTCTGTGGGTTTACATGAATTACCATTTGATTTATCAGCTAAGATCAAGAGCAAATGTCCCATTTCTGCATCACATGACTGCTTAGGAAGAACTGCCAGAATAGACAAACCCGAATTTACTGTTCTCTGCCTAAAGCCAATGTTGGCAGCAAAACAGAGCATGGGGGGACAGTAAGGATGTTAAATGTACCACCTGATGAGCTTTTGTGCAAGTTCAGCCCCCCCAGAAAAACCACTGGCTCTTTTCCTCCTTGAGGAAACCTCTCTGAATGTCATTTAAAGCTGACCCCTCTGCCTCCTCAGTTCTCTTTGAAATTGGGTCCCCACATCACCTCTCTTCCAGTGCCACATGGATTCCTGGACTTTTTACTATTTTGGGGGAATGGCTGAGGGGGAAGAGCTAAGTAAAGCCCGGGGGAGGGATGGGTGTTTTGGTTTGCGTAACACCAGAGCAGCAGTGTCAAGCATTTGTTATCCCTGAGCCCTACATTTCAGAACAGGGAATTCAAGGCATGGAGCAGAGGAATTATGTGCTCACAGCAATGCAGCAGGTCAGTGACAAAGGCTGATTTCTTGTCTCCTGGCTCAGGCTGCCTGCACAGATTCACTCTGCATTAACTAGCAGGGGGTGGAATTTTTATTGTCAGAGAGTTGAGTAATTGCACATAATAGATTATTTTCTCCATGAAACAATAAAAAATTGAAAATTTCCAAATTTTTTTTAACAGCTATCATTATTCTTTAATTTATTTAGCCATATGCCTCAGTGTTTTTCAGTAATTGCTCAAACAAGAGCAGATAATTAACCAAGAAGGCAATAAAACCATTAAAAACCTGAATACAGATAAGCTTTCAACCTACTGGAGCAGGCCTTTGGAAAGGTTTCATAGTTTATTGTCTATCAAGGCTGAGTATTGAGCAGCTCACGACAGCCAGAGGCTTCCATGGAGCTCAGCCCAGGTGAGAGCTGAGCTGTGAGAGCAGCAGGATGAGCCCTGCTGGGAAATGGCTGGGGCATGATCCCATTTGGACCAGCTGATACTGCTGTAAGCTCATCACAAAAGTATAAAAGTGTTTTTCTCCAGAGGTGGTCTTAGATGTGGCACTTGGAGTTAAGCTAAAGGAGAAAAAAATCCAACTGTGTTTAAGTATATTAAAGTGTCTGAATAATGTGGTACATCCAGGTATGGATTGTTAGAATATAGATTGTTAGAATTCCATGTGTATTCACAGCCTCAATTTAAACTGTAATTCACATTTTCATTGTAATGGATGTTATGACTGCTACAGGAATTGTGTATTAAGTGGCATATCTGAAAAGGGGGAAAACGTTCAGTTAGGGGTCAAAAATGCCCTTTGCAGGCTGTGCCTGGGCAGTGCTGGGTGCTGACCTTCAGTGCAGTTTGCTGATCAGCATCAGAGCAGCTTCTGGGCTCCTGGTGCTGCTCAGCTGTGGTGGGGAAAGGCTCTGGTACCACTGCTCCAGCCCACATCCACCTGAAACACAGATGTGGCAGAAGGCACAGCTTATCTGTGCTCTTCATGATTCACTCCATACTCATGGTCTTACAGGCCATTCAGGCCTTCAGTTTTGTATCATGGACAAACTCAAAAAAAAGGACAGAAATAACTTCTTGGCACTAGCAAGCCATTCTTTACATAGCTCAAATTGATTTATTCAGGTCAGAAATCAAAGCCAGTTTCATTTCTGCAGCTGGCAGGATAACTATTAAAGTTTAAAACCTTCACCGATGCGAGTACCTTAAGAATCATATTTCTGTCTGAATATTTTATCTACAACATTTACAAGTGACATCTAAGATCATGGTAACTGAAAGAAATGGGAGTGGAATATGTTTCTTCTTGTTATTGCAGTTGGGTTTGCATGCAGCAGCACCATTATGCATATTGCCACTCACAGCTTTGCCTTCAGAAGCACAAAAGCAATGATTTGACCCTGTTTAACACGAGTATTTCACTCAACAGAAAGAGGGAGAAGAGCAGAGGAGAAAAATTTGAAGAGATGCTATTTTATCTATAGAAATGGGTCATAAGAAGTCTGACTGGCTGGACTAAAAGTACATGTAACCTATTTTTAAAAGAGAATATTCTTGTATGACTTTCCTTTTTGATCTTGCTGAAATCTACAGAAATGTAGGTAAGAGTGAGAGTCAGAAAATAATAGTCTGCTTTAAGGTGTTATTGGTCTTTTGTTAGACAAAACTAATAATTATGAAGAGCTGTCTTTTAAAAGAATGCTTACTATCTTCTCCATGATTTTTTATGCTATTGTATCATAACAAGGCATTTTCCACCCCTGTGATTTTTTTCCAATATTATAATTTGTATTTTCTTTCTAAGATATGTAATCATGTAATTGCTCCCACGATACCAATCTGTTTTAAAGATAGCATGGATATCTAGGTGTCTAGTGCTAAAAGCAATACAAAGCAATAGGAAAACAGACATATTAGTTTTAGTGCAGGTCCTTGTAATGCAAAGTAAAAATTCTGAAAAGGGCTTTATTTTTCACACCTGACTGGAAATGTGAGTTAACCTCTCATATCTCGGAGTTATTGCCCTGTGACCACTGACAACATGGAATCTTCTTATAAGCCCAAGTGCAGCTTTTTCTTTACTTCAACTTTATGGCTCCATTCAGGTTGAGAGACTTTTTTTTTAAATTTTTTTTGAAAGTGCAGTTGAATCACAAAGCAAGAACAAATCTGTTCTTTTTCATGTCTAGTGTCTGCTTTGCAGACCTTTGTGTCTCACTCTGTGCCCAGAGACTGCCCCACGCCTACACCTGCCACAAGAAGAATTATGTTTACGCTGTTCTTACTAGTACAGATACTCCCAGGTCAAAAGTTTCAGACTGGTTCAGAAAGATGTCTAGCTCTCTGGGTAGGATTCAAACATTTTTCTTGCTTATCTGATGACACAAGTGCTGTTTCAGTTTGGTTTTCATAGTTGTACATGCTGATGATGAATGTAGTGTTTGAAATCAGCAAAGGACCCAAGAAGTTGCTGACTGTCCTCTGAGATGTGTTTTGTGATCTGTCTCTGCAT
Organism: Cichladusa arquata; assembly: GCA_026413545.1. Taxonomy (NCBI): domain Eukaryota; kingdom Metazoa; phylum Chordata; class Aves; order Passeriformes; family Muscicapidae; genus Cichladusa; species Cichladusa arquata. The sequence goes on along the minus strand of JAOTQP010000304.1, from coordinate 9,414,393 downwards.
GGGTAGCCACAAAGCCAGACTTCTAGTCAAAGGGATCCCATCATTGTGGGCAGATCAGTCTGTAATTTTGCTGCTAATGCTGATATCAGTGTTTTGATGTGCAGAACATAATGGGGATAATGGTTACTAGCCCTTTCTGCTGTGTAAACAATACTGAATAAATGTGTTACTTGCAATGCTTAATTTTGATTTAAAGATGCACCACAGCACTTCTTACCCCGCTCTGATGTGAATTCAGAGTGAATAGCATCAACAATGTACTTTGCCTTGTGAGTACTAATTAATTTCATTCTCTGCTACAGTACTCAAAACCCGATAGGCATCCGGGGCCGATTCTGCACAAAGTTATGGAGTCGAGTTTTTCGGGTGCTCAGTCTTTCCCAGAGGCCTTGTCTCCTGACAGAGGAACCCAGCCCATCAAGCACCACAGGTGAGCAAACATCTGCCTGCTGGGAGGTTTGGCTGCCCAGGGAGGCTGTGCAGCTGCTGATCCCTGTGCAGGGTGATGCTGGGCTGGCCTGGGGGAGCTGCTCAGTGCCCCGGTGCCAGCAGAGCCCCAGCCAGCTTGGGAAGAGGATGTGCAAGCTTTTCCTCAGCTGCAGACAGGGAAGGTAACAGCCATGCTCACTGCTTCCCCTGCTGACCTGCAGGATGCAGTCACAGACACCATCCAAGCTGCAGCACTGGAACAGCTGTAGGATCAGGATCCATTCAAAACAAGACTTTCCTTATCCATGCTCATGACTCATTTGCTGCAGAGAGACTTGGTTGATGTTGCTAGAGAGGCAGGTGGGACACACAAGAGGCACACTACACTTCAGAAGGCTAATACCTATTTATTACAACAACACACTGTCTTTTATACCCTTTACACAGCTTACACTTTCATTATTGGTCACAATCAGTCAACATAATATTCATTGGTGGAAAGTTCTCCACCCCTGTTCTTCCCAGGACCTCTCTAAAAATACTTTCCACACTTGTGGGGTATTTTTCCTGGTTATCTTCTTTTTCTTCTTCTTCACTTCTTAGTGTCCTTGCCAACAGACTTGGTCAGAGAATACTTCTCAAACAAACCTCATTTATTAACCCTCTAACCCACAGACCAGCTGTGGGTCCTACTATAGGTTGCAAACTTCCATCCTTTTCCACCATTTCCTTAAACAAAAGATGGAAAGAATAATGACTTTTTTATGAAAACATGGTGGCCATTGAAAATGAGGCTTTAAAAAGTTTGGATGGTTGTTTCCAAGAGGGGAAAAAAAAAAAAAAAAAGGAATGTCACCCATCACTGGATCAGATTCAGATCAGAATCCTGCTTCTAACGTTTTTTGGATGAGAAAGATTGCAGGTGCTTCATTACAGGACTAGAAACAAAACTGGAGTCTGGTACAAGCAATAATGTTGGTAGAATGACGGTGGCAACATCTGGTCCAATGCACAGAGAGAGAAAAAAGGCTGAGAAAAATGAGTTTGGAATTTTTTAAACTAGATAATTTGGAGTGGAAGACTTGTTTATTAAAGGATTTTTTTAATTAATAAAAAAAAAAATCTGGTATTGCATGAGGTTATGATCTGGCTTCTGCAGTATTTGATGCATTTTCAACACAGTCTATCTATCTATCTATCTATCTATGTGTTTTTTCTCATTTGAACAAGTGATTTCCTTAACCTACGAAGTATTTCATGTAAGCCAGAAAGGCATATTTGGGTCCTATCTACTTCTACCTTACTTAAGCCTTTAATTTAGCATGAAAAAAATAATGCCAATTGTCAGCTCAGATCCATTTCTTAGGTCTTTTTCCTTATTAGAAATTTTCAAAACATGCCTAATAATTTTATTAAACATAGATGAACTATGGGACTGTTGCCTAGAATGCTTTCTGCAGAAGTTCTGGGAAGAATTTTATTGCTATTTAGACACAACATGAAGTTCAGAGAAAAACTCAGTGACATTGCCTTACCTTTTAATTGTGTGATTGCAATATCCAAGAAATGTCTTTGCTTCAGAACTAATGTGAGAAGTGGGGTGACTAGTTAATTTATAAATAATTCTTTTGTCGTTTTAAAGCTTAAGATTTATTATACTAGGCCCTTGTTTTATAAAACTTGAATATTTAAGACGTACAAGACTGTCTTTAATTTATGCACCATGTGAGAGCTTCCTAATTTATTTTCTAAATAATGTTCACTGTGAACAAATGATAAAATGCGGCCAAATGAGGATTTTATACTAAATATCCCTTCATTTCATTCCAAACCTGACTGAGCCTGGAAAAATTATATCAGCTCTGCAGGTTTTCTCTTTTATGATGTTCTAAATTCTATTGTTGTTTTATTTCTTCTTGCTACTGAAATACTTTGCTCTACATCCAGACTTGTTTTCTCTGCTGGTGTTTTCAAGGACACTAATGATGGGTGATCATTTCTTAAAATCAGGAGCTGGCTGTTTCCAGCTCCTGAAACTAATAAATTTTGGCCTTTGAAAGTAAGACTGTCAGTGTAGGGAATCATTTGGAGTTGCTGAAATGTACATGACAGAGTCCAGCTAGTTATTTCACTCAGATTATGGATAATAGCAATTTTCTGTCTCAAAAAACCTCAGGTACACAAAAAGAATTAATGCAGAGATTAAGGTGAAAATTGAAATTTAATCTCAAAAATATTTAGCCTGTGTTATTATTAATCTCCTAAAAAAGTTTGCCTGCATTGTGCACTGCTGTTACCATAGAAGTATGTTACATCTTCTGCTTGCATATGTAAAATAACTCTTAGAACTGGCAGAATTCAAAATTAATGAATGTGTTTAATCAGTGAACTTCCTGCAATGTACACAATGTGCTCAAAAATTTATCTTGGGTTATCTATTCATCTTGGTAAGAAGGAAACCCATACTGCCTTATTTTCTAATAGATAGAAATAAATTAGAGTTTTGTTAATTATGGGTTGAGTTGTGGTCCCTTTGAATAGCAGCTTTCTTGGTAATTAGTCATCCTGACTTTCATTCATGGATTCAGTCATCCTTGATTTTGGAGGGATTCATTTCCAGAGAATGCCATGATGAAGCCCAAATGCAGAGATTTTCAGCCTGGAACAGTTGTATTGTTTTACAAAAATGCCAAAATAGGATAAACTTACCCTAAAATTAATAATAATTTGTGTTTTCATTTTTAATGAACTTTTCACACTACAAAAAACCATGGAATTCTTTTTTTCCATTTGGTAAGCATTTTACCCTTTATGCTGCTAATATAAGTGATTCAGTTTACAGTAAAGGAAAGAGTAATTTAAAGTTATTCTGTAAATAAGGCTATGGAATTTCAAAGAGCAAGTATAGATAAATTAAATCAAGTAAGAATGTAAAGGTAGGGGAAGCCTGAAAGGAAGAAGGTGAAAGGAATCTGCTGTTTTCCCAAAGAAAAAGCAAAACTGATGGTGGGGCAGAGATAATAATTGAAGCAGTTAGGGCAATCCTGAATTAATAGATTTCATTTTTTAATGAAAAGTTGGGATGACTATTTGAGGACAAAGGTAGAATATGAACAGAATCAAATGTATGAAAATAGACATTCCTACAGTCAAAGTGGAAGTAAAATGTGGAAATCAGAGCTCTCAAGATGGTTTGGTTAATCTTGATCTAAAAAAAAAAAAAATTTGGAAGAAGAAACCAGTTCACAAAATTTCATGTCTGGGAGCAAAATCTATAAAAATGGGAACTGTGACATGAGACGATGGATTAGCAAGTGTCAAATATTTAGGAAGATGAAGAATTTATCAAAGTAACTAGGACCCAACTATGTTGAATTTGAATAGTCAAGACTTTAGGAGAAATGTGGGGGAAGAAGATTCTTGTGGTAGATTAAAAAAAGGCAAAAAATTGTTTACTATTTTATCAACAGCAGGTACTGCAACATATGCACTGATTATTGTATTTGTATTTGATGGGGGTGAGTTAGATTTCTGCACAAGCTCAGCCACTCTTGTCATATGTGCCTAATGCCTTTGAGAAGGTAGGGAGAGGCAGAAAAACTCCAATGGGGATGCACAGAGGTGGTTAAAAGGAACATACTGTGTTGAGAAGGTAGGACATTCACCAGTGCAGCTCTCAAAGAATTAGTCAACACTAGGGATGGACCTTTTTTGTGCCAAGGTCACTGGACAAAGCTGGAACACAGCATAGCATAAGAATGCACCACTGTTACCTCACCAGGTTAAAATGGCCTCCCAGCTGCCATGGACTCAAACTGCATTCCCAAACTAAGATGAGGAATGAATGATTCATGTTGCATGGAAAGTGTTAGAAGTCTGTCTTATGTCAGTCTTCAGTTCAGGAGACTGGAAAAGGTGCATGGCTGCTGCTTATGAATACATGAGAGCAAGCACAGCGAGAAGTAAAAACCTGTTTAAAATGAAGGAGTGTGGTGGCACATATACTGGCTGAATATTCATCAGAAATACTTTTAAACTGAAAAGAAGTCACAAAGTTTTCAATACAGAGCAACTTTCAGTAATAGTAGCCTGGATATCATCATCAGTTTAGGATAGATGTTGATCAGTGCCCTGCAGGAAGTATATGATGAGATTGTGGCAGATGATTAAACTCAGTGTAACTGACATACCTCAAATGCTCTGTTCCCTTTTCCTGTGGCTCTATACCAGGATGGTGACCAGATGACACTGGAAGCATTGAAGGATTTTCATAGAGCTCCAAAGTCACTGAGTAGCCTAAAAACAGACTATTCCCAAATACAAGAATATTATGAAGGAATCAATAATGCTCACATATCAGAAACCAGGAGGAGATTTTTGGCTGTAGGCTGTATTTATTAATACTAAAATTGGTTGAAAGCCTCAGTAGCTGATCCATACAAATGTTAGCAGTAGATTGTCTAACAGCCTGAAAAGGTGGCTCTGAGGGACTGTCAGAGGACACTGCCTGGCAGCTGGCTCTGTCATTGGGGTATGGATTTACTGGGTGGTTTGTAATTAACTCAAAAGTAGTACAGAAGGGTTCCAGAATTACTGTAAAAGTGCTGCTGGCCTTCTCTTCATGAACAAAGGTAACTGCACTTGGGAGTTTTGTATGTGCCCAAGAAGACAATACTCCACCTGCAGTATCAGACTTTGTTTTCACTCAGTTGCTCAACCCAAAGAAAATTCTCACAGAAAACAACTGGCAAGAATGAATCCCAAGTCCTTAATTAACTTTAGGATGGTTGAACTGCTTTTTTCAAAACATGAATTCATCAGAACTGTATTTCTCCCTATTTTATGCATCACTTGTGAACTGCTTCATGCATATTCTGATTTTTTTTTTATTCTGGAGTAACTGATTGATAGATTTAAAGGACATATCTGCTACAGCTTTATGTATTAGTCTGTTTTATTGAATGGCTCACTTATGTGGGCCAGTTTCTTTTGCCCAACTAGATTGGAGTGCAGGGAGGAAGAAACCATCATGTTGGCTAAAGGAAAATAAATTCCCTGAAGAAATCCAAAAACCATTGTTTGCCTGAGAGGGAGAATTTCTCACGTGAGCAATAGAGAACATTACATTTGCATTGCTGATATTCATATCAGTTTGTGTAAAAGGAGAAGCTTTGTGCTGGAGATCCTTTTCCATAGGATTTTTAACAGAAATTCTTAGGGGGTTTTTTTGGTGCCTGGAGAAACAACTGTTATCCTGCAGCTTGCAGCTGCACTGTCTGTAAGTATTTCCCTGATCTTTAATGTATTTTCTTGTCCATGACCTCAAATGATTTTTGTTCATTCTTCCCTTGGTTT
>JAOTQP010000304.1:9396331-9407794 GCA_026413545.1 Cichladusa arquata | reverse complement strand
GACAGAAATGTTGAAAGCATAAGAACCTCCCATTAGCAACAAATTGGTTGCTTGGACTGTGTCAGTGCTGGAAATTCTCTGGTTGCAGGACTGTGGCAGATCCCTTTGGTCTCGACATTTCTGCAGTTTAGACCAATTACCTTAGGTATAGCTATGTTGAAATTATGTCTATTACAAATGGAGCTTTTGTGAATTTGCACATGGAGATCATGTGCTCTCATCCAACAAGGAAGATGCTCAAAGGCATCAAACCAACCACAAATTAAACAATAAAAATTTCCAACTTCAGAGATTTGTAATCAATCTAAAGTTTCTTTTTTACTTTTTGATTATTGATGACTATGCTCAAGTCAATAAAAACCCCAAAATTCATTATCCATCACAAATTATTCATACACCTGCATCTTTTGAAATCCCCTGCTGTATTAATCTCAGGCTCTCCTGAGCAGAAATTGTCAATTATTTTGTGATGTGGTAGTGTTATTTTACAGAATATGAACTGTAACTTGCAACTTGAACTCAGCCTTCAGAACTGAGAGGCCAGTATTTCAGGGTCTTAAATAGGTTTTTTCACAGCATCTTTAGCAAAGGAAAAATCTTTTTAAGGAAGCATCAAAAATCCTGGAGGGAATGCTATTGCCCTGGGTTCTTAGTTTTTCAATTAAAAAGAAAAGTAAAGGTGTGGAAGAAAAACAGAGGTTAGACTGCAATGGAACACTGCTAGCCTGAGCAGTAGGATAGAGAGTGTTGAATTTATTTCTTATTTTAACTTTGGATGGAAAAAGTTGGTTTTAGTGGAAATGTACACTCAAAGAGAATTTGTCCAAGGTACTTGTTCCAAGCAAGAATTGCTTTGGGAGTAGATGTGGCCCTAACTATAATTAAAAGTCCCACTAGGTAAAAAAATGCAGATTACTTTTAAGTCACATTCTAATAGGAAAAAAAGAAGCAAACTTATCAAAAGTCTTTTGCATTGCTGAATTGTGTCACAAGTTGGAATTATTCACACAGCCAAAAATAATGACTCGTGAAAGGCATCTACAAAACCTATGTTAAGTTTTCATTAAAGATGTAAGAGAATATGAGGTAACACATGCATTTCTGAAACCCAGGAGGTGCCAAGAGAAATAGGAGTAGCTGAAAAATGAATATTCAGTCACGCCATGCAGTACTGAGACCTGTTAGCAGTAAAAATGGGTTATGCCTTGCCTTAGTTCTGTGTTCCAGTATTTTTGCATTAGCAAATTTATGGTTTATATACTAAAATTGTGGATTCTAGATGCTTTTTCATTCCTATGTGAAATGAAAATGAAAAATCCATTCTCCTTCTAAAACACCAGACAAACATTTATAAAACCGATTTGCTAAAATAAGTAGAAAACTATGGCTTGTTTTTATCAAGTCCAAGTTTCTATTATATCATATAAAGAAAAAGCACAGTATTTATCAGTGCATATAAACAACAAAGCAATCTGTATATAAAGCAGGAATAAAACAATATAGAAATCCTGTTCAAGGTGGAGAAAGCTTGTCTTAGATGGCTTCTTCAATCTGCAGCTCATAAACCTCGCTTATATTCTTCACTTACACTTTTTCTCAATTTAATGCTTTTGTATCAGGAAGCAGCACCTGAGAGGCTGATAGATAATATATGGGGCTTTCAATTTAGGATCTAATTTTGAATTCAGCTGTGGGTATGACAGAGCTGTATTGTTTGTTTATGCTTTCTGAGGACTCAACTCTCTGTAGCAGGATTATGCTATGCTGCATGGAAAAGAGAAGCATCCTTCATCAAGTGCAAGAAAACATTTCATATAGTGGGCAATTATTTTCATTCCTAGAAAATAGGTGATGTATTAAATAATGGCATAAACAGCAACTAATGGTGGATTGTACTATTATATTTCCATAGAGAATTTCTACTGGCATCATAGACTGCCACAGTAAAGTTTATAAGAACAGTAATCTGTGCATTATTAATCCTGAACTTTGCAGAATTTTATGCTTTTGGTGTGATAATTTTTGCTGTACTCTTGGTGTTGTTCCTAGAAGTCTCTCTTCATGCTGCAGCCCAGGACAAAAAAGTGGGATGCTCCATAGAAATGCCTTTCGGAGGACTCCTCCCTTGCCTCGGGGTAGGTTCAATGGAATTACAGGACCAGCATATCAACAGCTCCAAGAGTCGAGGATCACAGACCAGGACACGATACCTTGTCATGGGTGAGTGGCTTTTAAAATAAACGTACATTGTGAAGTTGGTTTTCTATAGATAGCTTCACACAGGTTCATCTTCAAAAATGCATGAAAAATGCACTACTTTTTCTTTCCTTTTTAAATTCAATTTGATAGAACATTGGCTGTGAGCTCCAGCTGTACATAAGGTTTGGGTTTCAGAAGTGCTCCTGAGAACCTACAGCTGCCTTTGAAGTCGTTTGCAATTGCTGAGATATTTTGCATAATATTTACATATCCCTATAGATTTCCAAAGACTTTCCAGAATATTACAAGCATATTTTACATAAAAATAGGAGTGATAGCTGGAATGGAATAAAAACCCCACCCAGTTTCACCTGTAAGAGTGGAACACTTCACTCTGACTTACAGGTGAACCTGGTGGGGAAGTCCGGTGACTTCTTTCACATAAGTTTGACTCACGCTTGTGTCTGTTTGCTTCTTCTGAGGAAACAATTGTTTGTTGCCTCTTGTAGTAAATGTGTTATTGTTCATTTGTGTGATATGTGCATATAATTCCTGGTGAAAATTTCCTGCTGAAATTGCCAGCCTTGCAGAAAGGAGCAGGCTGGCAGCCTTCCCTCTCCAGCGGCAGCGTCGTGTCACGCAGGCTCTGGGAGGTGCCCTTGCCTCCTCCCAGGCTGAGGAGTGAGGCACGAAACAGCAAAGCTTTGGGTAATTGTATTTACTCTTGTCTAGGAAATCAGTGTGTGACCTTACAAGTAACAGCTTGTACTGGCCTGTATTTTAAATTAGCAGTTCTGCAAAATTCGATATTGGGACCAGACTGTCACCCCTTCTGTCCTCCATCCACTCAAGCAGTTCTTCCATATTTTGTCCACTGAGGATGTTTATCCTCCAAATATCTGCTGGTTTCACAGTGTTGGTGTTCTCATTGGATTTCCAGCCCAAACAAAAACTTCCTTTGTCCCTTGCAGAACTTACACTACTTCCTTTCTTCTCCTTTTTCACCTCTGTCTTTCCCAATCAAGATGCAGAAACCAAAGTGGTTTGTCTCCCTAGTTCTGTGGGCGTTCTGAACATCATCCACCAGCAGCCTGGCTGGAGCCTAGTCAGTGCACAGGTAGAAGATGGGGGTGTGTGCATATCAGTGCAAGTGCTCACAAGGCTGGCCCAAAGCCTGGCAGAGCCACTGCAGTGATTCCATCCATCCTAATGGACCTTGTTGTCAGACTTGTACACTGCACACCTTTAGCCACAGGGCTGACAGCAGAGCTGCTGGGACTATGCTAAGTAAAATCCATTTCATATTTAAAGTTTCAGTCCCTTCTCTCTCTCTTTGATACCTATTCTTAAAGAGGGCAGTAAAATTATTGTGGTTCTTTCCGTTTCACACTTTAATTTAGACTCTTACACACTGTATAACATAATTACTGTTGAATATTTATAAGTGTTTGCTTTTGTTGCTTGGTTTTAGGAAGAGAGTGGAGAGAGAGCTGCACTTTGAAACACATGCACATGAATTAATTTATTCAGACAAAATTTTTTTTTCAGATAAAAACCCAGATACATTTCTTTGGATGAACTGTGGTTCTGGGAAAGTTAATTATAGGAAAATGTAATTAAGGTTCTGCAATTATAGTTCTAAGTCTCAGTCTATTGAAAACAGCCACAGTCTGGTGTCACACACAGAAGCATGGATCAGTTTGTAATTAACTAAAAGCCCAGTTTCACATGCTTTAGGTGTAATATCCCTTCTAGTTTAATACCTCACCTGTTGCACACAGTGTATGCACTTTAATTCAACCTCAGTTCTCCTTAGAAAGCCCTGTGAGCATGGGGAAGCTGGAACACAGCTGGAACACATGGGGAAGAAACATATAATTCTGGCATAAAATTGGTATGTCTATCTGTATTTCAAAAAATATTATGGAAATACGCCAGGCATTGCATAACATGTCACTGCTGCTGCCAGTTAGTTTTCAAAATAACAAGAATAATTGAATCTCTATTGTAGAACTGGCAAATGTTACTGTTTTCTCACCAAACCCATTTTAATTCAGTCTTTTCTTGTTTTTGCTTATATATCATCCATATAATACCTACATTGCATGTGAAATTCATTAAAAACATTCACTCCCTTTGTTTTCAGGGTGCAGCCCAGAATATATTTAGGGCCTGAATTACCAAAAAAGGGACTAATGCAACTGATGCGATCTCTCCAGCTATAGTCGTTTGAACAATTATATATAAGCAAAGGAAACAAGAATGGGCACAACCCAAAGGTCTGCACTGTTTTGTTTTCATTTATTTTTTTTTAATTGTCCTCCCTCAGGAATAATACCCTTGATCAGTATTTCATTCATCCTGAGTCTTGAGAGCTGGTGTAAAAAGCCCCTCCATGAATGGCTACAGGTGTGTCTAAGCATAGTGCCAATGTAATGAACCAGGGCTGAGTCTCAGATGTAAAACAGCTACAGCTGTAGGGCACGGACAGGAACTTGTAGCACACATCCTATGCTTGCTCTATTATTGCCCTGGGTGCCACTTCTCAGAGCAATGTCTCTTTCCCTCACCTGGCAGCAAAGTTCCCAGCACTTCCTCCTTATCCCAGAGCTCCCAGTGCTGCTGCTGGGGATGCCAGGCGAGTTCTGAGCTCCACATGGGCAGGGGGATGTGCAGCAGTGGCACAGACTCAGTGCCACCACACACCAGTTAATTACAGGTCAGTGGCACTCTGCTGGAAACGAGCCTCCAGTTGTCTCCTGCTCCCCCCTGTCTGACACCTCGCCAGGAGCATGGGGCCAGAGGAAACCTCTCCACTTAATTACTGCTCGTGCCAGTTCTGGACTACGGCAGCTTCGTGTGATTCATTTCTCTTTGTTAACTCTTTCTCTGCTCATCCCAAAAAGCAGGAGGCACATAGGAGTAGAGGATGTTCCTAGTGAGGTTCAGGAGGCTCGAGGAGCTTTTGGAATAGTACCCTTCAAGGAGGAGCATCCGCTTCCACACCAGATCTAATTGTTGCTCTCCTCATCCATGGATAAAACATATTAGATTCACCATTAGCTTGCCTTATTAAATAGTGATAAGCTGGTTATACATAAATTATGTTCTGGTACTGAGGTGATGTCTGTGGTCCTTAGCAATCATGCCTGATAATACAGTAACTCCTAGAGCACTATATTTCTAGAAGTACTAATTTCAGATGGGAAACATCTTTTTTTTTTTTTTTTTTTTTTGATCATTGATTATTTTATATTTATTATACTTTCATTTCTGTTTTTTTTTAAGTATTTCTTGTAAACAAGACAGTTTGGCTTTGAAACAAAATGGAAATGTTGATAAAAATTCACTAGTTGCCTCACAATCAATAAAATCACGTTATGCGTTAGTGGAGGATAAAGGATTTTCTTTTAATGGTATTACAGTATCAAGAGAACACAGACATTTGCTCAAGTCCTATCTATTAGCTCTGTTTCCAGATAAAATCTAATAAAACAAATCGGGCCAATATTATGGATATGGGCAATTGAAAAACTATTTTTTTTCAGAGGTACACTGCACTTACACGCTCTGCTTGTTTGAAAGGGAGTAGAGACAATCATTCCTATGTAAATAAGGACTACACAGCCATGAGTGTTTAATGTTGTTTTTTATCTACACTTTTTTAAAGTGTTTTCCTGAAACAACCATTTGGCATTGAGAGAACTGACATTGAAGAAAGTATCAATCCGTTTCCCTGACCAGAAATGTAGGAATAGAATTCCAAATTTCTTTTCAAAGAAAATTTTTAATATATTATAACTTCTGAAATGTTTTGAAAAGGAATTTCCATTATTCTCATTTACTTATTCTCATATTACTCATTTCTCATGGGCGAAATGAGACTGAGAGAAAAGCAGTGCTTTGCCACTGGCAGATTTGAGAATCAAAACCAGTCTCCAGAGCCTGTTGTTTTCCCCAGGGCCCCACCACTGCCAAGTGCTCCTCTATTTCAGGAGAAAATGGTGTGTATCTCTCCAGCACACTTCCCTGAATCTCACACAGTGTCGCTGCTGACCTCTTGATGTACAACGAGAACTCTTCTTTACTCTTTCCAGGTATTCGTCCAGTGGTTTAAAAACTCCTCAGAATACTTCAATAAATATGCAACTGCCTTCAAGAGAGACACCCCCCTATTTTAATAACGTGGATCAGAAGGACTTGGTGGGCTATTCCTCTTCAAGGGCCAGCTCCGTTCCCATCATCCCGTCCGTGGGCTTGGACGAAGCCTGCATGCAGATGCAAAACGTTCCTGAAGTAACAGGCATCAAATGGTGCAAAAACTCCTATTCTGCTGAACTTGTCCGTGTGAGTTCCCCAGTGAGTAGTTGTCTAATAGCAGAGCAGCAGGAGGTGAAGGTGCTGCTGGAGACTGTGCAGGAGCAGATCCGGATGCTGGCGGAGGCGCGGCGGCCGGAGGACTCGGAGGCGGCCGGCGGCGCCAGCGAGAGCACGGCCTTCCTGCCCGTGAGCCCCACGGCCAGGGCACAGCCAGGGGCACAGCCAGGGGCACAGAGGGAGGCACAGAGGGAGACACAGCTCCTCCTCAACACTGCAACGCAGAGGGACTCGGGATCCGCCAAGTGACTCCGTGCGGGGGCTGCGGGAGGGGGAGCGAGAGCTCCGCGCGCTCGGGAAGGGAGGAAGTTAAATACAAATTATTTATATGCATTAATTTAAGAGCATCTACTTAGAAGAAACCAAATAGTCAATCGCCCTCATATCATAGTGGTTTTTTAACAAAATATTTTTTTAAGGGAAAAGTTCCAGGAGGGATGAAGCGTGCTTTTAGATGCTTTCTAGGCAGGATTACGCAGTTCCAGTTGCGGAGGGTTTTACCGTGGTCCCGTTGGGCTGTCCCAAGGCCTAGGCTGTGCATCTCCTTTTCTGTGAAGGCCAAGTAACCATCCTTAGATGCATTCTGGTTTCAGGGCAGCACTGCAGTGAGCTGCTGGGCAGGGATTCAGACCCTGGGGAGCACGTCCTGTGAGCCCAGCACAGATCCAGTCCCTCTCCCCCTCTGCTCTCGATTCCAGGTTCACACCACGAAAACAGGCACACAGACACCTACTGAGTTCTGGTGCCTGCTGTGGAATGAGGACAGCGTCCCTGAATAGAGCAGATGCCTAACTCTCAACCTTAATTCGATGTGTCAGTCACCCCAAGAAAGTCAGTGGAATCATTTATGAGCTTTGGGATTGGCCAAGAGTGGGAGCAGGATTGGGGTCTATAGAGACTCAGTGGTCAGGAGCCCACAGCTGCTCCATCTTCTGAGCTTTGCCTATCAGAGCTGCCTTGCTGGAGAGGGAGGAAGATCGAGAGAAAATGTAGAAGTGTGTGTTACAACAGGTTTGATTTTGGTTTCTGGTTTGGGTTTTTTTAAGTGGAAACATAAACTCTGTTGTTTGTTAGCACCCCTGAACATTTCTAAACTTTTACACTTTAAAGGCATTTGTAAGCTCTCAAGGAGCACTTCTCAGTGTGTGTGTATTTTTTTAAAACTTTTTTTTTTTAAATTTCACTATGGCTTGTTCAGAGAAGAGTCAGGGAGATCCAGTATGATCAAAATCCAGCCAATAAGTGTCCACGCTGCCTAATCTGTTGCTGCATTCAGTTCTCCACTCACTTCAATTAATTGTGGCTTAGGCTTGTGAACTTTAAAGCTTCAACCCTGCAGATAGTTCAGTATGGGCAGACCCACAGGCATGCAGAGATCTGACTCTAATGGAGCTTTCTAAGAGCAGATGGTTTCCACCCAGTCACTCCCTGCAGGGGATCGAGGCCTTGGAGAGGATGTATCATTTCCTGGTTGCTGTATCCTAATCACATTTATAAGCCCTTTTTGCATCAGCTTTTTCTGAGTCCCTCTAACCCCCATAAATTGAAACAAAATGTGCCAATTTTGCAATGAATTGGGTCCAGTGACACACCTTACTGGGTTTATTAGTGTTAAAATATCTGCTTATTCTCGGCGAGGGGGAAATCAACTATAATAAATAATTGCCAAATAACCTTGCCTGGTTAGTGCCAGGAGATTGATTAGAAAAAATTGGAGTATATACAGAATGTATTAAAATATTCCTTTGAAGCAAAATAATTGCTAGATTCATTAATGTGCCCCAGACTTTCTAGTTCACAAGTCTCAAGACTTCCCGAAATAGCACAATCAATCACATAGTGCTGTTGTATGTTGAGTCAGAATAAAGCAATATCTTAACCTCTGTCAAGTAAATTTGGAAAAGAAATGCTGAAGGTGTATGTCATTTTTTTTTTTTGTTCAGGCAGTAAAAAAAAATTATTATTTACAGTCTTCATTCAGCAAGTCTTATTTTGGGTTGCTTTTGTGGTTTTGGGGGTTCTTTTAAAGATAAAGTTGATGAAATTGTCCTGTTTACAGAATTTTCTGTGGCTGCAATCTTTGCTGTGTGTTTTCAACAGAAGTGTATTTGAGGGCAAGCTATTGTTTTGTGCCCCAGGATGGAGTGTGAGCTGTTCAGGCTCCCTTCTGCACAGACACAGAGCTTTTGCTGTAGCAGTGAGGTGAGATCCCCATGGGGTTTGGGCTCACCCTGACATTTTCCTGCCCTGTGTGGTGGCGGGGCACATCTCACTGTGTGTGTGCTGAGCTGCCTGTGGTGAGCATGGCCCCACACCAGATAAACCCTCTGAAAAGCAGGGTGCATTAGGTGGGGCTCAGCTCTGCACCCCTGCAATCATTTAACTTTTCTGTCAGCACCATTTGCATCCCCCATCTCAGGACATGAGCACAGGGAGCTTGCCTCTGCCCATAAGCCCTGTGAACATACCTGAATTATCATAATATATGAAAACTGGGGACTCTATAAAGCTCTGGTTCAATAGTTTTCAAATGTTGATCACAATTAATGAATTGCTCACCATTAATTTCATTGAGATGGTCTCTCTGCAATACAGTGCAGAATCCTGCCCAAACTGATGCTTAAAAATTAAATCTTTTCAATTCAGATGCAAGATCTTCCCTCTCCCGAGCTCTGCAAATTCACCTCTGGCAGCATAATGGGAACACACAGCAAGATTTCAGTTGAAGAAAGAACCATATCATAAAGCAATGCCTTTAGGGAGAGAATGTTTTCATGCAGCACCCCCAAAAGACCCAGGAAGAGGAGACGAGCAATGTATTTAAGAGAATGAAATGTTTTGTTGAATGATAGCTGAAGATCTGAAATGGTGAGGATATCTTTGGTTCATGTTAGAGATACGATCTTGTACTCAGCAAAGGATGTGTGACTGTTATATGTTAACTGTTCTATTCAGTTCTCAGCATGTTTGAATAGAGAGACGTTAATATTAACCGATGACAGACTAGTGTATTATTTGTTCAGAGCATCGCTTCAGCTCTTCTTGAAACTGTCATTGTTTGCAGAGGAAAACAAAAAGGGTTGAAAACATCCAACTAGATAGCCTTAATGTTGTTTGTGTGGTTTTCTAATGCAGCTGTTTTCCTCTGTGGACCTTCCTGTTTTACAGTGAATGGGGCAACATTTTCTCTGAGGTCTGACAATTAATTGTGTAAAGCATCCATGTGGAAGTTGTACTGAAACAGCTGACATGGTAGGCCAAATTTTGCTTTACTTCTGCTCCCACTGAACTCGTGGATTGGAAGGGATGCAAGTCATTGAGAAATGCAATCCATTCCTAAAACTACATCTGTTCCCAGCTTTGGAGACAGTCTGTAATCCCCCTAGAAGAGGCTCTGAACTCAGTCGTTGACGTAGATCATAATTAAAAATTTTATCTGACCTATGAAGTTCCAGGTGTATTCTGGTGTGAAAATTTACACACGTAGCATTGCATTCGAGCAAACTGGGAGAGCAGCTGATTAAATAAATTAAACTTTCTCTGAACTGAGCAGAGAGAAAGCCTGTGACTCCAGCACAACACCATGGAGAATTGAGAGAGATGTATATCCTGATCTTTTTTTAAAATTTATTTCTGTTTAGAATTTCTTCAAACACAATCTGAAATAACCCTGAAAAAAATTAAAACCAGTTATAAAATCCCAGCATTTGAAATAGGAAATGTTGGTAAGTATGGGCACATTTCTAGTGTTTACCATTGAAAAACTCTTCAGTACCCCAAAGCCCAAAGCTGAATATTGTCATTTTTTCAGGCACATGTTTAGATCAGCAAACAGCCCTGTGGAGCAAGAGCTCTTCAGAAAGCCTTTGGTGCCCAGCCACACTCAGCTGGTGCAGTCAGTGCAGCAGTGACCGTGCACATTAACAGAGGATCACGCCCCAAATCCGTGCTGCTTGATCTCCAGCGTGGTGTCACAGAGCTCTGTGGCCTCCCCTGTGATGTGAGCAGTGCTACACGGATTTATTTTGCCTCTGAGCATCCCAGCAGAGTGTGAGCAGCCCCAGCAGAGCTCGGTGCCAGGCTCCTTGGCCAGGTGATTGGGCTCCAGGGCTGGGTGTCCCTGGCCAGCCTCTGGCAGCAGTGAACTTGCCACCGTCTGGCTGATCCCAAAGCCGCTCAAGCATCCTTCCAGCTTCAATTTTGAAAAAAACAATGACTTGATGGCATGTGCCTATGACTAAGCATGTGCTCAATATGCTCCCAAATTGATCTGTTAGCAGTTCATTCACATCTTCTCATGTAAAATCTGGATTCCTTTTCCCAATTTATCTCCCTGTAGTCGCCTCTTGGACATTACTTGAGCATTTCTTACTCTCACAAGAAATTCAGAAAATAAATACCAAAGAAGAACTCTGAAAGAGTCCTACCTGCAGTAAATAAATTTGAAGCTTGAAGGAGCAGACCTGGAATAAAAACTGGGTTTGAAAGTGGTATTAATATCAATTGCCTTTCAATAAAATGAAATTTCCCTGTAAACTCTTTACCCTTTGGGAAAACAATGAGCTTATAAAGTAATTTGTTATCTTGCCATGAATTCAAAATGTTTATCTTCAAGGAGATTGGGAAAAAGCAAATATTTAGTATAGATTTTTCAGTTTTTGTGATTTAATTCTTTTTTTTTTTAATTTTATTTCAGCAGCCTAATAGGTCAATCAACCCATTATCTGTATTGTCTGACACATAGTCATAAAGTTTCCTCTTTTGTGGTCCAAAATCTGCAATGTTAGATTTCCTTAAAGAATCAAGATTTTATCTAAATTTTATTTTTAAATTATTCATCTAATAATATAGTTATTTATGTTGCTGTAAATATAAAGTGATGGAAAC
>JAOTQP010000304.1:9372272-9386749 GCA_026413545.1 Cichladusa arquata | reverse complement strand
TTTTTTACTTGTTTTTTTTTTTTTGTTTTTTTTTTTTTTTCCTGAAGTCAGGCCAGGGAAAGCTACAGGGGCTGAATTTTAGGAACTAACTTAAAACTAGTTCCTGTAGCCTGGGGTGTTGCTGATTCTCCCATCAGCCTGGGTACTGCAGGCATACATGTGCCTGTCATGCTGCGTTCTACATCTCTCTCTTGTAGCAGTCTCTTCCCATTACTGCTCTTATTTCACAACATGTTCCAATGCAGTGGGCCTGGGCTGATGGGAATAGAGAGAATTTGGCTTTCCCCCAACAGAGAGTACAAATCCCTACAGCTGCAGTATGTCTCCTACTTTCTCTTTGGTGTCCCACATGAAGTTGCCAGTTGCCCTTCTCAGGGCTTCTCCCGTGGCATCTCATGCTCTAGTTCTTGTTCTATGTCATGCTTGAAAAGTTGCTACTGTTTTTCTCAAAGTAGAGCTGTTATTCTAGTTTGGGATTTAAATAAGGAATAACAGCTATGACAGATATTCAGGATTTTATTTCTTTAAAATGAAAGAGTAGTTGTGGGTTTGGCCAAGCCTTCGGGAAATCTGGTGCTTTTTGATTGCTTAACAGTCTGTATTTTACCATTGGCTGTAACAGCATCTTGACCCAAACTCTGTAGGGTATGCCTTGCTCTGGAAGATTTCTTAGTTTGAATTGAACAGCATTTATAAATTTATTGGTGATAATTTTTACTGTAAATGTAGACCAGCAATTTATAGATATATAGCTTCTGGTTTCACATCAAATGAACTTTTTATTCCTATCTAGTTAATTAAGCCAAATGTAGTCTAAATTCTCTAGCATAGAGCTTTTTCTCTCCATGAATTAAATGGATTAACCTTTCTTAGAAAGCCATCAGTAATTATATTACTGTCCTGGGCTATTAATTCCTTTCCTCAATAAGTTACTATTTTTATATGGCCACAGTGACCTGAAGTAATTACAACCCCATTTTTACTTGAAACCTTTCAGTTTAGTGGTCTTCTGATGAAATATACTGCTTCTACTAATGTCTTACAAATACTGGCAAGGAATAACAGTGCTCAGAGAGAATTTCAATCAGCACTATCAGAGCAATAGCTGGGGATACTCCAACATAAGAGTGTTCCTTTTTTCCCCCTATATTATCACTGAGGTGTTTGAGAGTGTTCCCTATTAGCATTTCAGATTTCTTTTGTGTGCTAGAAATATTGATTTCATCTAGTTGAAGTGATGGAAAAATAAGGTTATGATTTACTGTATGTTTGAAGTCTGAGACCGCCTAGGGTCCAAAATTCACAATGCCAAAGGCTGAATTTCTTTCTAGTGTCTAGAAGCCTAAAATGTTGGGCTGCTGTTGTGTGCAAGAGGAGGTGTTAGCTGAATAATTGCTGATTGTCTAACACCTGATTTCTTAGGTGGGCAAAGCTTCCTTCAATCCCTTTCTGTGAAATTAAACAGGGAGAACTCAGAGGGGTTTGTCACCAGAGAGGAAAACTTCTCACCTGAGTTTCATGAAAGATGCATCATGAAGCCAAACAGGAGTGAAATTCATGATTTATGGATTAAATATCACTTTAATCAAGAAGACATTTTAAGTAGCCAGCTTAATCATTGTCATCAACTTCATCAGGGTGATTGAAACCATCATTACTTCAGCAACTGATTAGTAAGAGCTGGATGTGGTCTTTCTACTAATGCTGCTCATTAGAAAGGTGTCAGAGGTCCCTGACACAACCTCTGCACAATCTGCCCTGCTGCTTTTGCTGTATTTTGCTGGAGAGTCTTTGGATTTTTCCTTAGTTTAAACTTTCTGTGTAATTCAAAATAATTACGATTTTGTATTACAAATACGTAAGTATTTGCATGAAACTTGCTGATAAAAGCAGAGGGTGAAGAAGTCTGATAGTTGGTGATTAGTTTATCATTAGTTTATTAGTTTTTTTTATTATTATAAAACCTAAGAAACAATTTAAACACAGTTTTAAAAATAAAATCTAAAAGGAAGGATTGGAGGTTTCTGAAGGAAAATAAAAATTAATCTAGACAATGCAAAAATCCCAAAGCAATGCATGGTGGAGTGGACAGGTGGTTGATTTGAGCTCTGAAAAAAAAGCAAAATTGGGCAAGAGAACCAAAATGAGAGTCAGTTTGGAAGTTCATGTGTAAACTTCTCTGTCTGGAATAAGAAGATGGTAAGAAACATGATCCATGTGCAGCACACCCCTGGGGTATTTGGGGTGGATAAAGGAGAAAAAAAAAAAGAAAATTAAAAAAAAAAAGAATTTTTCTGTTAAGTACTCTAGAATAGGCCATTTAAGATACAAGCAGTGAAGTCTTAAGAGGGCTTCAGGAGCATAAAAACCAACTAAAATAACCAGGAACTATACAGGAAGTTACCTGTAGAGGGGATGAATCCAGGCAGCCAGAGACTTTGGGTGAGGGTGGTTTCTGTCAGACTGAAGGTAAATTATGCCTGGTTAGGAAAGCAGCCCTCTTGCTGCTAGTTTTCAGATTATTTTCTTCTTTACCCTCCCCCACCCCCTCCCCCCAAAAAAAAAAATCTTATTTTTAACTTCAGAATGCTAGCAAAGAATTGAGAACTTGATCAAAGACAGGTACTAGCAATTTTATCAGTCTTGAAGGAATTTATATCTAATTACATCAATAATTCAGGTTTTGCCTTGGATTCTTGATGGAGATTAGCAGTTGGCCTGACATTATTATAGCAAAGCCTAAATAAACATTTTCCTAAAATACTTCCCTGCACATGGGGAAAAATTGAGCAGCTCTCAGCTGAATGTGAGTGAGATTTGAAGATTTGTAATCCAAGCGTGGTGATTTCTGACGAAGACTGGTGATGCACCTCATCTGTATTCAGATGGGGAATGGGCAAAGGAAGCCAAGGATATTTTTTTTCTCATTTTGCAATAACCACCGTGGGAAAGGCAATCATTCCCAGCCCCAGCTGTCCCAAAGAAGCAGCAACCACAAGTAGCAAGGAGGGCCTTCAGCAATACACAAACCACTGTGGAGGGACACAGAATTTCAATTTAGTCTCAGAATGTATGGAAGAACATTACTTTGAAACTAAAGAAAACTTTTAATTTATCTTTGTCTTACAAACCAATCTTAATGACAGTCAGGACTGAAAGTGATGTGCAAAGGAGAGTTCAGTGTATGTGGGAAAAGCAAAGATAAGGGGTTAGAAGGATTTTTGAACAGGAGGACAAGAAATGGCTCCCCTACCTTATTTCTCATACGGAAAATCACATTGTTGTTATCTTGAAAGAAGTGGGAGACCACCTGAGACCAAGACCTGCACTGATTTAAGAGCCATAATCCCTTTCCTTTGGGGCAGGACCACTTGTGTCAGTCCTGACCATCCTTCTGTGAAAGGCATTTCCCCATCTATGTTGGCATCTTTCCAGTACCAAATCTTCCAGGGCTTTCCTGGCTCTTTGCTGCCATATGTGTTGGTTGCTGAGGTCTTGTTTTCATTATTAGTGGGATATTTCCCAGAGTATTGGGTTCTTCAGGTTCATAGAAGGGGCTTGCCAAATATTTTGTTGCATTGAGAAGAGCTCCACCAAGTCAAAGCAGTTTTCTCTGCCACCACAGGGTGCATGGAGATGTTCTTTTGGAGCCTGAAGCTAGCAGAGGGGTTTCATCAGGTTTGCTGCACTAGCTCAGGTCCCTCTCTTTGGTGCACAGAGAGCTGTGCTGTCTCCCCAGCTCTCTGCCCTCCTGAGTCAGTGAAGGCAGTGTGGCAGTGCCCTCTGAGGCTGTGCAGTGTCCCTCTGTACCTGGCTCCTCTCCTGGCCCTGCTGTCACAGCAGCTGCTGCTGTTTGGATCAGGCTTGTTATAGCTTACATGTGTAGGAGAGACTGAATCAAATTTCCATTTTATTCTTTGGGCTGATATGCTTTAGCTTCAAAGGAGTGTTCCTGCTGTGGCTGCTGTTTCAAAACACGTTCTGGAATTTCATTTCTATTACTCCTCATTACTGATAGTCTGTCTTTGGTGCTTGCCTTTGTTTCAGACCCTGCAGGTGGGCTTTAAGAGATGCCCCTCCTTCCACTGGGGTATTGCTATCCATGTGGCTTAGAAGGAGCCTTTAGTACCATTAACAGGCTTTTTGTGGTGGCACCATTGTTTTGAGAATGTTTTGGAGTGCCTGTGTGCTTGGCAATTGCTGAAGCAGCAGCACCTGTGACTTTCTGGAGAGAGGAGAGGAGCTGTGGAGGATGGGTGGGGATGGCAGCCAGGCTTGGCAAGCCCTGGTGGCTGTGCTGGGGCCCAGGCTGCCTCTGTGTCCTGAAATGAGCAGTCCAGGCTTCTGTTCCCATGCAGGAGGACAAGCAAACCTTCTAAATGTAGCAAATAACTGTGCCAGCAGACTGCAGGAGTACCAAAAGCAGCAGCAGAGCACATCTGATGTGTTGCATTTGAGGCTATAGGAGAGTGGAGAAAAGGATAATGCAACATAGTTCTCTGTGTAATGGAGAAGCAAGAGTGCTTCATTTAAACAAACACTGCACTTATATAGGGTAGTACGTGCAAAACAGAATAGAAAAGGCTCATTAGTCCAGGAAGGCAACACCTCTTTGAAAACATGCTTTCTGCAAAACATCACGAGACACTCACACAGCTCTCACCCACCCTGCAGGTATTTAATAATTGTTATAATTTATTGTCCTTGTCCAGCCTGAGAAACTCAAGGCTTCAAGGCTGCTTTTTCCCTGGTTCCCAGCAGTATCCAACGACACTGGTGGGTTCTGGTGCTTTGTCAGCAGTAAATGATCCTGTGTGTGCCTTGGCAGCAGCTCCCAGCTCTGGTGATCGGGGCTCTCCACCAGCCACACTGGCCTCTGCTCAGCCAGAAGCTGGACTTGGGGGTTCCCTGGACCTTGTGCATGGGAGCCAGTGTCTGCTGAAAGAGTGATGTGAAGGGAGTTTCTCACAGAGCAAGGTAGCTCCTGATCCTGTTTCAATTATTTCTGCAGCAGTGCAGTCACCAATTGAGTGGCTTAGGCAAGATTGAGAAGGACAAGGACAGGGCAGGTCAGCCAGAGGTACAGCAAACAGCTGTGTGAGCAAATGGTTATGCTGTTGTGTTTGTACCTAAAGAACTCACTTGTTGCTGTAATGAGAATTGCTGAACTTCTCTGCTTCTGCTTTATTGTTATTGTCCTAACGTGCTTCCTTCTAGATTTCTTTATTGTTACTGTTTTAGGTGATCTAACTTTGTGGTCAAAAGGAGCAGATGGAGAGGGATGTGCTATTCCCTAGCATGTTCCACATGACATCAGCCCTGTGAGTTTAAGCTCCGGTGCAAATAGCTGAAGAGAGAATCTTAAACAATTGTTGTATCAGACACAAATGATGTGTCTCAGCCTGTTAGTAGAGTAGCCATATCTTTAACCTCCCACAAACATGGCAGAATTTCAGAAAGTTCATCCATGTACTCTCTTGTCAACCTGCTTAAAGAAATAAGAGTATTTACTTCCCTAGGTTGCTGTGGAAAGAGATGCTGCATTTTTAGCAGGGGTGTTTTTGTAGATGCTAAAATCACTGAAACCTTTGAAAGCAAATCTACTGTTGGCTGTAATAAAAATCAATTGTGTGTGTGTATGTGTGTGTGAAATAGGAGCCCCAAAAACATCAACAAACATCATTCTGCCAAATTAAAGTTGTTTGGTTAAGGACTGCCAAGATGCTGAGAATGATCTGGTTTTGGTCACTTTCAGCATCACACATATTAATTACCTACATCCTAGAAGTATAAACAGCTGTTAAATCAGTCACCCTTTCTGAGGTTAAGGAAAGAAGTCTGTGCTGCAGCTTCAGGAAATAGGGCTGAAAAGGGACAATAGGAAGGCAAAATAAAATCATAACTTAGGATGGGTGCTTGTCAAACTCTCCAAAGCTGGAGCCATTTCCCTGAACAGCCCCATCTCCTCCTTTTTTTTGTTTTTTTTTTCCTGGAGCCACCTTGCCCTCACCACTCCTCTCCATCAAGGAAGACTTCAGACAGTGTCTCCCCCAGTTACAAGAATGAAAACTTGATAATTGTCAAGTACTGTTTTACCATTCAGCCTTCATTTTACAGTGGTTTTATTTAGCCCATGTTTTCTGTGTTTCATCCAAGAGAGTATCAAAAATCTTTATTATAAATCTTTATTATAATCAAGGTGTGTTCTCTGCTGGGGCTTTCCTGCCTACAAGGCCTCTTCTCCTGTTCAGGGTGGAAATTGGACTGCTACAAGTTAATATTTGACAAACTCATGTTTGCTGTTAATACCTGCAGACACTTGTAAAACTTAACCCAAATGAATTGAATAAATGAATTTGAGAGCAGAAATACCTTGATTTCCTTCTGTGTTCCCACAAATAGTCTCTGCCTTCTGGTATCCTTTAAGAAAAGAGGTTTATTGGTTAGCCCAGAGCTCTTCCTTCTGCCCACCCTCACTTGTTTCTCAGGGCCACTGTGCTTGAGTTTTTCAGGGATTCCAGCCCACGTGTGAGCTCTTAAAGGTGATGTGTTGGAAGAGAAACTGGCTGGAGCAATGTCTTCTCAGGCAAATTCCACAGAGCCCAAGGGAAGCAGGGATACAGAAGCCAGTGTGCCCAAACATAAGTTTGGAGGCTCCTGACAGGCAGAGACAAATGTCAAATCAAATGGAGGCTGCTTGCCTTGAGAAAGATCCCTCCAGTGTGTGCTAATAAACCATGTAGCTCTATTTCATTTAGAGCAAAGGAAATAAAGCAGCTCTCTTGCAAGCTGGCAGGTGTGAGGGATCTGTTTGGGGTCAGCACTGGTGGTGCTCCCCCTGCCCAGGCAGACACTTGTGGTGCCTGATGTGCCCCAGGCTTTGCAGTTTGTGTCATCTGGTGAAACCACACACAAACTCCAGGCAGGGTTGTGAGCAACACAGAACTCAGATTTTGAACAGAATGATTTAAACTATGGGATTTTTGGGCTTCAAAGAACTGATGCACTAAACCACAATGATACTACATGTGTATTTTAAAAGAATATTTCCATGGATACCCAGCAAGAATTATCCCAAATTAATGTTCTTTGGATTCATATTTTGAATGTTCTCTTGGGGGTTCCAGTTAAGGAAAAAATCTTTGCAATTAATTTTTAATGTGGCTACTGCTCTTCAGCAGTTCAAGGTGATAGATTTATTAGACATTTTAATTGTTTAAACATGATTATTGGCTGAACAGAAGCCTGGGCAGCCTTTTCCACAGATTTTCATAATTAATGGTATGGAAAAATGAATGTCCAACAAACAAACTTTTGTGTCTTGGGATATCTGACATGTAGCACACTTTTAAAAAAGTTACAGTGGCATTAAGGTTTTCACTACAGTAGCTTTAAGGAAAACTGAAAATAACAATAAAAAAGACTCAATCTGTGTGTTTTCTTAGCATTCTCATGGCTCACCAGTGATGTTGCACACTGGAGATATTTTACTATATGGATGCTATATGTGCTTTCCTATGGAGATGGCAAGCTGGGGAGCACCTACTCCTCCTATCAAGACCATAAATAGAATGGATATGAGTGATTGCCTCTTGTGCTTTGTTCAGTAGGAAATCAGAGTCACACTGCTGAAGAATAATCTTACCTTTCCAGTTAGTAATCAAAGAAAAGCCTGAATGCTTCTGAAAACCAGGATGGATTTAGATTACTTGTCTGAATGGTTTTCTGTTCAAAGTTTATCTTTCAGTAGTTAAAAAAAAAAAAATTCTGTGGTGCTAATGAATTGTTTAATCAGACTTTTACCACTCACCACACAGAAAAGAGAGCCTCTGCACCCAGGGAATAGAGCCTTAAAGACTTGACTGAATTTTTCAAAGCATGTGCATTTGAAGCCCCAAGGATGGGGTTTTGGTCAGGTGTGCTTTTAGCATCCTGTTAGTCCACAGTGGGGTTCTATATACACTCACTGATTTCCTCTAAACGTTTTGAGTGGCCAATGAAAATGTTACTTTTCTCAAGAAGTGATAGCTTTGCAGGAAACTTAGGTTGTTGGGTTTTTTTTCATAGGACTGTAAGCAGACTAAGTGCAATACTGCAGCTCAGAAATGAGTACAGGTTACATCTCAAGCTGCAGAGAAAGATTGCTGGGGTTGCTGAAGCTCCTGGAGATCTACAGCTTCAGTTTTCACAGCAGAAGTTCCTCCTGCCCCCACCACTCCTCCTGGGAAGCTCTCCAGCCCCAGGATTGCACTTAGTGCCTGCTGGGGAAAATTGCACAGGATAATCTTCGCAGGGAAAGCAAAATCAGGGAATAGAGGTGAGGAGCAGGAGGAAAAAAGTAAAGAGCATGCACAGAAAAGTTAAAGCAGAGTAAAATTTGCCTCTATGTGTCTCCTCAATAGCTGGATTATTTCAGCAGTGTGGATGTTGAGTTGTTTTTCTACAGAAAGTGGTAGCAGAGTCGTATTGAAAGTGGTGGCAATGCTTTAATTTGCTCTTAATTAAATCTTACTGCATTCTATTTCACTTTCAAATTTTCCTGTTTATGGGTGATTTGCAATTCGTACTTACAATTCATGCTAAAATTGCTGTTCATGCATGTACTTTCAGTGGTTGCTAACAAAAATTTAACTCTGATTTGATAGCACTACTTTCAAGAAAGGCCCAGGAAAAGTCTGTAGTATGTTTGTGTTTTGTGGTTTATATACAAATAAGGGAAAACATTAATTTTAAAAGGAGAAAGACCCATTTGGTGTCACATCTTGAAGATTAGTGTTGTCATTTAAACACTATGGTGACAAAAAATGCAGGGTGGGTTTGGTTGGTTGGTCTGTTTGTTGTTTCTATAGTTTGGTTTTTTGTTTGGGGTTTGTTGTGAGTTTTTTGTTTTGTTTTAGGGTTTTTTGGTGTTTCTGTGCTTTTGCAGTGTTGTTTGGTATATATCAAGTAAATGGAGAGGAAAAGTCACCTGGGGAAACCTTGGCAGGTTCTGGCTGGAGGCTGATTTCAAACATTTTACGACTGCAAATTTGTTGCAGAGAATCAAAGAAATGGTAGGCAGAGCATCCAGAAGCAGAATAAACTAACCTCTCTCAAATTTCATCCAGAGAGCCAGTAGAGCTAGGGAAAAGAAAAGCCAGGGAAGTTTTCCTTCCCTTTGGAGCTTTTCTAGAATGAATCTTTAATGATGGGTGTCTGCAACCTCTTCCAGATGATAATGAATGTACAACCCCCAGGTTTTCAAGGCAGAGAAGATGGAGCCTAAACAAGAATAAGCTCAGGGTGCCACTTGCACTGGTAGTTATCTGTAAGGGCTCCCCTGGGATGTGAGCTAAGCTTGTGTGGATAATGCCAAAGGTAGCATTTCAAACCTGAGGTGGGTGTGTGTGTAATGTTTGTTCTCTGAGCACTGAAATCTGGAGTGACTCCAGCAGTCCAAATGCAGAATCCTCCCTTCTGCAGCAGGCAGGGACCAAATGGCACAACAAAGAACAGGCTATGAACACTTGTGCAAACGTAGAGAGAGGCACTTCAGTGAAAATATGCAGAAAAATTTAATAGTTTAGTAAAAGCTTCTTTTTTTGTCCCCCTTGTAGAAAAATGTGCTGAGTACTAGGTTCATTTTGACTTCTAAAGGAATTTCTGTCAAATACAATTATCAGAGAAGACTACAACTGCAAAGGTATCAAAGCCATGTTTGCAGAAATCAGGCTTCAGAGCACTTTGAGATGGAAGATATTTGTCTAATTTCTTTACATGTCATCTCATGTTTCTTTTATTTATGAATTTTCCTACTGTGGTATATGCTGTCTGTTTAAAGACGAGAATGCTCCAGCAGTTTTCTTTTTAAAAAAAGTCTTTGGCAGCTGCATAATATATATTTATTTATTTGGTTTGGTTTTTTTTTCTCTTCATCACTTGAAAAGAAAGGCAGAAAAGTGAAACAAGGCACAGAAAAAGCAGTCTGTCACACTGAAAACCTCTGAAACATAAATAATAAACTTTATTTGCTGGGTAATTCTCCTTGATACTCTTGTTTATCATATTTTCAACAGCTCTCACTTAAGACAGTGCTAGCTAAGTACAAGGAAAATATCTTGATATTGTTAAATTGAAAGAAACATCACATTTGTATTAACAGACATTCAGGCTCGAAAGCATGTCGAAAACATTTTGAATGCATTTAGAAAAGCAAATGCATTTCTTCCACGTGTCTGAAGACTAATTTCATTTTAAATTCTGAGTAAGACCAAGATGCTGTCAAGAAATGCCTATTATTTGCTACTTTTACTTGTATATGTATATTCCATATTGAAGATATCCTTTCTGTTCATTTGGTGGCACAGATCAAATTTTGGTAGCCACTTTTTACATGAATCTATTCTTTAACTCATCACAACAATGACTTCTGGCTGATGAACTGATTGCTATTTTAAACACATTTAAAGGAGGAGAAAAAGAGATTAAATTGATTTCTTTCCTATTTTTGACTATTCTGTGCTCACAATTCAAACATGCACTGCATAATCTCGTCAAAATTAAATGTCATCATTTGGCTGCAAGAGGAATGACCCAGTGAATTCAAATTGCAAAGAACTCTGAATCGCTTTCAGCTGTTCTCCCACTGGGTCTCTGTTTCCAATGATGAGGCAATTCCTCAGGTATGTTGGCAGAGAGGGAGCAGAGAAGGTGGGTGGTGTTTGCAGGAAAGCAGACATTAACAGGGATGCATGGTGGTTTGGTTCAATCAGTGTCTTCATCACTGCTGTGCCAGGGAAATGCTGCTCAAATTGTTTAAGGGAACCATGTCATGTTTTCTGCAAGGGCTGGGAGCAGGAGCTCTGAGCTATTCCCATTATGTAACATTTTCCCAGTGGAAATAGCAAGTCCCAATGCTGTTGCCCCCTTTCCCAGCTCTCCTGTGCTCCCCAGTGGTGCCAGCCCCTGGGTGCCTGTAGAACCCAGGGGATCTGCTCAGGGCTGTGAATCTGCAGAGGAGGATGAACCCCCCCAGTGCAGGATGCTCCCTCCATAACCAGAGCAGTGAGCAGAGGATTTCTCCTCCCATGACTTAAAGCTGAATTAATTTTGAACAGAACATCTATGAACCTGATGTTGTATCCAGTGGTTTATGAGGTGTATATTCTTTTTCTTTGGTGGGGGCAAGTCTCTAAATGTCCACAAGCATCATCTTGCACAGGCATCAAATTCTTTTCTCCTCTAAAATTCAAGTGTGATTTGCTGAGGCTCAAAGCTGCAGCAGGATGGCTCCTCCCTCCACCAGGCAAAACCTGCACTCTGAGTTTTCTAGTGCCAGTTCAGTGATGTAAGTGAAGAGGATACATGACAGAGTATGAGGCAGAATCTATTGCTCATACTTCAGGGTGTAAATCAGTCAAAGACTGCTTCAGGTGAGAAAGAAATCTCTTCTCTATATTTAATGCCTGGCTATAAATTTGGGCCTCTGACTCCCTCTCATGCAGAAATATTGGCTAATGTGTTTTTTGTATATACAAGTGTGCATTTGTCAGTTTGTTCTGCCCACAGTACAGACATTCACAATTTTGATCACAGATGAGGACTCCCCTCTCCTGAGATTTTTTTCCAAGTGTAGATTCATTTTAAAAGTCTGCAGAGGATGCTGTGCCTGTATTAAATAGCAGTCAAGTGCCTGTGGAGCAGCATTCTTCACAATCCAAAATTTCAAAAGATTATTTCATAAGAAAAACAAATTCATAGTGTGCAGTTTTCTGTCTCCTTACAGGCCACTAACACCATAAATATGATGAGGACAGTTAAAAGCTAAAGTTGAGTTCAGGTCCCTTAATACATTTCCTAGGTAGTGCAGGCACCTGCTTAAAACCACCTTTCCTGCTTATTCTTCAGGCTTTGAAAGAACAGTACTCTGGAGCCCATGTGAGCTCTATGCAGAAGATTGCATGACTCCTGAAAGGAGCTGCTCTTTCAAGAGGGTGAGAAGCACTAGGAGCCTCTAATTGCAGCAGTGCAAACTGTCAAGTCTTGTACAGTAGGCTATATTAAAATGTAGTTTGTGTTGATTCACTTTCAAGCCAAGATAAGAACCTCACAGGAAACCAGGCTTTTACATCAACTAATTAAAAATTGATCTGGCTCCAGAGCAGCCTAGATAAGGAGGCACTCACCCCTCTTACTGCCAGGCACTCACAACCTGCCCTGGAAAGCCAAGCAAAGGCCAAGCATCAGTCATTGCTAATTCCCTGCTGATTCTCCTGCAGGTAACTTGTAAAGAAGATCCAAAGGCTATTTAATTTCACTGTCCCATAACAGCTTTATAATCAGGTATGTGCTTCTGCAATAATTTAATGGTTTAATTATATTATGTTGTTCAGGCAAAAAAGATAATAAAAACTCTTATAGGCATATTTCCCTTTAGTACTCAGCCTTTTTAGGGCTGAGGGAACAGGATAGGAGGAACACAGAAAAATAACCCCTAAATTTCACTGGCTTGAACCAGAGCTGTGGGGTGGGCAAACCCAGGCAATCATTAAACACTTTGGCACCCCACATGGCACTAAAGATAACTTCCCTCACATGTGAAATTCCTACACTGTGAAGCAAAAACAGTGGATTGAATAATGGGTAGCATGCTCTGGGAAGCATCTTTACGATTTTATAGCTGCAGCTTGGCAGGCTGCTCCTCACTCCTTCAGGTTCCTCAGTCAGTGATGGGAGGGGGACAGCTCCACACCAGGCACTGACAGGCTGGGTTGGTTGTTACATGGAGATCTTCTGCCCTCTCTCCCCCCTGGTTCAGCAGTGGTAGAGATAAAAGTGTGTACAGCCTGAGGTGATCTGGCTGCTGCTCAAAGTCTCGAGCCCTTCTGGGATGTGACAGCATTTCAGGAGCTGCTGTAGCTGTCCTGCTGTGTATGGACACCCCATAAACTGCAGCTGCATTCGTGGTGTTGTGTAGCTGCAAGGAGAAGGTTAACAATGGAAGAAATTGCTACTTAGTTCATTAATGCGCTGGATGTTATTAAAAAAATAATTAAAACCCAGTTGGCACAGGCTGCAGGATTTACTAATCAACATGTCAGCTCGTTTCCAAAAGCCTCATACACCTCGAGTTATTTTTGTCCAGCTGCTTCCTGCAGATGCAATTTGAACAGTCAGAAATAAAGGCAAATTTCAGTGCACCAGCAGTGTTCTGCTGGCACTCTCCTCTGACCTAGGCAGGTACACAGGGGTGGGGGAGAGAGAACAGCCAATGTAGATTTGGGGAGATTTCAGGAACTTCTTGCTAAAGCTGAGAAAACCCTTGCCTGTGAGCCACACACAGCATTGTTTCCTTTGTAAACTGATTTAGGAAAGAATTCCAAGATTTGTGCTGCAGATCCTAACTGCGCAGCGAGGGCTCCATAATCTATATAATCTATATAATCTATATAATCTATATAATCTATATTCAGATATGAATTCAAAAACTGCTTAACTCTACAGCTGATAGGACATGTGCATGTGAAAAGTTAAGCCAGAACGGCTTCCCTGCATTAGAGACTCCCCTCTAAGGGCATTTGAGCACAGGAATTGTTCCCTGTGTGCATCCAGTCATGCCTCAGAGAGGGCATCCCCACAAGATGGGCCTGGCTTCTGTTTCATGGCTGGATGAGGAAAAGGTGTGGGATCAAAAAGTGATCAGGATCACAACAACAAGCTTAAATAACAAGGAAATAAAAAGATAATGAGACTTATAAGTCTCATTAAGACTTGATATAGATACTTCCTGTGATGCTCTAGAGTGAGGCTAAAGGAGCAAAATTTTCAGCAATT
The DNA here is from genome assembly GCA_026413545.1 of Cichladusa arquata. Classification (NCBI taxonomy): domain Eukaryota; kingdom Metazoa; phylum Chordata; class Aves; order Passeriformes; family Muscicapidae; genus Cichladusa; species Cichladusa arquata. The sequence continues at coordinate 9,372,937 of JAOTQP010000304.1, read as the reverse complement.
TGGGTTCAGCAGCTCCTTGTGCTCTCTTGGTTTATGCTGCCTCTGTCTGAGCCAGCTGAGCTGGGGAAGGGCTGGGCTCCCTGTCCTCCTCTGCTCTCCTCAGCCCTCCTAGCAACTGTGCTCTCTGGGGCATCACACACTGATGAATTCCAAGCAAGAGTTCAGGAAAATCACTCAAGAGATACCTGCTGACAGCAGGAAGCTCCTGATTGCACTGTTCCTGAGCTGCTCAGGTTTCTGCCAGCTTTGCCCATGTGTTTCTCTGTGTTCACCCGTTCACCATGGGTGTTATTAGGAGCTGGAGCTCAAATATGGGAGTCTGTGATAAACCTGAGATTCCAGGAGACATTTTTGCTAGAGAGGGAACAACAAATGCGTATTTTCTTTTGAAGTAGCTCATCTGAGCTTTTAGCAACCAGGGGAAATTTCCCTTGGCAGGCACAACAAGTACTCCTGCTTTGAATCCCAGGAGAAAGGTGGCTGTGCACAGGAGGCTGAGCCTTGTGGCTGCTGGCCTGCAGACCTGCTTGCCCAGCAGGGAATTTGGGAATGCTGGGGAAATTCTGGAATGCTGCTGGCTCCCCTAGCAGGGCTCCTTGACGCCCAGGGTATTCCCTCCTCCCACACACAGGTATCTCCTCAGCCACCTTCTCTGACGGAAATCT